>CM033726.1:42999565-43599565 GCA_019671005.1 Hibiscus mutabilis | reverse complement strand
TTGGCTGAATCCTCAGGCTCGTAAGTTCTTCCTATATAGAGCTTCGTCACCTTCCGATCTTGGAGCTACAGGCTCTTTTCGACATAGAACCCTTCGCTCTCATTTTTATCAGACTTCCTTGTTTGTAGCTTTGGAAAAACGAATTCTTTTGGACATCTCCGCTCTTCCTTGGCTGAATTTTCAGGCTCGTAAGTTCTTCCTATATAGAACTTCGTCACCTTCCGATCTTAGAGATATAGGCTCTTTCGACATAGAACCCTTCGCTCTGACATCCCGAATTATGAGTCATTCCTTTCACTTTGAGACAATAAAGCTTGGAGTCCTTCCTATATAGAACTCTTTGCTTTCAACGCTGATTTCTCCTATATAAAACCTTTTGCACCGCTGATGGATTTTTCTCACTGTGAGTTCTTTTTGAGATTTTAGATTTAGGGTTCTCTCTCTATGGGACCTTCCACTGGGGCTTGAAAATGCAGGTCCCTTTTTTTTTCTTTTTTTTACAAGGCTGTTGCCATTTTTGGACCTATGCTACTAAGACTGCCGCATCATGCCCGAAGGACTTACTGATGACCCGAAGGATTTAACACCATGCTCGAAAGACTTACTGATGGCCCGAAGGACTAAACATCGTGCCCGAAGGACTTACCGATGACCCGAAGGATTTAATATCTGGATCTGGTGCCGACACGGCTGTTGTTTTATGGGGACTCACGCTAATATGCTGCCACATCATACCCGAAGGACTTACTGATGACCCGAAGGATTTAACACCACGCTCAAAAGACTTACTGATGGCCCGAAGGACTTAACATCGTGCCCGAAGGACTTACCAATGACCCGAAGGATTTAATATCTGGGCCCGACGCCGACATGGCGGTTGTTTTATGAGGACTCACGCTGATATGCTGCCACATCATGCCCGAAGGACTTACGATGACCGAAGGATTTAACACCACGCTCGAAAGACTTACCGATGGCTGAAGGACTTAACATCGTGCCCGAAGGACTTACCGATGACCGAAGGATTTAATATCGGATCGGCGCCGACATGGCTGTTGTTTTTTTATGAGGACTCACGCCGATATGCTTTGCCACATCATGCCCGGCGGACTTACGATGACCCGGCGGATTTAACACCATGCTCGAAAGACTTCTGCGATGGCCCGAAAGACTTAACATCGTGCCCGAAGGACTTACCGATGACCCGAAGGATTTAATATCTGGATCGGCGGCCGACACATGGCTGTTATTTTATGAGGACTCACGCGATATATCTTTGCCACATCATGCCCGGCGACTTACCGATGACCCGAAGGATTTTAACACCATGCTCGAAAGACTTACCGATGACCCGAAGGATTTAACATCGTGCCCGGAAGGACTTACCGATGACCCGAAGGATTTAATATCTGGATCGGACGCGACATGGCGGTTGTTTTATGAGGACTCACGCGATATCTTGCCACATCATGCCCGGCGGACTTACGATGACCGGAAGGATTTAACACCATGCTCGAAAGACTTACCGATGGCCCGAAGGACTTAACATCGTGCCCGGCGGACTTACCGATGACCCGAAGGATTTAATATCTGGATCGGCGCCGACATGGCGGTTGTTTTATGAGGACTCACGCTGATATGCTGCCACATCATGCCCGAAGGACTTACTGATGACCCGAAGGATTTAACACCACGCTCGAAAGACTTACTGATGGCCCGAAGGACTTACCGATGACCTGAAGGATTTAATATCTGGATCTGACGCCGACATGGCTGTTGTTTTATGAGGACTCACGCTGATATGCTGCCACATCATGCCCGAAGGACTTACTGATGACCCGAAGGATTTAACACCATGCTCGAAAGACTTACTGATGACCCGAAGGATTTAACATCGTGCCCGAAGGACTTACCGATGACCCGAAGGATTTAATATCTGGAGGTGACGCCGACATGGCTGTTGTTTTATGGACTTTGGTAAATTCTTCGATAATTCTTCAAATACCTATTTAGGAATAAGCAAAATTGACATGCCCTTATCTATATGATGCATGTAATGTTATGATTTCTTTTTCCTCTTTTTCTTTTTTCTTTGTTAATCTTATGTCCTGAAAAGTCATTCTTCTGATTTCTCTATTTCCTTTCCTTTTGCGGTATGCTCAATTTTGATCTTCATTTCTGTCAAATTTTGCTCAATGGGCATCTGCTCTTGTTCGTTTGCACGAGCATCTGCCTTTCTTCTTGGGGTTTTACCGCTTTCACCAACAAACGCTATATCATGCGTGTGCGAGAGATTCTTACTATTCTCTACATTACAGATTGCCCCATTCGTTCGTGCTCGGATATCTTCCATTCTTTTGACCCAACATTACGAGTATTTGTTAATTTCGTCATCCGGGTGAGCAAAATGCTTCTTAACCTCAATCTTCTTGTTGTCTCTTGACGGACACCATTTATCGATCTCTGCGCTTTAATTCTTTGGAGACTCAATGTTTATTATTATTTTTTTACCGTTTCCTCACTTTGTAAGCTCATTCTTGTCCTGTTTCGTCCTTCATTTTCTTGAACCGAACAAGGCATCGTGGCTGGAATTCGCTTCTTGTTCTTGAGCTGTCTGACACCTTTACCTCTTATTTTAATTCTATGCATTGTGATGTCATTTCTGGTTAGGGGCTCCTATAGTATCCGCCTCTTTGTGTTCTGGATCTTACCCCTGAAGTAATGCATGGAACTTTTTGTTGCTTTGACTTGTCAATTTGCTGATTAGTGTTCCACTAAAGGGTATCATTTAGATTAACATAAAAGATTTTGAAAACACAGCATAGGAGCTCTGGATATCATGTGCAAGAGTGGCTTAGGTTCAACCACTTGATAATTCAAAGATGTGAAGTCTTCCCTGGTGACTCGGTTCGTCCTCATGATTACCGCGTTGCTGCAGAGTACTACTCTTTCTCAATTCTCTTTATCTACTCCGTCCCCAAAAGGGTAGGCTTGTATAACCACTTGAGCGCGGAAATATTACTCTAGAAATAAAGTTCTGGGTGGTGTGAGTCTTAATTTTTTCATGATATCGCCTATTTTCTTTTTCTCTTTTTTTTGTTTTTGTTTTTTTTATTTAATCATTATTTGAGGAAATCAATTCGTCACAGTCTTTTGTCTTGAGGACAACGATGGAGCAAACAACACTGCCCCAAGTTACTCGGCATAGTCACGATTTGAAAATATTACCATCACTCATGAAGCTAAGGTTTCTTGAATTGGATGATGTATCTCCACCCTATCGCTTCAGCGGAGTGCCTCAAAATTTCCATACTTTTATCCGAATAAGCCTATTACCAGGTTTCGAATATAGGAGTACTTTTTTATTTTTTTCATTTCTTCTCATTTCTTTTCTTTCTTCTCTTTTTCTCTTTCCTTTTTTGTTTTGTTTCTTCTTTACTACCTAGAATATTATGCCTAGAGTTTCAATTTCAAGCAACTCTGCATGGTTGACATTTAGAGCTTTTTTATCCTTGAATATCATCGAAAGAGTACTAATCTCGCTTTGCTGACCAGATTCCGGTGGGGAAGATCACACATCATCGTTGTCACGACATCTATCTAATGTCACATCTTGCAATTGATATCCAGCGTCCTACAACGACGAGAAAATGTCTATGTGCTTTCAAAAACATTATATGTTAAGCGAAATGCGTCCTTTATTGAAAACAAAAACTAACAAACATGCCCCATCAGAAAAGATCTTTGCCACATGGGGGCCACATAGAATTGATCCCTTATATTACTTCAGGAAGGTATTTTAATGTAGAGACATCTCTGGCTTCTTCAGCACTATGTAGATTTGCTTCTCATCCTTGGTCTTCCACTGC
This sequence comes from Hibiscus mutabilis, assembly GCA_019671005.1. Lineage (NCBI taxonomy): Eukaryota > Viridiplantae > Streptophyta > Magnoliopsida > Malvales > Malvaceae > Hibiscus > Hibiscus mutabilis. Next base: position 43,595,696 of record CM033726.1, on the reverse strand, counting down.
TTGATCAGCTCTTGTGTCAGGTTCCATCATTGACCAGCTTCTTGATTTCCTCCAGTAAAGGTCTACATTTTCTGGTGGGATGCCCCGGTGCTCCCATATGGAATTCGCATGTGCTACTCGAGTCAAAACTATGGGCATACAGATCAGGTGCACTCTTCATCGGCCTAGGAACAAGATAGTGACCCTCTACCAGGTGAGGCCAAATGTCTGAGATATATGTTCCAAACACTTCCAAATTTGCGCTCGTCCGAGGAATTTTCCTTGATGACCCTGATTTGTCAGTCTATCTCCTTCTTTTACGGCCACGCGAACCCTGGAGATGACATTCATTTACGTCTCCATCCTTATATATCTTATCTTCGATTTGGTCCTTAGACTTTAGGCCCAATTTTCCTTCTTTGATTGCGTATTCTATTCTTTCTCAAATCGTCATGAAATCTTCAAATCCGTTTCTCGATTTCTCAACATCAAATCGAAGAAGGAGAGAGGGAGCGTTGCATGAAATAGGGAGTCAACTCTTCTTCCGCTATAGGGGGCTGGACTTGGGTCGCGGACATCGCCACCTTAATGCATATTCCACGAAGATTTTATTTGGCCTCATTTTCTCATTCTCAAGAAACGTCGACGGTGCTAAATCTAAAGCATATTTGTATTGATCCAAGAAGGCATTAGCGAGGTCACCCCATGACCTAACTTGATTTCTGTTCAAGCGGTTATACCACATTGCTGCTGGTCCCGTCAGGCTATCATGGAAATGGTGGATCAACAATTCTTCATTCTTCATGTATCCTTCCATTTTTCTACAAAACATGGTTAAGTGAATCTTGAGGCAGCTGGTTCCGTCATCATCTGCGCAAATACGGGAACCTTGAAATCTGGAGGAATGACCAAATCAGGGACTAGGCAGAGTTCCCTTGTATTGAAAGCATTTATCTTCTCTTTCTTCTTAAGCTCTTTCCCGATTTTTTTTCTAACTGGTCAAGCCTCGACTCTTCAATTCGTTCCATTTTCCGATTAATTCTGCCATCGAACCCCGTGTATTAAATGGTGAAGTGTCATGCGATGATAAAATAATGCAAAAAAAATGTGATGCAAATGCAATGCATGAATGCAATAAAACATTGATTCCGCAAGTGATTTGTCCTTATAGAACATCTTTCATTCGGACCAAAAGGTTTCATTACATCCGGTATTAGGGTTTTACGGATATCGGTGAGCCACGGCACCTAATGTCTTGACCTCATTCAATAGTCTGTCGATTTTTCCTTCGCGGTCAATGCCGGATCCATATTACGGCTTATTGGTGCTTTCTTTGCATCGGCTAAATCTGCTGCTCTGTTGAGCTACTTGTTGGGCTTGAGTCGTAACCATCTTCATGTCCCTGGTCTTTTTCCCGTATTGTTTGCTCGGCCTTTTGTAGCTTAACGGTCATTGCCCGGCCGCGGATCTCACTTGGTGCGTAAAGCGATTTCGAGCCTCACTATCTGTTCTTTGAGTCTTGCATTTTCCATTTGGAAAGCTTGTGATTCATTCCTTTCTGGTGCGGACTTGATTTGAGGATATCTTCCATGGCGGACTACTTTCCAACTCATTTTGGAGAAAGTCGCGTTGGCCTCAAACTTCTTCCAGCTTCTTTGATAATAATCTGACTTTATTCTTACTATTCTTGCATTTCTGCTTCCAGCGTTCTGAACCGTTCTTTAGCCGAATCATACTATTGACCCACTCTTCTGCAGTGTCACCCAGACCGAAACTCTTGAATTCAAAGTGCAGCTTCTGGTACTCGTCTTGTACATTCTTTGATTTCATACTAAGATTGTGCCCCTCATGCTCGAGCTGGTCGCGCTTGTGTGCGAATTCATCTTCTGAGACACTTTTATTCTTGGTTCCTAACTTTATCCCGCTTAAGTGACCTACTTCTGTGTTACCTGAACCTTGGGCTGAGTATTGACCTTCCTTCGACTTTGCCCCTCGGGCAACGGCTGGCTGGCTGAAGAATCGGGGTTGTACGTCTTCAAAATCCAGAATTCCCATTCTGATAAGATCTCGAACTCTGTCCTTCAGGGCCCTACAATTTTCAGTGTGATGACTCGAATCGCCTATGTGATAGCTGCACCGGACACGCCTGTTGTAATCTTTCGGATAAGGAGGTTTTCTTGGTACAGACTTCATTGGTATGATAAGGTTCCTTTCGACAAGCAACGAAAGTAACTCGGTATATCTCATGGGTATAGGATAATGTCTTCTGATGTCATTAGATTCTCGAACTTCCTTTAGTTTTGCCTCTGTTCCCTGGGTATCTTCCCCATATATGCTATTTGTCTGCTTCTTGAGATTGATCACAAAGGGATTCAATTTGTCATATTTAACGGTGTTGTCTATTTTGGCATTCTGACCATTCTGTTCCGCATTCTGCTCCCTGATCAAATCTTTTCTGAATTCGACATGTTGCTTGCCTTTCATCATGGTATTCATCCGGTTTTTTAGTTCTTGTATTTGTTTATCACTAGGATTGACACTGCTTACCGAATCCGTTTTGTTGTCCTTGAATGGTTCTTCTTCGGCTGTCCCCGGTCTAGTCTCGGGATGGAGTTTGGGATTGGACCCTCTTCCTTCAGGTCAAAGAACCTTTGATCCATCATGAACAATCTTCTATTAAAAGGGAAATCACTCGGGAATCAATGCCCCACTATAATGTGAATGCAATGGTATGTAAAAACAAAGCAAAAGAACACAAGTCGATCTGGGATAAAATTGATAAATATATAAATAAAATGACAAAATTAAATGTAATAAACACACAAAACAACCCTATTTATCCCGTCTAAAACCTAAGGTTATCTGCATGGCTCTAAATGGGTAGGTTTCTATGTATTCTCTACGTGCAATCTTGGTTCTAGGAGGTACCCGGATTGTCCTTGCTGTCCCCTACTAAGGGTAGCAAGGCCCCGATCATCACCCATTATAGGCTCCTTTCAACGGGTTCAATTCGGGGGGACCCATTCGCTATGCCGTCTGAAGAAGGCGATATCCTTACGAAAGCATAAGGTACTCGAGCCCCAAGGTACTTGCTAGGCCCATACGGGAGAACGATATCTCCACGAAAGCATTAGCGTTTTCCCCCCACTTAAAAAGACGGGTTTATATGCCATATTTTAAATGCGTTAAAATAAACGTGCAATTATGACCGAATGTTAATTTAATAGTCACTTTAATCCGGAACTTCCAATATTAGTAAAGCGGTAATTATTTTAAAAGCTTGACTCTCATTTGTTTTTTTTTTAAAAAAAAACAAAAATTGTCCCCAACGGAGTCGCCATCTGTAGCGAATGTCTTTTTTCTCTTATCGCTAAAATAAAAACGAAGGGGTTTTCGAGGTTTTTTTGAAAGGTGTTTGCGATTTTTTAAAAATATTTATTCCGTGGGGTTTACAAAAACCTTATAAAAATGGAGTCGCCACCGGCCACTTAGGTAGGCTGGACACCATAAAACCAGAGATTCAAAAAGACAGGGTTCGGGAGTCGGTTACGGATGGGGAAGGATTAGCACCCCCACACCGCCCAAAAATTGGTACTTTAATAATTATCGCTTTATTAATATTGGATTTTCCGGATTAGAGTGACGATTATTTTAAATTTCGGTCATAATTGCGAATATATTTTAAGGGTCCCGTTATCCGAGAATAAACGCCCAACCACTATCACTACGATTGATACTGGCCCCGTTTACGCTCGGATAAAAGGACACCGCATTAACAAGTTATATCTCGATATGCAATCTTAGTGGCAAAAACGTAAAACATGACAAAACATTTAAATATAATAAAGATTGACATACCAGAATACTAATTTAACATGAATGATATTTTAGACTAAAACATGTATATATATACATATTATTCTAAATAATAGATAAAAACAACTATCATGTCAAAATAACAAGGCAGGAATAAGTACATATATACGAACAAGTATTAAAAAAACATGCATCTTGGTAATAAAACATATTTCAACATATACGGGTCCACATGTCGTACAAAAAGGGTAAATACACTAACATGTAACCCCCTAAAAAAACAAGGAAACACATACATATAAAATACAAAATACGCCATGTACGAACCAATTAAAACATAACATGCTTGATATGAATAACCAGATAAAAAACGAATATCATACTTGACACATATATATACATATAAACATAAAACGAGTCATATACGAGAGACATAAAATAAAATAATAACAACATATACGATTATAATACGAACAATAATATTTACAAAGAAAACATGACTGAAATGAAAGGAAAACGAAAGTCAGTGGCAGAAATTAAAGAGCAATAATATGTAATTTGGGGACGAAATTGAGAAACAAACAAAACCCTAAAGGACCAGAACTGTAATTAGACCAAGGGGCAGATCCAAAGTGAAAAATTCAAAAACGCGGGATGGTTAAGGGCGTAATTTTACCATTAAGAAACTGATTCGGTGTAATTTAGTGACTAAATTGTAACCTTTTGAAAAATCAGAGGGACTGGGACTGTGATTATACCATACGGCAAGACAAAAATGAAAATATTGAAAACGCGGTGGGATTAAGTGTGTAATTTACCCATTTCAAAAATAATAATAACTATAAAAGGCCCATTTTTAGACCGAAATCCATTTTCCCCTTTTTTGTTTCATTTTTTAGTTTTTCAGAAACTTATGTTCTTCGTTTTCTCTCAAATGTTCTTGAGAAACCCGAAATCCGTGCCGCCGCTAACTCAGCCCGTGGCGCCGCCTGTAGGCTCCCAAAATACACCAAAACATTCCCCTTGTCGTCCTCAATACGAATCCGTGGTTGGATTCAGAGGATACCCTTTCTTTTACTCTAGATCTAAGAAATACGAACCCCAAAAAAATATTTTTTAGACCAAAATACAACTACAAAGGGTCTTCTCTTCCCTTTAGTTCACCAGATCTGGCTTGTAGAAGCCGAGAGGTTTGTCACCGAGAGAAGGAAGACCCACAGACAACGCCGGTAAGACTACTTCTTTTTTGTTTCTGTTTTTTATTTCTGTTTCGTATATGCATATAAAGAAACAAATAAGAAAAAGAGATAAGTGTTTACCAATGGACCCCTTTTTTTGATTATCTCGACTGGTTACAAGTTTTTGGTTTTACAAGCTCTCTGTTCTTTTTTTTTGTTACTACTCTCTCTGTTTTTTTTGCTAATCTTTTTGCTCGCTCCCTTGTTTTTTTACTACAAGATTTCTATATCATATATATCATTTTCTTCTTTGTTGCAAGTTGCATCCTGCTTTTTCAGATCTGAACTGAACTGACCATTTTTGCTTGTTATCTTGGGCATGTTCTCAATATCGGGCGCGATGGCGGTGTGGACACTCGCCGGTGGCGGACGTTCTCGGCCGTTAGATCGATCTGATCTAACGGTCGAGATGGCTTGAAGAATGATCGGCCCGGATGAAGCCTCGATTTGATGAGACGGCTCCCGATCTTGACACGTGGAGCTCCGCAGCCGGCGAGGAGTCGAACGCGTGGATCTTACGCGCGCGTGGGATATTAAAGCGTCGTAGCGTGGACCACCACGCGCGTGGCACTTGAACGGTCCATACGTGTGGAACACGCGCTGGCGAATATTTTGGATCTCCTCAGTTACATCGTGGCGTTGGATCGAGATCTTGATCCAACGGCCCACAGTCACCTGCACACACACACAGTAATTGCAATTAGATAAGATTTAGATTTGGGCCAACCGGGCCTTGTAATGTATTTGGACTTGGACTGTAATTTTATATGGGTTTAATATATATTTAATTTTCTCATTTTACCAGCCCAATAATATTAATAATAATAATAATTATAACAGCAATACATGTATATACGAAAATATATACTTATATTATACAATCATTAATTAATATAATATTCTAGTATACGTACGTATAACCATACATATAATTAACATAACATCTATATATTAATCAAATACGCTCATACTCTAGATACATACGAGACATACATACACCCCTAATACGTATACATAGCTTATACATGCACACACCACCTTATATTAGTAACATTCATATAATAAATATACATGCAATATTAATATATTTACAAGTAAAAATGAGTGATTACTGATTGCCCCTCTTTGCTTGTTCTCTTGGAATGGGAAACAAAGCAAAGATTCATAAGCACTCATTTTTATCGACTTCCTGTTTGTAGCCTTGGAAAACGAATTCTTTTGGATATTTCCGCTCTTCCTTGGCTGAATCTTGAGCTCGTAAATTCTTCCTATATAGAGCTTCGTCACCTTCCGATCTTGGAGCTACAGGCTCTTTTCGACACAGAACCCTTCGCTCTCATTTTTATCAGACTTCCTTGTTTGTAGCTTTGGAAAAACGAATTCTTTTGGACATCTCCGCTCTTCCTTGGCTGAATCCTCAGGCTCGTAAGTTCTTCCTATATAGAGCTTCGTCACCTTCCGATCTTGGAGCTACAGGCTCTTTTCGACATAGAACCCTTCGCTCTCATTTTTATCAGACTTCCTTGTTTGTAGCTTTGGAAAAACGAATTCTTTTGGACATCTCCGCTCTTCCTTGGCTGAATTTTCAGGCTCGTAAGTTCTTCCTATATAGAACTTCGTCACCTTCCGATCTTAGAGATATAGGCTCTTTCGACATAGAACCCTTCGCTCTGACATCCCGAATTATGAGTCATTCCTTTCACTTTGAGACAATAAAGCTTGGAGTCCTTCCTATATAGAACTCTTTGCTTTCAACGCTGATTTCTCCTATATAAAACCTTTTGCACCGCTGATGGATTTTTCTCACTGTGAGTTCTTTTTGAGATTTTAGATTTAGGGTTCTCTCTCTATGGGACCTTCCACTGGGGCTTGAAAATGCAGGTCCCTTTTTTTTTTTTTTTTTACAAGGCTGTTGCCATTTTTGGACCTATGCTACTAAGACTGCCGCATCATGCCCGAAGGACTTACTGATGACCAAGGATTTAACACCATGCTCGAAAGACTTACCGATGGCCCGGGACTAAACATCGTGCCCGGCGGACTTACCGATGACCCGAAGGATTTAATATCGGATCTGGTGCCGACACGGCCGTTTTGTTTTATGGGGACTCACGCTAATATGCTGCCACATCATACCCGGGGACTTACCGATGACCCGGGATTTAACACCACGCTCAAAAGACTTACCGATGGCCCGGCGGACTTAACATCGTGCCCGAAGGACTTACCAATGACCCGGCGATTTAATATCTGGGCCGACGCCGACATGGCGGTTGTTTTATGAGGACTCACGCCGATATGCTGCCACATCATGCCCGGCGGACTTACCGATGACCCGGGATTTAACACCACGCTCGAAAGACTTATCGATGGCTCAAGGACTTAACATCGTGCCCGGGACTTACCGATGACCCGGGATTTAATATCTGGATCCGACGCCGACATGGCCGTTGTTTTATGAGGACTCACGCCGATATGCTGCCACATCATGCCCGGGACTTACCGATGACCCGAAGGATTTAACACCATGCTCGAAAGACTTACCGATGGCCCGAAAGACTTAACATCGTGCCCGAAGGACTTACCGATGACCCGGCGGATTTAATATCTGGATCTGACGCCGACATGGGCTGTTATTTTATGAGGACTCACGCTGATATGCTGCCACATCATGCCCGGGACTTACCGATGACCCGAAGGATTTTAACACCATGCTCGAAAGACTTCACCGATGACCCGAAGGATTTAACATCGTGCCCGGCGGACTTACCGATGACCCGGGCGATTTAATATCCGGATCGACGACGACATGGCGGTTGTTTTATGAGGACTCACGCGATATGCTGCCACATCATGCCCGGCGACTTACCGATGACCCGAAGGATTTAACACCATGCTCGAAAGACTTACCGATGGCCCGAAGGACTTAACATCGTGCCCGGGACTTACCGATGACCCGAAGGATTTAATATCTGGATCTCGACGCCGACATGGCGGTTGTTTTATGAGGACTCACGCCGATATGCTGCCACATCATGCCCGGACTTACCGATGACCCGGGATTTAACACCACGCCGAAAGACTTACGATGGCCCGGCGGACTTACCGATGACTGAAGGATTTAATATCTGGATCCGACGCCGACATGGCTGTTGTTTTATGAGGACTCACGCCGATATGCTTTGCCACATCATGCCCGGGACTTACGATGACCCGGGATTTAACACCATGCTCGAAAGACTTACTGATGACCAAGGATTTAACATCGTGCCCGGCGGACTTACCGATGACCCGAAGGATTTAATATCTGGAGGTGACGCCGACATGGTCATTGTTTTATGGACTTTGGTAAATTCTTGATAATTCTTCAAATACCTATTTAGGAATAAGCAAAATTGACATGCCCTTATCTATATGATGCATGTAATGTTATGATTTCTTTTTCCTCTTTTTCTTTTTTCTTTGTTAATCTTATGTCCTGAAAAGTCATTCTTCTGATTTCTCTATTTCCTTTCCTTTTGCGGTATGCTCAATTTTGATCTTCATTTCTGTCAAATTTTGCTCAATGGGCATCTGCTCTTGTTCGTTTGCACGAGCATCTGCCTTTCTTCTTCGGGGTTTCTGCCTGCTTCACCAACAAACGCTATATCATGCGTGTGCAGAGATTCTTACTATTCTCTCTGTTCTGTATTGCCCCATTCGTTCGTGCTCGGATATCTTCCAGTTCTTTTGACCCAACATTCTGAGTATTTGTTAATTTCGTCATCTGGGTGAGCAAAATGCTTCTTAACCTCAATCTTCTTGTTGTCTCTTGACGGACACCATTTATCGATCTCTGCGCTTTAATTCTTTGGAGACTCAATGTTTATTATTATTTTTTTACCGTTTCCTCACTTTGTAAGCTCATTCTTGTCCTGTTTCGTCCTTCATTTTCTTGAACCGAACAAGGCATCGTGGCTGGAATTCGCTTCTTGTTCTTGAGCTGTCTGACACCTTTACCTCTTATTTTAATTCTATGCATTGTGATGTCATTTCTGGTTAGGGGCTCCTATAGTATCCGCCTCTTTGTGTTCTGGATCTTACCCCTGAAGTAATGCATGGAACTTTTTGTTGCTTTGACTTGTCAATTTGCTGATTAGTGTTCCACTAAAGGGTATCATTTAGATTAACATAAAAGATTTTGAAAACACAAAGATAGGAGCTCTGGATATCATGTGCAAGAGTGGCTTAGGTTCAACCACTTGATAATTCAAAGATGTGAAGTCTTCCTGGTGACTCGGTTCGTCCTCATGATTACCGCGTTGTCAGCAGAGTACTACTCTTTCTCAATTCTCTTTATCTACTCCGTCCCCAAAAGGGTAGGCTTGTATAACCACTTGAGCGCGAAATATTACTCTAGAAATAAAGTTACGGGTGGTGTGAGTCTTAATTTTTTCATGATATCGCCTATTTTCTTTTTCTCTTTTTTTTGTTTTTGTTTTTTTTATTTAATCATTATTTGAGGAAATCAATTCGTCACAGTCTTTTGTCTTGAGGACAACGATGGAGCAAACAACACTGCCCCAAGTTACTCGGCATAGTCACGATTTGAAAATATTACCATCACTCATGAAGCTAAGGTTTCTTGAATTGGATGATGTATCTCCACCCTATCGCTTCAATGGAGTGCCTCAAAATTTCCATACTTTTATCCGAATAAGCCTATTACTGTGTTTCAATATAGGAGTACTTTTTTATTTTTTTCATTTCTTCTCATTTCTTTTCTTTCTTCTCTTTTTCTCTTTCCTTTTTTGTTTTGTTTCTTCTTTACTACCTAGAATATTATGCCTAGAGTTTCAATTTCAAGCAACTCTGCATGGTTGACATTTAGAGCTTTTTTATCCTTGAATATCATCGAAAGAGTACTAATCTCGCTTTGCTGACCAGATTCCGGTGGGGAAGATCACACATCATCGTTGTCACGACATCTATCTAATGTCACATCTTGCAATTGATATCCAGCGTCCCTACAACGATTTAGAAAATGTCTATGTGCTTTCAAAAACATTATATGTTAAGCGAAATGCGTCCTTTATTGAAAACAAAAACTAACAAACATGCCCCATCAGAAAAGATCTTTGCCACATGGGGGCCACATAGAATTGATCCCTTATATTACTTCAGGAAGGTATTTTAATGTAGAGACATCTCTGCTTTCTTCAAAGACTATGTAGATTTGCTTCTCATCCTTGGTCTTCCACTGCTTGATCAGCTCTTGTGTCAGGTTCCATCATTGACCAGCTTCTTGATTTCCTCCAGTAAAGGTCTACATTTTCTGGTGGGATGCCCCGGTGCTCCCATATGGAATTCGCATGTGCTACTCGAGTCAAAACTATGGGCATACAGATCAGGTGCACTCTTCATCGGCCTAGGAACAAGATAGTGACCCTCTACCAGGGTGGGCCAAAATGTCTGAGATATATGTTCCAAACACTTCCAAATTTGCGCTCGTCCGAGGAATTTTCCTTGATGACCCTGATTTGTCAGTCTATCTCCTTCTTTTACGGCCACGCGAACCCTGGAGATGACATTCATTTACGTCTCCATCCTTATATATCTTATCTTCGATTTGGTCCTTAGACTTTAGGCCCAATTTTCCTTCTTTGATTGCGTATTCTATTCTTTCTCCAATCGTCATGAAATCTTCAAATCCGTTTCTCGATTTCTCCAACATCAAATCGAAGAAGGGAGAGGGAAGCGTTGCATGAAATAGGGGAGTCAACTCTTCTTCCGCTATAGGGGGCTGGACTTGGGTCGCCAGACATCGCCACCTTAATGCATATTCCCTGAAGATTTTATTTGGCCTCATTTTCTCATTCTGAAGAAACTGTCGACAGGGTGCTAAATCTAAAGCATATTTGTATTGATCCAAGAAGGCATTAGCGAGGTCACCCCATGACCTAACTTGATTTCTGTTCAAACGGTTATACCACATTGCTGCTGGTCCCGTCAGGCTATCATGGAAATGGTGGATCAACAATTCTTCATTCTTCATGTATCCTTCCATTTTTCTACAAAACATGGTTAAGTGAATCTTCGGGCAGCTGGTTCCGTCATATCGCGCAAAATACGGAACCTTGAAATCGGAGGAATGACCAAATCGGGGACTAGGCAGAGTTCCCTTGTATTGAAAGCATTTATCTTCTCTTTCTTCTTAAGCTCTTTCCCGATTTTTTTTCTAACTGGTCAAGCCTCGACTCTTCAATTCGTTCCATTTTCCGATTAATTCTGCCATCGAACCCCGTGTATTAAATGGTGAAGTGTCATGCGATGATAAAATAATGCAAAAAAAATGTGATGCAAATGCAATGCATGAATGCAATAAAACATTGATTCCGCAAGTGATTTGTCCTTATAGAACATCTTTCATTCAGACCAAAAGGTTTCATTACATCCGGTATTAGGGTTTTACGATATCGGTGAGCCACGCACCTAATGTCTTGACCTCATTCAATAGTCCTGTCAGTTTTCCTTCGCGGTCCAATGCCGGATCCATATTCTGGCTTATTGGTGCTGCTGCATCGGCTAAATCTGCTATCTGTTGAGCTACTTGTTGGGCTTGAGTCGTAACCATCTTCATGTCCCGGTCTTTTTCCCGTATTGTTTGCTCGGCCTTTTGTAGCTTAACGGTCATTGCCCCAAAGACGGATCTCACCGGTGCGTAAAGCGCCGAGCCTCACTATCTGTTCTTTGAGTCTGCATTTTCCATTTGGAAAGCTTGTGATTCATTCCTTTCTCGGTGCGGACTTGATTTCGAGGATATCTTCCATGGCGGACTACTTTCCAACTCATTTTGGAAAAGTCGCGTTGGCCCTCAGCTTCTTCCGGCTTCTTTGATAATAATCGACTTTATTCTTACTATTCTTGCATTTACGCTTCCAAATGTTTCTGAACCGTTCTTTAGCCGAATCATACTATTGACCCACTCTTCCTGCGGTGTCACCTGGACCAAACTCTTGAATTCAAAGTGCAGCTTCGGTACTCGTCTTGTACATTCTTTGATTTCATACTAAGATTGTGCCCCTCATGCTCGAGCTGGTCGCGCTTGTGTGCGAATTCATCTTCGAGACACTTTTATTCTTGGTTCCTAACTTTATCCCGCTTAAGTGACCTACTTACGTTTACCCGAACCTTGGGCTGAGTATTGACCTTCCTTCGACTTTGCCCCTCGGGCAACGGCCGGTCGGGTCAAGAATCGGGGTTGTACGTCTTCAAAATCCGAATTCCCCATTCGATAAGATCTCGAACTCTGTCCTTCAGGGCCCTACAATTTTCAGTGTGATGACTCGAATCGCCTATGTGATAGCTGCACCGGACACGCCTGTTGTAATCTTTCGGATAAGGAGGTTTTCTTGGTACAGACTTCATTGGTATGATAAGGTTCCTTTCGACAAGCAACGAAAGTAACTCGGTATATCTCATGGGTATAGGATAATGTCTTCTGATGTCATTAGATTCTCGAACTTCCTTTAGTTTTGCCTCTGTTCCCTGGGTATCTTCCCCATATATGCTATTTGTCTGCTTCTTGAGATTGATCACAAAGGGATTCAATTTGTCATATTTAACGGTGTTGTCTATTTTGGCATTCTGACCATTCTGTTCCGCATTCTGCTCCCTGATCAAATCTTTTCTGAATTCGACATGTTGCTTGCCTTTCATCATGGTATTCATCCGGTTTTTTAGTTCTTGTATTTGTTTATCACTAGGATTGACACTGCTTACCGAATCCGTTTTGTTGTCCTTGAATGGTTCTTCTTCGGCTGTCCCCGGTCTAGTCTCGGGATGGAGTTTGGGATTGGACCCTCTTCCTTCAGGTCAAAGAACCTTTGATCCATCATGAACAATCTTCTATTAAAAGGGAAATCACTCGGGAATCAATGCCCCACTATAATGTGAATGCAATGGTATGTAAAAACAAAGCAAAAGAACACAAGTCAGTACCGGATAAAATTGATAAATATATAAATAAAATGACAAAATTAAACAGAATAAACACACAAAACAACCCTATTTATCCCGTCTAAAACCTAAGGTTATCTGCATGGCTCTAAATGGGTAGGTTTCTATGTATTCTCTACGTGCAATCTTGGTTCTAGGAGGTACCCGAATTGTCCTTGCTGTCCCCTACTAAGGGTAGCAAGGCCCCCGATCATCACCCATTATAGGCTCCTTTCAACCGGGTTCAATTCAGGGGGACCCATTCGCTTATGCCCGTACGAAGGAACGATATCCTTACGAAAGCATAAGGTACTCGAGCCCCGAAGGTACTTGCTAGGCCCATACGGGAGAACGATATCTCCACGAAAGCATTAGCGTTTTCCCCCCACTTAAAAAGACGGGTTTATATGCCATATTTTAAATGCGTTAAAATAAACGTGCAATTATGACCGAATGTTAATTTAATAGTCACTTTAATCCGAACTTCCAATATTAGTAAAGCGGTAATTATTTTAAAAGCTTGACTCTCATTTGTTTTTTTAAAAAAAAAAATTGTCCCCAACGAGAGTCGCCATCCATAGCGAATGTCTTTTTTTCTCTTATCGCTAAAATAAAAACGAAGGGGTTTTGAGGTTTTTTGAAAGGTGTTTGCGATTTTTAAAAATATTTATTCCGTGGGGTTTACAAAAACCTTATAAAATGGAGTCGCCACCGCCACTTAGGTAGGCTGGACACCATAAAACCAGAGATTCAAAAAGACAGGGTTCGGGAGTCGGTTACGGATGGGGAAGGATTAGCACCCCCACACCGCCCAAAAATTGGTACTTTAATAATTATCGCTTTATTAATATTGGATTTTCCGGATTAGAGTGACGATTATTTTAAATTTCGGTCATAATTGCGAATATATTTTAAGGGTCCCGTTATCCGAGAATAAACGCCCAACCACTATCACTACGATTGATACTGGCCCCGTTTACGCTCGGATAAAAGGACACCGCATTAACAAGTTATATCTCGATATGCAATCTTAGTGGCAAAAACGTAAAACATGACAAAACATTTAAATATAATAAAGATTGACATACTGTATACTAATTTAACATGAATGATATTTTAGACTAAAACATGTATATATATACATATTATTCTAAATAATAGATAAAAACAACTATCATGTCAAAATAACAAGGCAGGAATAAGTACATATATACGAACAAGTATTAAAAAAAACATGCATACTGGTAATAAAACATATTTCAACATATACGGGTCCACATGTCGTACAAAAAGGGTAAATACACTAACATGTAACCCCCTAAAAAAACAAGGAAACACATACATATAAAATACAAAATACGCCATGTACGAACCAATTAAAACATAACATGCTTGATATGAATAACCAGATAAAAAACGAATATCATACTTGACACATATATATACATATAAACATAAAACGAGTCATATACGAGAGACATAAAATAAAATAATATCAACATATACGATTATAATACGAACAATAATATTTACAAAGAAAACAGGACTGAAATGAAAGGAAAACGAAAGTCAGTGGCAGAAATTAAAGAGCAATAATATGTAATTTGGGGACGAAATTGCGAAACAAACAAAACCCTAAAGGACCAGAACTGTAATTAGACCAAGGGGCAGATCCAAAGTGAAAAATTCAAAAACGCGGGATGGTTAAGGACGTAATTTTACCATTCAGAAACTGATTCGGTGTAATTTAGTGACTAAATTGTGACCTTTTGAAAAATCAGAGGGACTGGGACTGTGATTATACCATGCGGCAAGACAAAAATGAAAATATTGAAAACGCGGTGGGATTAAGTGTGTAATTTACCCATTTCAAAAATAATAATAACTATAAAAGGCCCATTTTTAGACCGAAATCCATTTTCCCCTTTTTTGTTTCATTTTTCGGTTTTTCAGAAACTTATGTTCTTCGTTTTCTCTCAAATGTTCTTGAGAAACCCAGAATCCGGCGGCCGGCCGCCGTATTCTCCGCCGCCGGCGGCCGCTAACCTGCGCCGGTAGGCTCCCAAAATACACCAAAACATTCCCCTTGTCGTCCTCAATACGAATCTGTGGTTGGATTCAGAGGATACCCTTTCTTTTACTCTAGATCTAAGAAATACGAACCCCAAAAAAATATTTTTTAGACCAAAATACAACTACAAAGGGTCTTCTCTTCCCTTTAGTTCACCAGATCTGGCTTGTAGAAGCCGAGAGGTTTGTCACCGAGAGAAGGAAGACCCACAGACAACGCCGGTAAGACTACTTCTTTTTTGTTTCTATTTTTTATTTCTGTTTCGTATATGCATGTAAAGAAACAAATAAGAAAAAGAGATAAGTGTTTACCAATGGACCCCTTTTTTTGATTATCTCGACTGGTTACAAGTTTTTGGTTTTACAAGCTCTCTGTTCTTTTTTTTTTGTTACTACTCTCTCTGTTTTTTTTGCTAATCTTTTTGCTCGCTCCCCTTTTTTTTTACTACAAGATTTCTATATCATATATATCATTGTCTTCTTTGTTGCAAGTTGCATCCTGCTTTTTCAGATCTGAACTGAACTACCATTTTTGCTTGTTATCTTGGGCATGTTCTGAATATCGGCGCGGTGGCGGTGTGGACACTCTGCCAGTGGACAGACACGTTCTCGGCCGTTAGATCTGATCTAACGGTCGAGATGGCTTGAAGAATGATCGGCCTGGATGAAGCCTCGATTTGATGAGACGGCTCCAGATCTTGACACGTGGAGCTCCGCAGCCGAGGAGTCAGAACGCGTGGATCTTATGCGCGCGTGGGATATTAAAGCGTCCGCGCGTGGCACTTGAACGGTCCATACGTGTGGAACACGCGCCTGGCAGATATTTTGGATCTCCTGGTTACATCGTGGCCGTTGGATCAGATCTTGATCCAACGGCCCACAGTCACCTGCACACACAATAATTGCAATTAGATAAGATTTAGATTTGGGCCAACCGGGCCTTGTAATGTATTTGGACTTGGACTGTAATTTTATATGGGTTTAATATATATTTAATTTTCTCATTTTACCAGCCCAATAATATTAATAATAATAATAATTATAACAGCAATACATGTATATACGAAAATATATACTTATATTATACAATCATTAATTAATATAATATTCTAGTATACGTACGTATAACCATACATATAATTAACATAACATCTATATATTAATCAAATAAACTCATACTCTAGATACATACGAGACATACATACACCCCTAATACGTATACATAGCTTATACATGCACACACCACCTTATATTAGTAACATTCATATAATAAATATACATGCAATATTAATATATTTACAAGTAAAAATGAGTGATTACAATCTTCACCATCAATATATTGAATAAAGATCATATTCATTTTTTTCTTGAATCTAACTCTCCCGATATTAGATAAATAGATGAAGTTACGAGATCCTCTCCCAATTCACTCGCAAACAAGAATAAGAACCAAGAATGAATAAACCTTGAAGAGAAAAGTGCAAACTCTTATTACCTAAACAAAATCCAATAGTTTCTCACAACCACAAGACACAATAACCTTAGCCAAATAGATTTAGTTCATGGCTAGGTTCCAAAGAAACACAAGATAAAGAATTCCTAGCATGAACCTAATTGAACAAGAAAGGAAAAGATGAAGAATAGATGAAGCCTTCTTGTCGAGATTTCCCCCTTGTAGCTTGTCAAAAATTCTCTCATTCTCTCCCCCTTGGAGTTGACGGCTTGGTGATCTATTTATAGGGCTAGGTCAAAGTCCTCCTTTGAGGAGGAAGTTAAGTTGGAATTAAATTATCTTTAAAGAATATAATTCTTTATTATAATAATATTCCTTCTAGAACTTCTCCTACCTTCTTGGAATTTAATTCTTCTTTAACCTCTTCATGGAAATAAAACTCCTTTGGGATTTAGCTTTGCTCCACATTATCTTGGGCTTGTCTAGTCATCAATTTCCACTACCATATCACCTTATTCTTTGTCGACAATTGCCCTGGCAACTGGCTCGGCATCTCCTTCATGTATTGCCCTAGCAACTAGCTCGACATCTCCTTCATGCATTGCCCTGGCAACTAGCTCTAGCCTTGCTTTGGCAAGTGATTCTGCACATACACACAAAACACACCAAAGCAACATCTTTTCCCACAAAAACAACCAAGTTATGCAATCAAGCTCAACGATGGAAGGAAACATGGATTAATGCATGAATGACTAATTATGCAACTAATATGAGCCTAAGTCTAATAATAATATGAGTAAAAAGGGTAAGAAAAATAGTACTTTTGAACACTTATCAGTGTGCATGGACTATAGGAGGCTGAACAATGCTACGAGGAATGACCACTTCCTATTACCATTCATTGATCAGATGCTAGACAGGTTGGTAGGTAAAGCTTTCTATTGTTTTTTGGATGGTTATTCAGGTTATAATCAGATTAACATCGCCCCTGATGATCAAGAGAAGCCTACGTTCATGTGCCTATATGGAATGTTTGCATTTAGGAGGATGCCATTCGGCCTATGTAATGCATCGGCAAAGTTTCAACGTTGCATGATGTCCATTTTTTCCGATATGATCGAGCACAACATGGAAATGTTCATGGATGATTTCTCAGTCTTTGGCAAAACATTTGAGGAATGCCTTCAGAGTTTGGAGCAAGTCTTGAAGAGATGCACAAAGACAAACCTAGTGTTAAACTGGGAAAAATGTCACTTCATGGTGAAAGAGGGCATTGTTCTCGGGCACAAGTTAACTGAGAGAGGGTTAGAAGTGGATCAAGCAAAAGTTGAGGTAATTAAGTGGCTACCGCCTCCAAAAAGTGTCAAAGGTATAAGGAGCTTTTTAAGACATGCTAGTTTTTATCAGCGTTTTATTAAAGACTTTTCAAAAATTACTAAACCTTTATGCTTGTTGTTAGAACATAGTGCTACTTTTGCGTTTAACGATTCTTGTTTGAGAGCATTTCAGGAGCTTAAAGAAAAGTTGATCAATGCCCCTATAGTTGTGGCACCGGATTGGAATGAGCCCTTCGAGCTCATATGTGATGCCAGCGACTATGCTGTTAGAGCAGTCTTGGGACAAAGGCATGGCAAGGTTTTCCATGCCATCTACTACGCCATCCGAACATTGAACGAAGCACAACTGAATTACTCTACGACCGAGAAAGAATTTCTTGCGGTTATATTTGCTTTTGACAAATTTAGATCTGATTTAATTGGTAACAAAGTTTTGGTTTTTATAGATCATTCAACATTGAAGTATCTCTTGGCAAAGAAGGATGCCAAGTCCAGACTAATCTGATGGAGGCTCCTACTTTAAGAATTTGACCTTGAGATCCGAGACAAAAAGGGCAGTGAAAACCTAGTAGCTAACTATCTCTCACGTTTGGAGCGTCATCTTGAAGATGGTAAGACCAATTTTATAATAGATGAATTTCCTGACGAGTATTTTCTTGCAGTTAATACCATGCCATGATATGCCGATATTGTCAACTACTTGGTAAGTAAAATTCTGCCACCAGACTTGACATACAATGCCAAGAAAAGGTTATTGCGGGAAGTCAGGCAATACTATTGGGACGAGTCAATATTGTTCAAATAGTGTGCCGACCAAGTGATTTGTCGGTGTGTGCCCGAGGATGAGAAGCATAACATATTGCATCTATGCCATGCCGCACCATATGTAGGTCACTTTGCTGGGGTAAAGACTGCTGCCAAGGTACTGCAGTCAGGATTCTTTTGGCCCACACTATATAAGGATGCCCACGAGTATGCCAAGGCATGTGATCGATGCCAACGAATAGGAAACATCTCTGGCAGACACCAACTACCGCTTCAAAACATTATGCTTGTGGATTTATTTGATGTATGGATGATAGACTTTATGGGTCATTTTCCACCCTCATTCGGTAATGTATACGTTCTTGTGGCTGTTGACTACGTATCTAAGTGGGTAGAAGCTGTTGCTCTGCCAACAAACGATGCCAAGGCCATTGCCAAGTTCTTACATAAGCATTTCTTTACTAGATTTGGCACCGCTAGAGTGATTATTCATGATGAGGGCACTCATTTTAAATGTAATCTAATTTCTAAAACCTTGTGCAGTTATGGTATACAATAGAGAATTGCCACGGCATATCATCCACAAACGAATGGGCAAGCCGAGATTTCAAATAAGGATATTAAAAACATTCTAGAGAAGACTGTTAATCCATCAAGGAAAGACTGGTCCTTGAGACTAGATGAGTCATTGTGGGCTTACAGGACAGCGTTTAAAACTCCTTTGGGTACTTCACCGTTTAGACTTGTTTTTGGAAAACCATGCCATCTGTCAGTGGAGCTTGAGCATAAAGCCTACTAGGCCATCAAAACACTTGGCATGGCATGAAGAGCTGCTGGAGAAAAGAGGTTACTAGACCTAAATGAGTTGGAGGAATTCAGAACACAAGCTTATGAGAACGCCAAGATCTACAAGGAAAAAACAAAATGTTGGCATGACAGTAGGATAATGCCAAGACAGTTTAAGGTAGGCCAACGCGTTTTGTTATTCAACTCAAAGCTTAAGTTGTTTCCAAGAAAACTCAGATCAAGATGGACGGATCCTTATGAAGTTGTGAAGCCCTATGCTCATGGAGCTGTGGACGTCAAGAATTTGAAGACGTGCGAAATATTTAAGGTGAATGGCCAACGTTTGAAGCACTAAATGGAAGGTGATCAGAACAATGCCAAAGAGGTGATCCTCTTGGTAGAGGTAACATGAAAATGCCATCAGGTTTGAACTTTTGTATATAATAGGTTAGTGTTTTTTTAGGTTTTTAGGCTTTTAATTGTTTTTCTTTTTAAGTTTCATGTTATTAGGCAAGACAGTAGGTTTCCTTTGAGTTGTGCAGATTCATTATGTCAGGAATTATGCTAGGAACACTGCCAGGGTTGCTGGCAGCAGCTAACGCTTCAATAGAAAAATATGCCAGACGTAGTGCCAGAGTAGCTGGGCATACAACGATACAAAAGATAGAAGAAAGAGAGAAAAAACCCTAGTTTTATCAGCCCAGTAAAATGAGAGAGTTTTTTTATTAACTTAAAACCCTAGCCGCCCAAATCTTGGTTGAAATTTCAAATCAATTACCTCATCACTCCAGTCCTTACTCTATCTTATCACCTATCACCTTATCACTTCAACCCTATCACTCTATTCTTTTTTAAATTAATTCTTTTTACTACCCATCATTATCCCTAATTACTAATCTCATTAAAACACTCAACCAACCCAAAACCTTTCACTTTCTCACCTAGCCGGTTAAAAGAAACCCAAACAACTCTCTCACTTTATACTTCATTTTCGATAAACAAGAACAAACCCAAATCGTTCTTTGTCTTCATCTTTCAGCATCGTTTCAAGTTCCTTCAACAAATTTCAATGGCTTCATCTTTTACTCCCTTCAAGCGATTCTTCAATGAGGAGATCGAGAAAAAGTTTGAATCCAACATTGCCTCGAGGAGCTTTTTCTATAAGAAGCACTTTGACCTCCAAACAGAGACGAACAATGGCTTCCCTCCGAAAGTCATGTCTACGATTAACTTGCACAAATGGACTCAGTTCTGCCAGCAAAGGGAGGAGGTCTATGCCATAATCGTCCACGAATTCTATGCGCACCTTGTGACCAAGGATTCACCATTCTTGATGATCATAGGTAAATGTGTTCGTTTCGATGAATGGTATATTAATAATATGTTTGAGTTGGATGGTGCAGGAGATGAGTATTTTTAGTATGTTGATTCAATGAACGCTACCAAGAGAAAGAGGCTGCTGGCAGATCTGTGTGAACCTGGCACGGCATGGACAGTGTAATCCAAGGGGCACCGTACGGTGAAGAGGCTGGCATTGAAACCCCAATAGAGGGGATGGAATCACTTCCTCAAGGCGAATCTGATGCTCACATCCCATAACAAGACCGTGTCGGAAGAGAGGATGATTTTGTTGCACTCCATTGTTATGGGGCGCAAGATCAATGTTGGCAAGCTTATTATTGAGGAAACCTACAAGTGTGCAGCAAAAGGTACTGGCAGTTTATTTTTCCCTTTGTTGATTTCTAACGTTTGTATGCTCCACGATGTACCAAAGCTCGATACGGATAAAGGGCAAACGGTCAAAGGAACAACGATTACTGCTGCTATATGGAGAAATCTGGTTGCTACCGAGCCCAAAGACAATGGAAAGGGAAAGGCACCCACGCCAAAGCCCAAGGAGTCAAAGGTCGCGCCAGCAACCATGGCAGAAATTGTGCCAGACAGTTCACTGGCACTGCTGTCCCAAATTCACCAACGCCAAAAGATTATTCTCCAAAAGCTGGAGAAGGCTGAGGAGCTCAATGTCAAGATGCAACACTACATCCAGGCCAGGGATGTTGTGATCAGAGAAGCTCTTACAAAATTATCAACTGATTTTGTGCCAGCGTTTCCAAACTTCCCTGCCGAGCTCTCTGCGAACGATAATGCCATGCCAGCTAGTCTAGTTCATACCCCGTCTGATGCCACAGTCCCGTTGTCTTCAGTTGAAGTCGATTCTGCCAGTTCTGATTCTTCATTTGAATTGAAGGAAACCAAAGCCAAGTCTGTCAAAGCCAAGTCACCAGTAACACCTGCTGTCCATAAGCCATCTGATGCCACCGATGCACCTGCCGCATAGGAGCCTGCAAGGGAAAATGAGGAAGTTAGAGCCTCAACTGTCGCTTCAAAATCGAGCCTAAAAAGGAAGAATCACATGGCCCTTGATCGAGGGCCATTTGTGAGAAAAAAAAACTCGTGCTGCACGGCAAATAGTCTCTGAAAAGGAGTCCTCTTCTTCCTAAACTCCTTTACATTTCATTCCATTGCATTTATATGATCATGCATTTTATTTTATTCTATTTTTCTTGTATATATGTGTTGTTTCATGCATTGGGGACAATGCACATCTTGGGTTTAGGGGTGTGCATTTCTTCACATTTATGTCATTTATTTCATGTTAAAATTTTCTGTTGCCATGCCATTTAGGTCATTTAGGATAGATGCATACCGAACCACTAAAAAAAGAAAAATAAAATTTTGCCTCGGTTTAATTTTGAAAAATGTTAGCAATTGTTAGGCAAGCTTAATTTGATCTAGGTGTCTGTCCAATGAGGAAACTTTAATTTTTAGTTGTCATGCCATGCCAGCAGAGTAGTATGACAGGTTAGCTTGGCAATTGATCTCTAGTTTAGGGAATTGAACTTACACTTAACACGTAGTATGTATCTAGTCCTTAGCAAACTTAGACTTTTTGAAACTAAGCTTAGAAAAAAATGATGCCAGGGTAAAAAGAACTAAATAAGGCAGCAATGATCTGCCAGGGCAAAAAAAATGAACTCTCCTCTACCTAGGGATAATAAGCTACTTGGGTCTTCGTGGTTTGCTCCCTCTTAGTTCTCAAGTCCAAAACCTTAGAGTATGAGTTAAAGAGAAAAACCTAGTGATGTCTAGATTAAGGTGGGGATTCGTGGTATGCTCCATCTTATCTATCACGCTAAATAGTGTCACGAAGCAAGCTTAAATTAATGCCAACAAAAACCCTTGGCAAGAAGAAAAAATGGTAAAAATTTGAGTTTAGGCAGTAAAATTGGCTAAGGGAGTGAAAGGATACTTGATGCATATTGCCTACACATCATGCACTCTTCATAAACTTAGACTAGAGTTATATTGCTGCACTTGAATTACTACCTGCTTGGCATTATTGCACTGAGATACCGAGGACAGAAATAGAGCCAAATTCTGCTTGCCAGCATGTGTTGGCATTCAACCAAAATTTTGTCGAGGAAACTTTTTCACAGTTTTTGTTTTTTTTATTACATTACTTGAGGACAAGCAATGAGTTAGGTTTGGGGGGGTGTTACCTCTCCAAACGTACTGTTTTAATGCCAATCTTACAATGCTTTTGCTTGTTTTTAGGTACATTTAGTTGCATTAGGATGTTAGAATCATGCATTTGCATAAGGAGTTTAGAGTTTTGTCTATGCTAGCGCGAAGGGTTGTTTTGTTGGCAATTTTGCAAGTTTGGCATAGGATTTGGCCCAGGAAAGTACCTCAGAAAGGAATGCCATAGAGAATACCGAGTGATGTTGGCGCAGATGGACCAGAGATATAGAGGTTTTTACATGATCAATTTAGGGCAATGACCATCGAGAGAGGCATTGCTAATTTAGAATCTGCTCGGCAAACAATGCCAAGACAGGTTGTTGTTAAAGACTGGCACGACATGAATAGCGTGAAAACCAGGCATTCATTGCCAACGCTCATCATTCATTGAAACACCTTCCTTGCCAACGTCTTTACTTTACTTTCATTTCTTTACTTTTTAATTATTTTCCAAAACCAATCTCAAATCAAATCAACTTTTTCTTAAGGCAAGTAACAATCAAGGCAATTGAATTCCATGTTCAATCTCTGTGGGATCGATACTCAGCTTACCAGCTGTATTATTTGCAGACCGTGTATACTTGCACGCAAAAGACTCCTTTTGGAATATTATTATATTTTCCAAGACATATTTTTTGCCACTTTTGCCAGCATTCACTCAGAGAGTCTACATGGCGCTACTATAACTGCCTAACAAATAGCAACATGAATGCATGATCTCGTACACAGTACGCACATATACATCATTAACTACACAGCATCACATAGATAATACCAACAATATTGAGTGAGAACCGCGTCCACACAACATCAAGATCTTACACTTCGAGTAAGGCTCGCGTCCACATAGCATCGAGATCCTACACTCTTGGAGATGAGTCATGTATCCACACAGCATCAGGATCCTCTATCCGTGGTTGAAATCTCCCATCAAGCACCTTTGAATAAGGCTCACCTCCACACAGCATCGGGATCATCTATTCAGGAGTCTTCAAGGTGTTGCAACATAAATTACTGGTATTTGGATCCCACCATACAAAGATTGACTCAACTACCTAGGCATCTCATCCACACACAGCAAGGACCCTAGTTACTACACATCATCAATTGATCCACCAAGGATTCCTATGGGTTACTACCTTAAACAATTCACCCAATATTTACCAAGTTATTAGCCATTTATTCCACTTACGAGGTTTAAACACCAGTTTCTCAGTTTTAGTATTCATTTTATACCTTAGAAGGCCTCTCGGGCCTTTTACCTCGAATTATAAAACCCCCAAACTCAAAGTCTAATTTCTTGGGCAGATTGCCCAGCGAGTATCGATACTCATACATGGGTATTGATACACCCCTCTAGGTATCGATACTTATCCTTTAGTATCAGTACACATTTTAGGTTTGAAAGATTTGATCGTAGCCCCGCATCAATACTCCCTCTTCGTGTACTGAAACCTCGTACCGTTACACATACCTTGCATACCAAAACCACAATTGTACTAAAATGCCCCTTGGCGTACCGATACCCATTTTGGCTACTAGAATTTGCAATATAACAGTAGTATCGGTACGCCCCTTGCCGTATTGATGCCCCCTTTGTAAAATGCTTAAAATAATTAACTTCCAAGAGAGCGTACCGATATTGACCTATCTCGTACCGATACGCATGCCCATAACTCTATTTCTAGAGTTTGGATTTCTTTGGTTCAACCTCTTAACCTCAACCATTGAGTCCCAAATTACTCCTACATATTATGGGGAGTTAATTAGGTGTGTTACAACCCTTTTTTTAGGCCTCAAAAACATCAAATTCATAAGTTGCCATTAGAGATCAATCAAGGTTAATCTAAACCATAACCACCACAAACATGCAACAAGGCCTAATTTTATGTTTTCCAGGAAACAAAGGGAGTTAGTAGTGTACTAACCTTGACTAAATTATGAAGAAGAGGTCTCCAAGTTTCCAAGTCATGCTTTCTCCTTTCCTAGAGCTTTTGATGGCTCTCGTACCTCTTTCACTACAAGAAAGAGTTACACAACGAATTACAACACCACTAGGAGAAAATTAAGAGCTAAAAACATCCACTAAGCCATGAATAGAGCCCCAAACACTCTATTCCCGTTCTTCCACACTAACCCCACCAAAATCTCAACCTCTACCATTTTTACCTTGGATTTTAGATCCTTGGTTACTAAACAACACTCCCTCAAGGTTTAAAACGTGATTCCCACAGCAAACTCTAAATATTCCACCTTTGGTTGATGATTTTGAGTGGGGAATATGAATTTAGGAAGATGATGAAGACACTAACATGGTGATATCATCCATTTCCTTCTTCTACAGAGAATTAAAGAAGCCAAGCTTCTCTTTTTCATCCACTAGCATATTTACCACTTTACCCTCCTTGAATTCTTCCTAGCCATTTACCCATTCAATGCATCCATCCTCATCTCTTGCCCCTAATTCATAAGGTATTATCTTCATAGCATGATCAAAATCAAATGTCATTCATTTGTTCACAAACTTTTATCTTTTTTCCCTTAGTATGAGGGTGATCCTTGGTTTGGGTTCCATCGAAAAGAAATTATCAGGCCTAAAGAGGGATAACAAAGGATATATATTTTTTTATTTTTTACCTTGTGAAGGGAAATGAAAAAATGCCAAATGTCATCTCATATATGAATACATTGAAGAAAAATAGTCTTCAGGTGGTAGATGTTTTAGGGTTATCACTTTATTCAAGGACCTTGAACAACAATGCATGAGAGAAAAGTTCACTCAATTGGGATTTTCTTATTATCCCTCAACGCTCTTTTTATTTCGATGTTGGCCTAAATAGATCAAAAGATATTCACATTTTCAGTATCCTCACAACATTTTATTTCTTCTAGACATAAGCTGATCGAAATTGATCTTTGGATTTGAATCAGAGTCATGCTTGCAATTGGTATTCATGGACCTGATAGAAAATTAAAGAGAATATATATACATATATGTATGGAAGAACAAGAGCTAGCCTATATTGAAAGGAAGAATGAAAAATGTATGCTTTTAAATGCAACATTAATATATAGATGCAAAGATGCTAATTCAAAAGTGGTTCCTATAAACCAACTTCAATGAGATTTATTCGCAACCCTTGAATGTTGCATTTTAATCGATATTTAGATTGCTAGATTTTTCTCTCGGTCACGAACGCATTTTGAAATGAGAGTCAATCATGAATCAACACCTCATATTATGAAGATGCAAAAAAGAAAACAAAACAAAAGAAAAGATTAGTATCGAATATAATAAATAATCAAAATAATAATGAAATAAAAGGAAATAAAAAGAGCAAGCAAAACATAAAAAAACTACATGCCATCTAATCCTCTTAGGTTATCCGTATGGCTCTAATGAGGTGGGTTTTTATGTTCTCTACATGCAGTTTTGGTACTGAAAGGGTACCCGAACTGTCCTCGATGTCTCCTATTAAGGATAACAAGGCCCCCGATCATCACCCATTATAGGCTCCAATTGAGTTCAATTGGGGGGGACCCATTCGCTATTTTTATACGGGGAAACAATATTCCCACGAAAATATAGAGTACTCGAGCCCCGAAGGTACTTTTAGGTCCATACGGAGGAATAATATCCCAGGAAAGCACTAGCATTTTTGCCCACTTAAACGGATGGGTTTATACGTCAAATTTTAAATACCTTAAAATAAAATCACATTTATAAATAAATATTAACTTAATTATCACTTTGTCTCGAAACTTTTGATATTAATAAAGCGATAATTGTTTTTAGGCCAGTCTCTTTTTTTTGTAAAAACAAAAAATTCGTTCCCCAGCGGAGTCGCCATGCTGTAGCGACTAAAAAATACGAAAGAAGGTTCCCGTTTTTTTCTTGAAAATTTTGATTTGGAGGGATTTCTTGAAAATATTGTATTTTGAAATAAAGACTAGAGTCACCATCGATCACTTGGGGTTAGGTAGACCGAACACCAAAAAACTAACCAGAGATTATTTTCTTTTTGGGTTCGGGAGTTAGTTACGCGTGGGGAAAGGTTCGCACCCCCATCATGCCCAAAATTGGAACCAAATCAATTATCATTTTATGAATATCGGATTTTGCAGATTAAAGTAACATTTAAATTAGAATCTGGTTATAAAATCGAGTTCATTTTAAATGGCTCTAGTGTTCGAGGAATAAACAAAAGGCACCACCTACTTCTTAAGTACTAGCCAAGTTTATCTTCGAAAAAGGGAGCACCACATTAATAGTTTATATCCCGGTATGCAACAGAATAACATGGCAATTAATAACGCATGAACAAATACGAATGCTAACATAAACGTAGGCATAAATAAATAAAATAATCACACACATATATATATATATATATATACATATAAGGATATAACATATAGAATATAACAAACAATAGAATATAATATACTATACACACATATATACATATATGCATATAAGAATATAGGGACAATAAATGCACAAATAATATATGCAAAGTATGTACATTATATAATATACACCAACTATTTAATAATATATAACGTATAACATATAGTATAATATATAAATTATATAGAAGACATATAATAACATATATTGTATACGACATGTAAAAATATATAAATATATAACTTAGGCATATATATTATACACATATACACACATAGCACATATATATTAAGTTAATAATGCTAAAGAAAACCCAACATGCTTCATTAATTAAATAATTTTTTTTTACATTAAATGGGTAAAAGAATGCACCCAAGTCCAATGGTTCTTAGACTTAACTGTTGGGCTTGTACCTTGGGCTCGCAGGTCAAACGCCGGGTCGAGTCGGGTCCTCTTCTGCTGGACTGGGTTAATTTTTGGGTCTAGGTTGAAAGGCCCAATGACCCACGTGGGTCACTTGAATATAGGGGTATTCTCTCCACTTTTCATCTTCTTCAACAACAAAAAAATTCTCTAATAACCCTAGCCGCCGGCCTCCTCCACACCGACGTCGATGCCATTTTGGTGGCCACAATGGCGTGTTGAAGCCATCGGTGTGAAGTTTTTGCCCCTTTCTTCTCTTCTACATGTTTAGTTTCTCTAAAAAAGAACCAAATACCATGAAAAAGGGTCCTTTAACCTTTGGCTTTCTATCGTTGGATCTACTCTGACCACCGTCAGATCATTAAGGTTTTGGGATATATGGCTTTCCCCGTCGAGTGGAACATCCTTACCATTGGGATCGTTGAGATAAGGCTATGGTCGTCGAGAAACGCCAAAAGTTAGGAATGGGTAAGCCCTTAAGTGCGTCAACTTCTTCGCCGCCGATCTTCACGCTTCACCATTAGATCAAACTATATTGCTCACCATGATGTAGGCTCTCCGTCCACCATTTGGATTCGCCATTGTACGATCGCCGATAATTACTAAAAACTGAAGGTAAGGGTTTTTTTTGAGGTTTCAGTTTACATATTTGGGGCTAAAAAATTGAATTATAATGCTTGGGTTTCTTGGTTTTGGATAGTGATGAAGGTGATGGTCGAATGATGGTCTCAATTTGTGGAAATTGGTGCTTCATTGGTGACCAAGGAAGAGCTTGGTGGTGAGGTTAGGATTAGAGTAAGGGCTCGGTGATGTTTGGTTCAATGAATTTAATTGATGGCAGTAGCCATTGACGATGCCATGGTGGGTTTGGATTTGTGAAAATGATGAATTGATTGGTGATTTTGGTAAAATGGGTGAGGGTTTTCAATGGTGAGTGGTAGTGGAAGATGAGGGAATGGTTGCCATGCGGTCAGGAATGGTGTTTGGAATTTTAATCGGTGATGAATGGATGAAAGGGTTGGTCTATTGGTTTTTTAGGGAGGAAGATGGTGACGAGGGTCGTTGAGTTGTTGGTAGGGGCATGACAACATAGAGCATGGTAGTGGCATAGGGAGGGGCATGGGTCACCATCCCTTTTGATTCTATTCTTTTTTATTATTTATTATTTATTATTGATTTTTTGATTTTTTTGTAATAATAAATTATAATAAAATATATTAGTAGTAATAGTAATACCTAGACAAAAATTAGTGCTTACAATATGCAACATTAAATGTAGCAGGAAATCAAAGGCTTTCTTTAATAAAGCCGTGCGCACGTTAGGGTCCTAAAACCCTAATTTCACCGCCTATATAAGAGAGTTTGATGCTACTTCAAAGGGGGAGAGCGTGAATACAGACAACAGTACTAGTCTAAAGCTTATAGAGAACCACTAGAGCGAAAGCTAGAGAAATCTCCTCATGAAAGACGCCATCAAGAGAGGCCGACAGAGGGAAAACTGCAGCACAATTGGACGACACAAAGGGAGTTTTGTCGAGGATGCTCGAATCTTTTCTTTTGCTTGATAGACTGTCATACTTTATACTTTTAATTATGGATGTTTCAAGCTCAGACATGAGCTAAATACTTTAGTTGGAATTGTTGCGTCCTAGGATTTTATGTCTTGATTAGTTTATTTCAATGTTATAGTTAGTTTTTTACCTTTATCGATTATGTTCATCGTTCTTCATGCGTAGTTATTGTAAGAGCTATCGAGAGAGGACTTTTAACTATTGATTTATGGCTTAATATCGAGAGAGTTAGGTTATACAAACATGAACAGTGGGGCTAAGCTGTTAACTTAGTCTTAATCTAGCTTAGATATAAGTTTGGGGTTTCAATGACTAAAAGGGAGTTCTTAAACAAATAATAGAGTTTTTAGGGTTAATGCAGACCTATATCACTTTAGGTACAATATTATTTACCTCTAGGCATCAAAAAAGTCAGAAGTTCATTAGAAAATTCTGTCAATTAGATAAAGAATTTAACGGTTTACATGGACATGTATTGCCAGTCGCTATACATTGTCATAGGGAATCACACATATATCCTTAGAAATAATCTCAGCCTCCTTAATTATCCGTTAGTTGCTGTAGCTGTTTGTCTTAATCATAGCTACCTTTAGTTTAGTTGCTTTAGTTTTAATCCAATCTATAACCACTAATACTTGCAAACACGTTCTTAAGTTCAATAACTTCGTAGTTATTGATCCAATCCTCATGGGTTCGATACTCTACTTATCACTCTATTACTTGATACGATGAGTATACTTGCTCGAAAGTGCATCACTATTCGACAAGCATCACCTGACAATACAACAAACCATCCTCGAAGATCTCTAAATCCTACTCGACTTTAATTAAGTTAGCACCACTGTCACAACAAAATGGTCTCATGTAGCTCAGATCTCCATCAATGTTCCTTAGCTCGTTCCATGGAAACTGTGATAGAAATAAAAAGAATTTACGAAGTCTCAAACCCTTGCTTCCTTAACTGATTACACGGTAACTAACCTCTCACACACACAAGGTCATTAAGGCAATTATCTTGTTAACGTTTATATTTCGATATTCCTTATACATTCATATGTGTCATGTAGAGCATCACACTTATATTCGAGAAACAATATGGTGGCCCCTACCTTATTATTGATGAAACATCTCAAACGTCACTATAGACATCAAACGTCACCGCCACAGCCCTGAGAGAGAAATCTTCATTCCAAGATCCATTTCGAATTTACTAGCCTCCAAAATTTTAACAATAAGTATCTCATCTTGAACCAATCCCGGAAAAACACACGAGTACACTTAACAAGCTATCAACGATTTAAGCATCAACGATTTGAGCATCACCTCAACAAACCAGCTTCTTACTAGCGAACAAGCTCAGATCTCTCTTGGGCGAAACACTCAGACAAAAGAAACCTCCTTCAAGTTACACCTTCACAAATAAATCTCTAACTCTCTCAACTGGGGTCTGTATCCTCTAACAAGGGCGATGGGCACCGATGTCCAACTCACCCTTACCTCAACATCTACTCATGTTCATGTCAGGGAGGAAGTCTCGATGACTCCCTCATGAAGCACAAACAAATACTCTGCCAGTCTAGAAGCTCTTAAGCGTTGAACTACACACGATGGCATCTACCAAATGGTCAAACATGTCCTACAACCCTGTTGTTCCATTCTTTAGAAAACTGCTATGAAGTTCATGGTAGAAAGGCAACGATTTAACATTCTCATTACCAAGGTTGTGTTCCATCAAGGTCTCAAAGCCTCAAGCACAACTCTCGACATTATAGGCTAGCGTCGCGCTTGATAAATCAATTTCTAAGGTGCAACAACTCTTAAGAAAGTAGATCTATCAAACCTGTAGAACGTCCAACTTCGGTTACAGTCTAACAAACTAGTGGATCCTGAATCCACTATCTCTGAGAAATACCCTTGAGAAGGGCGATGATACTTCCCAAGTATCAGCAAGACTCCCTTTAAGCAAACAAAGGGTTCTTCAATCAACATGCATCCACTGATCGATTTTGGAAATGAATTATCTATACCCGCATCATAAACGTTATTCATGCATAACGATGAAAACTATTTACCCCAAACTCTCATAACATATCTGAAGGTTTCAGAATGACCATGACACACAAAGAAGACACCATTCAGGTGGCAGGAGGAGGATATATCCTCGACTCTGGCATCATTCAACTAACTCGTATCTCAAAAATTTGGGGCGACCTCGCCCCAAAAATGACTCACATGAGCGGCTCAATAGTTAACTCGACCCTTTCATCCACGATTGTAACCATCTTAGCATCGCAACATTGGAAGCACCACTAGGATTCTAGTCTTAAGGAGTACGAACTTAATTTAAGGGCTTCTATTCACTAGACACCTTATTAAAACACTTATACCACCACGGGGTTTCCTAGAACTGGCTAAACGTAAGCTTTAATACTACTAAATGTAACACCCTAAACCTGGATGTCATGTTTGAACCTTAAGCCCAAACCTATTACCATAAAAGTTCTCAAACTGGGTTTAGCCCAAATAAGGTATTTTCCAAAAACATTTGTAACGCCCTGGTTTTGGGCCTAGCAGTTTTGAGGTTTATTAGACGGTCTGGTGGACCAGGTTAGAGATTCGAGTCAGATTCAGGGTTGTATATTTTTTGGTAAGATAAAAATATGAAAAAATGGTTCAAAATCATTTTAAAATATATGATTAATATTGGTAAAATCAATTCTGGTAAATAAGATTTGGAAGTCGGACATTTTGGTTGGTGACCAAAATGCAATTTTTGAAAACTGCTTTTAGTGGTGACTAAAATGAAAAGGGTCAAATTCTTAGAATCCTTAAGGACCTATTTTACCAAGAATTTTCTGATAATTTCTCCCTTCAATTAAATTATTTTAATATGTGTTTTAAAAGTTAATTAAAAAGGATTTTGGATATTAAAGTTAGTTGTTTCCTTTAAACCAATTTCACGTAACTTTTCTCTCAACTTTTATCTCCACTTCTTTTCTGCCAAACACTTTTGCTTTCAACAAATTCCAGAGGTGAGAGAACTATATTCTTGATTTCTTTATTTGTAATTGTTTCTTTATCAATGTTTTACCAAAATCTTATTGAAATCTTGTGTTTTCTAGCTTTAAACAAGCCAATTGAGGGAGAAATCACACAATAGGGGTAAGGTCCATGATATCCTCTATTGAATGGTTCTTTATTGATATTCTCAAGTATTTGATCCTTTATTTATGGTTTATTATTTGATTTTGTGTTTTTATATTGATTTAATGGATTTAATTGGGATTAATTGATGAAATAGTGAAATATCCGGATTGGATCTATTTTCCAGAGATGGGGATTGATTTTAAACACATAATGATTTTTTTATAATGTTGTTAAGTCGTAGTTAACAAAGGAATCCCAAAACTCTTGAATCTCTAATTGATTAGGTTGTTAGTTTGGTATTTTTGTGGAGTTTTGGTGGATGTGTTATTGCTGGAGGTTTTTGGATGGTTTAATCCTGTTTTTGAGTGTTAATTGATGCTTATGGAAGTGTTAGATTGTTAGTTTGTGGCTGGGTTGTGTTTTGAAAGGTTTAGATGATGATTTTGGTTTTTGTGGTGGGTAATTGTGAGAGGATTGTGGAAGTCCGTAAGGATTTGTTGTTGTTGTGTTTGAAATGCATTGATATGCATTAACCATCTATTGCAATGTGATTAAAACAGGGGAGGTTGATCCGGAGGTGATCGGTGAAGCGTTGGAGGCTTTAGACATTTGATTTCGCGTCGGTGAATCAAGGTTTCGTGTATCGGTGAGTGAGAACATGGATTTCAGTGTTGGAATGTTTTAAAGGGGGTTTATGGGAGTTTAAACTTAGCTTGAAATGCTGGTTTTCGAAAGTAAGTAAAAGTGGTTTTCCTTTCTCGGTCTTGCTATAATGAAATGGTTTTATGCACTTGTTTTGAATTTACATGTTACCTACTGTTTAAGCATGTTTTAAAGTAATTGAGATATTGTTTTTAAGCATGAAATGCTAAAGGATGCACATGGTAACTGATCCTTGTAAGTATATGGTTTATACTTGTGTTTTAAAGCATGGTTGTTGCTTTGGAAAATAGTTTCGATTAATGCTTGATAAAAATAGTAAGGTGAATGGTTAATTATATTGGCAAGTGCTGTGTTTTAAAATTGTTATCGGATATAGTTGGCCGGCCATAGGATTGATAGTGCACTATAATAAGTCACGTTGGATGTTGAGGGTTTGATCTGTGTACTGTAAACTCCATCCAAGTACCCTAATGGTACTGTATACTCCTGTTAGAGAATTAAGCAACTAACCTATGAAAAGGGTTGGTGTCCCCGTGGGTTGTAAAGTGTACCCGGTTGTAATGTACCGCGAATGTGATTGTATCGCTATTCCGGTTGAGATGGGTTGAAGTGTTGCGAGGACACTTGTTTGAATCCTTGTATCAAATGAACTATTTTGGGTAATGGAACTTGGTTATTGATCACTTGTGAGCCAATATAATTGTTAATGTATCATTGAAAGGTTTGAGTTGTATAATGTGATTTATACATGTTTACTCTTTAAGTTTTGCATATGGTAGTTATGCATGGGAATGCTTAAATTGAGGTTTAGCAATGAGACTTGCTGTTGGTTAATGATACATGTTGCATATGGGTTAATATGCTAGTTTTGAAAGTTTTAAAGTACATGGTTTTAAAGGCATGATGTAACCCCCTTGACCTGGCCTAGTCGCAAGACCGAACCGCGCGAGCTACATTAGGTTTACCGAAGTAAACCGTGAAGAAAACTCTAGAAACACGTCTACTTTTTTTCTCTTCTTATCTTATCTAAATGCTGGTTATTACCCTACATGTACATACAAACAACGAGTGAAAACCCAACCCAATCGGGCATCAATTTGATATCCAATTGGTCACTTTACAATAATAGGGACCAAAACATAAATCTACAAATCTATAAGGGTTAACTTTTAATTTGCTTTACCAATCTTCGATTAGTCAGGTTACAAGCATACATGCCAAATTTCAACTTAAAACGATCACCCGAACTCATCCAATTGTATACATAACACCAGAGACCCAACTATAATTTCCATTATTTCGAAGGACCAATTTCGCAATTAAAGTTATCAATTCTCAATTAACCAATTACATGCATACTGGTGAAATTTCAAGTCAAAATGATCATTCAAACTCATTTAATTGGATGTATATCACTCAGGGACTAAAATGAGAGAAAACAAAAACCTTAAATCATACTTTTAACTAACTTAACCACTGACCGTATCGATACGCGAGCAAGTGTATCGATACGCCTGAGCTTTCTCAAAATTCTGGATTCCAGTAGCTCAAAACTATATCGATACACCTTCACGCGTATTCATACACTATGCCTGAAACCGTAGACCCGTATCGATACGGTAACCCATGTACCGATACACTAAGCCTGGAAATGTGCTTACCCGTATCGATACGGTCTCTCGTGTATCGATACGATGTGCCTAGAAACACTTACCTATATTAATACGGGTATAGGCGTATCGATACGCCCTGAACTGAAACATCAAAATTTGCTGATTTTTAGCCTCGTTTTGGAATTCTAACACTTAAGCATACTTCTAACAATCAAATAACACCATCATTGGTCATTTACCATCAACTACCATAAACCAAACATCAAGAAACAATCATCATGCTTTAAAGGTAAATTATAGGCATGCTTCCTAATACTCAAGCAACAATAGCATTAACCATGTGCAAAATCCAACAAACCAAGCTTATCACAAGTCCAAAGCAACAGTATAAACTTGCTCAAACGGAGAAGTAACCACTCAAACCCTCCCAACAACATTTAAGCCACATTTCCTTTACTACTTCTTTAAAACCCAAACACACTTTGTTAAATCAAGTCATGGAATTTCCTCCTTGCTTGCTAGGCCACTTGCATTCACTCAATTTGCATTGATGATAAAAGAGAGCGTAAGCAATCATTGCTTAGTGAGGAACTCTCAAAATACAAACTATCATCCAATGCAATTAAAATCCATTTCAAAATAATCATGCCATTCTTTCAAAACATGCACTTAGTCTTTACAAAATCAGCATATTAAACCATATGCAACATGTATCATGGATTCCACAACATAATCTTATATGCAATTCACTCTACTTAAGCATTTCCTATGCATAACATCCCATATGAAAAGCTTAAGGAGTAAAACATGTGTAAACGCTTTATTCCAAATCAATCCATCAACATGATACATTTAAAACATTATATTGGCTTACAAGTGATCCATCTCAACGACAACATTTCCATAAAACCATCATTATTATCGGTAACATTAGATACACGAATTTCCCAAGAGATCTCGCAATCTCTTGCAGCTCAATGGCATAGAGTCGTGCAACACATACGCCACCTCTACACTATCAAGGCTAATCCTCCAACTTGGGTAAACATATTCGACGCATCAACCTCTACAGCTCATGGCTGGAGTAAAAGTCATCTAAGTGTTACCTCAACAACATTGGGGTTCACATGATCGGAGTAAGTACCTTTCGTACTACCTCTACAACCACGAGCTACTTATTATAATGCACTTTAAATCCTATGGCCGGCCAATTATATCCGATAACATTTCCATTTCATCATTTGCCAATATAATTCACTTTTATAAACATACCTCACTGTTTTATTATGCATTAATCAAATCACTTTAACATGCACTAAACCATGCATAAACCATGTTCATAATATTCTTTAAAATCATGCATTACTTTCCAAATGCATTTAACATCATTTCATATCAATTCCCAGCATTAAACCATGCTCATTTCATGCATAAAACATGAGGTAAACAATCATTTAACAAGTGCATTCATAAATCATTTGCCAACCGAAATCGAGAGAGAAAACCACTTTACTTACTTTCGAGTCTTAAATCAGCGTATCAAGCCTAGTCTAGACTCCCATTAAACCTTTTCAAATATTTGAAAAGCCATTCTTATCTGTTTCACTCACCAACAAAGCAACGCCTTCCTTGCCGATGTCAAATCAAGCCTTCGGCAACTCCTCAACACCAAGATTCACTTTCGAACTACTTTCCCCTGTTTCAAACACATCATAACAGAGAATCCAATGCATCCAAACTCACAGCGATACAACAATTAACAACACCTAACTATAATCTTCCACAACACTTTATCTTAACAACCGAAAACATCATCGATTCACCAAAAACCTCAACCCAGCCCACAACTACGAATCTCAACCTTCAAATAACATCAATTAACATCCAAACAACAACCTAAAAACAACATTATACCTCCAGCAAGCAATAATCAACCGCAACACCTCAAAATCTCTTAACTAACAACCTAACAAATTAGAGATTCATTAGATTGTGGGATTCTATCATTAAAACTCACTTCATAATCATTTTAGACATCAAAATCAAGTTATAAACCAATCCTTAACTCAGCAAAAACAGATCACTACGAATTTCCACAATTTTTCATCATAAATCATCAATTAAACCATAAATCTGAGTTTAATTAATCAAAACCCAATGAAAATCATATAAAATGGATCAAGAACTTAAGAATTTCAATAAAGAACCTTTCATTAGAGGAGAAGAACGAATCTTTACCTCCAATGCTAATTTCTCCCAGTAATTGCTTTATAATCCATGAAAATCAAGGTAAAAATAATAAGTATTTGTTGTAAAAGCTTTAGAAATCAATTGGAAATCAAAAACTCTTTGAAATCATAATTTTACCCGAAGAAATTGAAACTGGAAAATATGTTTTGCTGGAGAGAATTTGGGAGAAAAGAAGTTACAAAATTAGTTACGTGAAATTCTTTTAAAAGCCTTCATTGTGTTTAATTAATTCTCTCCTTATTTATACCTATTAAAACTTAATTGAAAATAGTTGATTAAAGGGATAAATTTGATGAAACCCTTTTGGATTAATATTTCCTTAAATATTCAAAGTTTTGACCCATTTTCAAATAGTCACTAAAAACAGTTTTGCAAACTTGCATTTTGGACACTAACCCAAAATGTCCCATTTTCGAATTTCATTTTCCAAAATTATTTTTACCAAAATCATTTATATATTTAATAATGATTTTAGGCTATTTTTCCATATTTTTATCTTCAATAAAAATATTTAATCCAATTTAAATCCCAAATCTGACTCGAATCTCTAATCCCGCTCCACCGGACTTACTAAACCGTTCCCCAAAACTCCTAAGCCCAAAATCGGGGCATTACAACTCTCCCCCTCTTAAGAAATTTCATCCTTGAGATTTACTTGGAGAAAAATGATACGGAAACTGCTTTTTCATGTCAAACTTACTCTCCCAAGTAGCCTCATCAACTCTTCGATGCCGCCATAACACTTTAACGAGCTCTATCATCTTCCCATGCAGAACCTTACTGCTGGTATCAAGGATATCTACTGGTTCCTCATCATAAGTCAGATCCGGCCTCAACTCAACATCATCAATCGGCATAACATGAGAGGGATCCAACCGATACCTCCGCAACATCGAAACGTGGAACACATTATGAATCTTTTCTAACTCGGGAGGCAACCTCAACTGATAAGCTACAGAACCCACATGATCCAAAATCTTATACGGCCCGATAAACCTCAGACTCAACTTCCCTTTACGCCCGAAGCGCATCACCTTCTTCCAAGGTGAAACCTTCAAAAACACTTTGTCACCAACAGCGTACTCCACTTCTCTACGCTTCAAATTCGCGTAGGATTTCTGTTAACCGGGAGCCACTTTCAAGCGATCAGATACAAGCTTCACCTTCTCACAAGTGTCTTTCAACACATGAGGCATAGAAATATACTTCTCCCCAACCTCTGCCCAACACAAAGGCGTACAGCACCTCCTACCATATAAGGCCTCATACGGTGCCATTTGAGTACTCGCTTGATAGCTATTATTATAAGCGAACTCCACCATCGAAAATTACTTTTCCCAGGTTCCTTGGAACTCGATAATGCAACACCTCAACATATCCTCCAAGACCTGGATCACGCGCTCAGACTGTCCATCTGTCTGAGGATGATACGAAGTGCTAAAATGCAACCGAGTACCCAGGGCTCGATGCAAACATTCCCAGAACCTTGCTGTAAACTTGGGATCTCTATCCGACAGAATCGAATTAGGCACTCCATGCAACCTCACGACCTCTGCGATGTAAAGATCAGCCAATTTATCCAAAGTATACATAGTATGCACCGGCAGAAAATGTGCACACTTCATAAACTGATCCACGATCACCCAAATGGAATCCTTTTTAGTCGGTGTCAAAGGTAGCCCCGGCACAAAATCCATGGTGATTCTCTCCCATTTCTATTCTGGTATCCTCAACGGTTGCAACAACCCGAAAGGAAATTGATGCTCAGCTTTAACACGCTGACACACTATGCATCTAGCAACAAAATCAGCCACATCCTTCTTCAAACCAACCCAATAATACTCATCCCTCAAACCTCGATACATCTTGGTACTACAGGGATGCATAGCAAAAGGGCTAGAATGAGCCTCGATCAAGATGATACGTCTCAACTTCTCATCCTGTGGCACCACTACCCGATCCTTAAAACACAACACCACATCATCGTCAAAGTGAAAATCTGATGGTTTCCCATCCAAGATATCCCTAACATGAGGTAGCAACTCATCATCATACGGTTGTTTCTCCTTTATCATTTGTGACAGTGATGGCTTCACCTGCAACTCGACTAACAAACCTCTATCACGGGTTACACTCAATCGAGCAAACATAGCTCTCAACTCAACCACAACTTTTCTACTCAAAGCATCCATTACCACATTCGCTTTACCCGGATGATACTCAATGGTTAAATCATAATCCTTAAGCAACTCTAGCCATCGACGCTGTTTGAGATTTAACTCTTTCTGTAACATCAAATACTTCAAACTTTTGTGATCCGTGTACACTACACACTTCTCACCATAAAGATGATGCCTCCAAATATTTAACGCAAACACCACCGCGGCAAGCTCAAGATCATGAATAGGATAGTTATGCTCGTGCACCTTCAATTGCCTAGATGCATAAGCCACAACCTTCCCATCTGGCATCAACATGCACCCTAAACCCACATAGGATGCATCACTATATACCACAAACTCTTTTCCCGACTCAGGTTGAATCAAGATTGGAGCTTGCGTCAAAGCTTCCTTTAACTTTTCAAAAGCTTGCTGACGATCTTCCGTTCACTCAAAACAAACGTTCTTTTACAACAACTTGGTTAAAGGTGCAGCAATCTTTGAAAATCCATCTACAAACCGGCGATAATATCTAGCCAACCCAAGGAAACTACGCACCTCCGTCACTAACCTAGGTGGCTTCCAACTCACCACAACCTCAATCTTTTGTGGATCCACACAGATTCCCTCAGCCGACACCATATGTCCAAGGAAAACTACTTCCTTCAACCAAAATTCACATTTACTCAACTTAGCATACAATTGATTATCCAACAATCTCTGAAGCATAACCCATAAGTGCTCATCATGGTCTTTCTCGGTGCGAGAGTACACAAGAATATCATCAATAAACACTACCACAAAATGGTCCAAGTACTCATGAAACACCCGATTCATCATATCCATAAATGCAGCTGGTGCATTGGTCAACCCAAACGGCATCACTAAGAATCCATAATGCCCATACCTCGTACGAAAGACAGTTTTTGGTACATCCTCACCCTTTACCTTCAACTGATAATATCTCGATCTCAAGTCGATCTTAGAAAATAATGATGCTCCTCGGAATTGATCAAACAAATTGTCAATTCGCGGCAAGGGATATTTGTTCTTAATCGTCAACTTATTCAGTTGTTGATAATCTATACACATCCTCATTGTGCCATCTTTCTTCTTCACGAATAACACCGATGCACTCTAGGGTGAAACACTAAGTCTAATAAATGCCGATCAAGTAACTCCTGGAGTTGTGTCTTTAACTCTTTCAATTTCTTAGCTGCCATGCGATACGACACAATGGACACCGGTGCCGAATCAACATACATCTCAATTTTAAACTCCACCTCCCTATCTGGCGGCAGCGCCGGTAACTCTTCAGGGAAAACTCCCAAAAAATCACAAATTGTGTGGATGTCCTGCACATGCACATCCTTGGATCCAAGATTCATAACATAGGCCAAATATGCCTGACATCCGAGTTCCAACATTCAACTTGCTTCCAAAGTCGAAACAACATTGGTCAGGAACTTTGCATTCTTGCCAACCACCACAACTTCATAATCATCAGCAAGACGCAAGGATATCCATTTGGTTTCAAAATCCACAACTGTCCTATGCTCGGATAGCCAATCCATCCCCAATATTACATCAAAAGCATAGAATGGCAATTCCATCAGATCCACAGTGAACACATGGTCTTGCACCATCAAAGGACACCTTTGGTATAACTTCCTAACCACAACCATCTCACCCAAAGAACTAGTTACTCAAATCTCAACATTCAAAATCTCTACAGGGATATCAAGCAACTGTGCATGCTCACTAAGAATATACGAATGGGTGGAACCAAAATCAACCAAAGAAAATAACGGCAAAGATTGCAAAGTAAAGGTACCTACAATCACATCAGTATCATTGCATCCTTTGCGATACACATACACCCTCGCGAGACCACAACCCTCTGGCTGAATAGCAACGGTGTGTGCCATAGTCGTATACCCACCATGTATTGGCTGAAAATATCCTCGTCCACACCCTCGACCTCTCGGGGTAGCCACAACAGGTGCAGGAACATGCGCACCTCTAGCTAACACAGGGCAGTCACGCCTCGCATGATCAGCTGACCCACAGCTCCAGCAAGCATTAGCTGTAACAGGTGTGGGAACTGGCCCAGCTCGTCCAATCTGAGGACAATCGCGTCTAACATGGTCTCGAGATCCACAACACTAGCAAACCCTGAATACTTCTTCCCACGCTAAACATACTCAGGTATTCCACCTACAGAACTCTACCCTAGCTGACCTCTTCTCCTAAGCTCGGGTTGATATCTTCGATCATGATGCCTCTTATATCGGCCACCCTCGGCATTAGCATCAGCAGCTTTCTTACTATGACTGAATCCTCCAGCACGGGATGCCAAACCTAAACTCTGCTCAATATCCTTGGCTCTCAAAACCAATACATCAAAATCAACATACTCAGTAGCCAACATATATGTCTTAACCTCCTACGTCGATCTGTAACGGAAGCGGTCACAACGGCTCCTCTCATCAGGCATCAACTCAGAAGCATACTGACTCAACCTCACAAACTGTATCTCATACTCAGATACCGATATATCCCCCTGCACTGAAGCTATGAACTCGTGTTTCTTTTCATCTTGGTATCTAGCTCTAAGAAACTTCTTCTGGAAGACAGACCGGAAGGTTTCCCATGTTACATTTTCAGCCTCAATACTTGCAATAACCGTAGTCCACCAGCTATACGCATCTCCCTGTAGTAGAGATACAACACATCCCAGCTTACGAGCATCAGAACAACCCATCTGATCCAAAATACGATTCGTGCTGGCAAACCACTCCTCAGAAGCCTCAGGAGACAACCCTCTAAACTCGACCCGTCCCAGGCCACGTAAACGCTCTAAGGGTAATTCCAAATTAGCAGCAGCAACTGGTGCTGGTGCAGGCACTTGCACTCCAGCCATTGCAGCCTGGAACGCTTCTGTCATTGCCTGTATCAAAGGCGTCATATCACCTAGTGCTGACCCAGCTTGCACAAGTGGTACTTGTTCCACACCCGTAGGTGGATTCGGTGGAGGAGGTGGCAACCCCTCAAGTACAACATTATTCTCATCATCTTGCCTCCCCCATTTGTATTAAAACATAATTCTCTCCTCGGTGGCATTGTAAACAAAGAATCTACGGCATGATAACACCAAAATAAAAATGATTAGGCCATCTTCAAGCAAGGGTCCAAGACTTCCATTTCAAATAAAAACATTTTCCATCGATAATAATAAGGTAGTATGTCCCAAATCAACATGGCATATAACATACAATCCATCACTGTGTATAGCAATCAAGTCAATTCAATCAACATACATTTCAAACAACTTCCCAACATACATAACCAACCGTAACCTACCCCCAACAATCATAACCTGGCTTTGATACCACCAAATGTAACCCCCTTGACCCAGCCTAGTCGCAAGACCGAACCGCGCGAGCTATATTAGGTTTACCGAAGTAAACCGTGAAGAAATCTCTAGAAACACGTCCACTTTTTTTCTCTTTTTATCTTATCTAGATTCTGGTTATTACCCTACATGTACATACAAACAACGAGTGAAAACCCAACCAAATCGGGCATCGATTTGATATCTAATTGGTCACTTTACAATAATAGGGACCAAAATGTAAATCTACAAATCTATAAGGGTTAACTTGTAATTTATTTTACCAATGTTCGATTAGTCAGGTTACAAGAATACATGCCAAATTTCAACTTAAAACGATCATCCGAACTCATCCAATTGTATACATAACACCTAGGGACCCAACTATAATTTCTATTATTTCGAAGGACCAATTTCGCAATAAAGTTACCAATCCTCAATTAAACCAATTACATGCATACTGGTGAAATTTCAAGTCAAAATGATCATTCAAACTCATTTAATTGCATGTATATCACTCAGGGACTAAAACAAGAGAAAACAAAAACCTTAAAACATATTTTTAACTAACTTAACCACTGACCGTATCGATACGCGGGCAAGTGTATCGATACGCCTGAGCTTTCTCAAAATTTTGGATTCCAGTAGCTCAAAACTATATCGATACACCTTCACGTGTATCGATACATTATGCCTAAAATCGTAGACCCGTATCGATACGGTAACCCGTGTACTGATACGCTAAGCCTGGAAATATGCTTACCCGTATCGATACGATCTCCCGTGTATCGATGCGCTGTGCCTAGAAACACTTACCTGTATTGATACGGGCACAGGCGTATCGATACGCCCTAACCTGAAATGTCAAAATTTGTTGATTTTGAGCCTCGCTTTGGAATTCTAACACTTAAGCATACTTGTAACAATCAAATAACATCATCATTGGTCATTTACCATCAACTACCATAAACCAAACATCAAGAAACAATCATCATGATTTAAAGGCGAACTATAGGCATGCTTCCTAATACTCAAGCAACCAAAGCATGAACCATGTGTAAAATCCAACAAACCAAGCTTATCACAAGTCCAAAGCAACAATATAAACTTGCTCAAACGGAGAAGTAACCACTCAAACCCTCCCAACAACATTTAAGCCACATTTTCTTTATTACTACTTTAAAACCCAAACATACTTTGGTAAATCAAGTCTTCGAATTTCCTCCTTGCTTGCTAGGCCACTTGTATTCAATCAATCTGCATTGATGATAAAAGAGACGTAAGCAATCATTGCTTAGTGAGGAATGCTCAAAATTAAAACCATCATCCGATGCAATTAAAATCCATTTCAAAACAATCATGCCATTCTTTCGAAACATGCACTTAGTCTTTACAAAATCAGCATATTAAACCATATGCAACATGTATCATGATTTCCACAGCATAATCTCATATGCAATTCCCTCTACTTAAGCCTTTCCCATGCATAACATCCCATATGCAAAGCTTAAGGAGTAAAACATGTGTAAACACTTTATTCCAAATCAATCCATCAACATGGTACATTTAAAACATTATATTGGCTTACAAGTGATCTATCTCAACCACAACATTTCCATAAAACCATTATTAACATCGGTAACATCAGATACACGAATTTCCCAAAAGATCTCGCAATCTCGTGTAGCTCAATGGCATGGAGTCGTGCAACACATACACCACCTCTACACTACCAAGGCTAATCCTCCAACTTGGAGTAAACACATTCGATGCATCAACCTCTACAGCTCATGACTGGAGTAAAAGCCATCTAAGTGTTACCTCAACAACATTAGGGTTCACATGATCGGAGTAAGTACCTCTCGTACTACCTTTACAACCACGGACGACTTATTATAGTGCACTTTAAATCCTATGGCCGGCCAATTATATCCGATAACATTTCCATTTCATCACTTGCTAATATAATTCACTTTTATAAACATACCTCACTGTTTTCTTATGCATTAATCAAATCACTTTAACATGCACTAAACCATGCATAAACCATGTTCATAATATTCTTTAAAATCATGCATTACTTTCCAAATGCATCTAACATCATTTCATATCAATTCCTAGC
This sequence comes from Hibiscus mutabilis, assembly GCA_019671005.1. Lineage (NCBI taxonomy): Eukaryota > Viridiplantae > Streptophyta > Magnoliopsida > Malvales > Malvaceae > Hibiscus > Hibiscus mutabilis. The sequence goes on along the minus strand of CM033726.1, from coordinate 43,550,940 downwards.
ATTAAACTATACCCATTTCATGCATAAAACGGGAGGTAAACAATCATTTAACAAGTGCATTCATAAATCATTTGCCAATCGAAATCAAGAGAGAAAACCATTTTACTTACTTTCGAGTCTTAGATCAGCGTATCAAGCCTAGTCTAGGCTCCCATTAAACCTTTTCAAATCTTTGAAAATGCATTCTTATCTGTTTCACTCACCGACAAAGCAACGCCTTCCTTGTCGATGTCAAATCAAGCCTTCGGCAACTCTTCAACACCAAGATTTGCTTCTGAACTACTTTCCCCTGTTTCAAACACATCATAACAGAGAATCCAATGCATTACAATACATCCAAACTCACATCAATACAACAATTAACAACACCCAACTATATTCACCCACAACACTCTATCTTAACAACCGAAAACATCATCGATTCACCAAAAACCTCAACCCAGCCCACAACTACGAATCTCAACCTTCAAATAACATCAATTAACATCCAAACAACAACCTAAAACAACATTATACCTCCAGCAAGCAATAATCAACCACAACACCTCAAAATATCTTAACAAACAACCTAACAAATTAGAGATTCATTAAATTGTGGGATTCTATCATCAAAACTCACTTCATAATCATTTTAGACATCAAAATCAAGTTATACACCAATCCTTAACTCAGCAAAAATAGTTCACTATGAATTTCCACAATTTTTCATCATAAATCATCAATTAAACCATAAATCTGTGTTTAATTAATCAAAACCCAATGAAAATCATATAAAATGGATCATGAAATTAGGAATTTCAATAAATAACCTTTCATTAGAGGAGAAGAATGAATCCTTACCTCCAAGGCTGATTTCTCCCCTTAATTGCTTTATAAACCATGAAAATCAAGGTATAAATAATAAGTATTTGATGTAAAAGCTTTAGAAATCAATTGGAAAGCAAACTCTTTGAAATCCTAATTTTACCTGAAGAAATTGAAGGTGGAAAATATGTTTGGCTAGAGAGAATTTAGGAGAAAAGAAGTTACAAAATTAGTTACGCGAAATTCTTTTAAAAGCCTTCATTGTGTTTAATTAATTATCTCCTTATTTATACCTCTTAAAACTTAATTAAAAATAGTTGATTAAAGGGAGAAATCTGATGAAACCCTTTTGGATTAATAGATCCTTAAAGATTCAAAGTTTTGACCCATTTTCAAAACAGTCACTAAAAACAGTTTTGCAAACTTGCATTTTGGTCACTAACCCAAAATGTCCTATTTTCGAATTTTATTTTCCAAAATTGTTTTTACGAAAATCATTTATATATTTAATAATGATTTTAAACTATTTATATATTTTTATATTCAATAAAAATATTTAATCCAATTTAAATCTTGATTCCGACTCGAATCTCTAATCTCGGTCCACCGGACCGACTATACCGTTCCCCAAAACTCTTAAGCCCAAAATTGGGACGTTACCGATGATGTTTTATACGTTGATAAACATGGTTTGGAATGGGATTTGTAATGTGTTGATGGAAAATGGTTTTAAATGCATTGATGGTGTGTTGTTTTTTAGCACTCCTCACTAAGCCTAGTGTGCTTACGCTCTCTTGTCCATCTATGCAGAGAACTAAAGGTTTGGGAGGCAATGGGAAGCAAAGGATCTCAACAAGACTTGGTAACCAAAGTATGTTTTGGAACTAGACTATAAGTAATAAGTGCAATGGGGTTTCTGTTGTTGTTCTGGGAGATATTTGTTAAACTCCCTATTCGAGCAAGTTCGGTTTGTTGCTCTTGGTTTGTAAATGGACATTTGAGATTCTTTTGGTGATGGTTTTGAAGTCTCATGTTTTGTTTGGTTGGTTTTCTAGGAAGCATGCCTCTACTTTACCTTTTGATGTAAGATGCTATGAATTGATGTTGAACTTGTGTTGTGGTTTGTCCTTGAATAAGTTAGATGTATGTTAAGAGCATGCTAGGGTGCTTTGCTATGTTCAAAAGCATGATCAACAGTGAAAATGGACATTATAGGTCCAGGTGTACTAGTATGGGTGTCCTTGTTTTGGTACAGGAAAGCCAATCCATGCTTAGTGTACCGGTACGCGGTAATGTGTTTTGGTACGGGCCAAGGCAAAATTGGCCAGCATTTTGGTACGATGTGAGGCGTTTCAATACGGACTAAAGGTTTTGCGTGGGGCATTTCGATACGCGGGGGCGTATCAGAACAGGAAATGGCTACTAGAATTTTGGGTTTAAAAATAGTACAGGTGTATCGAAACACCCATGACCGTGCCAGTACGGTGGTAGTTATTTTAGTTATTTTGGTATTTTCTGGAGTTCTGTTTTCTTACTTTTGGTCCCTAAGTTTTGTGAATGTAATTGTGTGAGCTTGGATGATCGTTTTAACCTGGAATTTGACATCTTGGCTTGGAACCTGACTAATTGAGGATTGGTAACCTAAATTTTAGTTTTGTCCCTAAAATTGTTGAGTTTTGCAATTTAGTACCTAGATTGTGTGTTATGCAATTAAAGGTCTTTCCTTGAACCGTTTCCTCTATTATTTCACCCGCTGCAAGTATGTACATGGAGGATAATAATTATTCAACTAGACAAGATAAAAGAAAAAAATAAACCTACTTTTCTTAACCTTCCTCCGGTTTGCTTCGGCAAACCTAATATAATTCTATCGGTTCGGTCGGACATCTAGGCCGGGTCGAAGGGGTTATATTTGTTGGTATCAGAACCAGATTATGAAAGGTTGGGATGTTGTTGCTTGATTGTATATCATTTTTTGTTATACACGGTGATTGAATATGCATGTTGATATATATGTTGGAGTAACTATTGTGATGATGTAGTAGGTTGTAGTTGTTGTTCGCTATGTACGGTGATTGCGATATGTATGTTGATTGCTTTATGCCATGTTGGGGGAAAATACTGGAAACCATTCCCTTATTATTATAGTTTGAAATATTATGAATTGAGATGAAAGTCTTGGATCCTTGCTTGAAGCTGGCTTGACGGTGTTGTTTTAAAATGTTTATCATGCCTTAGATATATTTTTAGCATGATGGGACCGAGAAGAGATTTGCGATCTGGTACGATTACTGCTGTCATTGGGCAGGGAAATGAGGAGGTCGTTATACCTCCTATAGGGTTACCACCGCCCTTACCTAATCCACCTAAGAGAGTGGAGCAAGTGCCACCTAAGCCAGCTGGGCTAGGGTTGGGTAATATTGCGCCATTGGTTCAAGCCATGACTGGTGCGTTTTAGGCACCAGTTTCAGGTGTTATAGTGCCGACACCTGTGGTTGGGCAAGGTTTTTCGTAGAGCGCCTTTGTAGTCTGGGTGGAGTTAAGTTTCGTGGTCTAGCACCAGAGGCCTCTAAGGACTGGTTGGCTAGTACAAAGAGGATTCTGGAATAGATGGGTTGTTCAGATGCCTGTAAGCTGGGTTGTGTCTTGTCCCTGTTACAGGGTGATGCTTATAACTGGTGGACTACCCTGATAAATGGGATGGCAACCGAGGATGTGACTTAGGAGTTCTTTTGTAGTGCATTTCGAAAGAAGTATCTGAGGGTCCGATATCAGGATAAAAAAAGAGAGAGTTTATGGCTCTGGTGTAGAGCAGTATGTCTGTTTCTAAGTACGAGGTACAGTTTGTGAGGTTGAGCCAGCAAGCTCTAGAGTTAGTTCCTGACGAGCATCAACGATGTGACCATTTCTGCTACAGGCTGGTTTAGGATGTTAAGACATACATGCTTGTTGTTGATTATGCAAATTTTGATGTGTTGGTCACGTGAGCAAATTATGTTGAGCAGAATCTTGGTTTAGCTTCTAGATCTCGGGGTCTTAGCTCTGGTAAGAGAGCAGTTGATTCTAGTTCCGGAGGTGGTCAGGCCAAGAGACACCTGGTAGGAGGTTTCAGATTCGGATTAGTCATCCATTGCACCAACAAAGACCGCACCAATTGAATCCTCCAAGCCCAAGCGAAAAGCCAATGACATTGATGAAGAGGACGATGAGGACAACCCCGTACGAGGATCGATTCCACCATTGGCAAAAAGGAAGCAACAACCGCGTTCAAGCAAAAGAATCAAGACACCAACCAAAAGGAAACTAATCATCCACGACGATGAACTCTCAGAGTAAGTCCTCGTTTGCATTTTACTTTTCTTTATTATTATTTTTATTTTTTTATCTTTATTTTTCTTTGTTACATGCATTGAGGACAATGCCTCACTCGAGTTTGGGGGGGATTGTTATTAGTTAGTTACCATGTTTAGTTGCATTCATCTTAAGTATTGCATTTATGATACATAAATTGCTTGCCATGCCTTTAGTTGGAACAAGAATTGCCTAGATTTGATGGATATCTGATGATTACTTTGCCAATGTACTTAATTGATAGAACTTTTTATTCTAGGATAAACATGGAAACACTTAGAATCGTACTATGATGCTAAACTTGATGAAACATTGTGTGGCTTGATTGATTTAAAGAATTCTAGCGAACTTAGGTTGATAGTTAAAAATTTGGGGGATTAGAATAAAAATTGGATGAATACTAGAGGTGCCCAAAATTGGCTCTAGTATGCGTTAAAAATTGATCGCTAGAGGTGCCCGAAATTGGCTCTAGTATGTGCTAAAAATTGATCGCTAGAGGTGCCCGAAACCGGCTCTAGTCGAACAAATTAATTAACTTAAGAAAACTAAAAACAAAACACTATAGGTGCCCGAAACCGGCTATAGTTAAAACATGTTTAAAAAACCCAAGAAAGTAATTTGAAAACCTCTTGTTTGCATAGAATCTGAAAAATCAACTTGCACAGAACACTGCACACACTTACAAGCATTATAGTTTGATTCCGAGTAACTCCTACATTTTTTGAAAAATAAAAAGCCAATCATACTTTGTGCCACGGTTCTGAGAATTGAAATCAAGTTCAAAGCTAAGTTTGTGAAAATTGAAGTCTTGGCGGGTAATTATTAGTTTGCATTGCTTGAGGACAAGCAATAGTTCGAGTTTGGGGGTGTGTTAAGTGTCTAAAAGTACTATTTTATTCACCTTTTTATTCATATTATTGCTAGACTTAGGCTCATATTAGTTGCATAATTAGTCATTCATGCATTAATTCATGTTTCTTTCCACCGTTGAGCTTGATTACAAAAGTTGGTGATTTTTGTGGAAAAAGATGTTGCTTTGGTGTGCTTTTGTATGTGTGTAGAATCACTTGCCTAAATAAGGCCGGAACCAGTTGCCAGGGCAGTGCATGAAGGAGATGCCGAGCTAGTTTCTAGGGCAATGCATGAGGGAGATGCCGAGCTAGTTGCCAGGGCAATTTTTGATAGGGGATAAGATGATATGGTAGTCAAAATTGATGACTAGATAAGCCCAAGATGACCTGGACCAAAGTTAAATCCCAAAGGAGTTTGATTTCTATGAAGTGGTTAAAGAGAAATTAAATCCCAAGAAGATAGAAGAAGTTATTGAAGGAATTTAAATATAATAAATAATTATATTCTTTAAAGATATTCAATTCCAACTTAACTTCCTCCTTAAAAAAGACTTTGACCTAGCCCTATAAATTGAGGACCAAGCTGTCAACTCCATAGGGAGAGAGGAGAGAAATTTTGACAAAGAGAGGAGGGAGATTTCGACAAAAAGGGAGAGATTTCGACAAAAAGGGAGAGATTTCAACAAGTGTGAGGGGCAAAGGGGGGAGAGTTCGATTGAGAGAGGGGAGCAAGGGGCTGATCGATTTCTTCTTCTTTGCTTCCATTAGATTCATGGTTTGGGGATTATTCTTTGTATATCTTTTGAACCCAACCATGAACTAACTTGATTGGTTGGGGTTATTGTGCTTTGTGGTTGTGAGAAACAATTGGATTTTGTTTAGGTAATAAGAGTTTGCACTTTCAATTCAAGGTTTACTCATTCTTGGTTTTTATTTTTGTTTGCGAGTGAATTGGGAGAGGATCCCATAACTTCATCTATTATCTAATATCGGGAGAGTTAGATTCAAGAAATGAATGAGTATGGTCTTTATTCAATCTATTGATGGTGAAGATTAATCCAGCTTAGGAATATGTTAAGGATTTCAATGGCTAAGAGGAACGCAAGATTGGTTGTTGTTCACCCTTGATTCACACAGGGATGTATTATCAAGGCATGTACAATAGCTATAGTTTCGACTTAGGGATAAGAAGAAACCATTGAAGAACGCTCCGCTGAACCTTGAAGCTGCAGCCCAGCCGCCCAAACAGTTGCCCAAGCAACCGTCGATTAGTTGCCAAGACAACCCCGCTGAGCACGGCAACTGAGTTGCCCTTGCACTCTTTTACCAAGACGATCCAATCGGCTATCACACCTCAACTCACGATAACCTGTCATATTCCCTCTTATTTGATTACATCTTTATTTTATTTACTTGCTCTTTTATTTTATTCGTTAGATAGAACTCCTACAATTATCAATTATGTTTTTACTTTTACAATGCGATAACTAAGGCAAAGTGGCCCAAACCAATCCCTGTGGAGACGATACTTGATACTTATCATATCACTTTATTACTTGCAACGTGTATACTTGCACAATTGCGTAGCACTTATTACGCGCAACTGTTGGAGTTGCTTAAGGATTACGACTTGACAATCGAATATCATCCGAGAAAAGATAATGTTGTTACGGATGTGTTAAGTTGTAAGGTTGCGGTTGAGCTTAGGGCGATGTTTGCAAGGCTGAGTGTGACGCGGGAAGGTGGGTTGCTAGCTGAGTTGCAAGTTAAGCCTACGTTGTCGTAGATGATCAAAGCTAAGCAAATGATTCTTTGGTTCCTCATGTCAAGGACATATCTGAAGGTAAGCCATCGGAGTTTCATTTTGATGATGATGGTATTCTGTGCTTTAAAGGCCGAATAGTAGTGCCAGAAGTTGCGGAGCTTAGGCATACTATTTTTGCTGAGGCACATTCTAGTCCTTTTGCTATGCACCTCGGTAGTACCAAAATGTATCGTGATTTGAAGGAAATGTATTATTGGGTTGGTTTGAAAAAGGATTTGGTAGAGTTTATATCCAAGTGTATAGTATGTCAGCGTGTAAAGGCTGAACATCAGTTTCCATCCGGGTTGTTGCAGCCGTTGAGAATTCCATAGTGGAAATAGGAAAGAATCACAATGGATTTCGTGATAGGATTGTCGTTGACACCGGCTAAAAAGGATTCCATGTAACTTCCTCGACCCGATCTAGCCACCAGACCGACTCGAGCAAGTCACATTAGGTTTACCGAGGTAAACTATGAGAAGGAACCCTAAAACGTGGCCATTTTTTTCTTTTATCTTGTCTAAATGCTTAATCAATACCCTACATGTTCATGCTGACAGCAGGTGAAAACTCAACTCAATCGGGCGTCAAATTGACATCAAATTGGCCTAATCGCAATTTAGGGACCAAATTGCAATTTTGGTAAAATACATGGACTACACCAAATTTTATCTTACCTTTCCTTAATTACACAGGTTTCACGCTTATGCGTCAAAAATTAGCTCAAAACAATCATTGAATCCATCAAAAATTGCATCCACAATAATAGGGACTAAAATGTAAGAAAATATAACCTCATTTCCAAGACAAAAACAAAACCTCATTTCCAAGACAAAAACAAAATTACCTACCACCCGTAGCGGTACGGTCTCACCCGTTTCGGTACGGTTTGAAATATTGCATTTCGGTACACATTGCTCCGTATCGGTATGGCCAACGGTATTAACGAACATTTGAAAATGCATTGTGGATCGTACTGATATGGCTAGTGGTGTTTCGGTACACGGGATTTGGTTTAAAAAGTAGATTCCAGTGGCTGAAACCCGTACCTGAACACCCTCTCCTATATCGATATACGAGGCCAAAATGGCCTAGGCGTATCGGAACGCCTAGCATCCGTATCGAAACCCTGTGCCTAATAATGCCTGGTCATACAGATACAGTCCCCCACGTATCGGTACGCCTGGACCTGTAATGACACTTTTTAGCTGCTTTAACATGCAATTAACCTAAGCAAACCACCTCAACATCCTTGGGAAGCCTTACTAACATACTTGGCATACCATACACGACTTAGCATCACACTTTAACATCATGTTATGGCATCTTGCATTAAGAGTAAATTTATAGGCATGCATCCTAGTTTTTCATCCAAGCAACATTTCAAAAAGTAAACCATCACCAAAAACCAACATTAGAGGCCACTTACAATTCAAGAGCAACCAAACAACCATGCTCAAACAAGGAGTTCAACAAAACATCTCCCAAAACCAAAACAAGTACCCCATTGCCTTTATTCTTATAGTTTAGTCCAAACATACTTTGATAACCAAGTCTTGCTAGGATCCCTTTGCTTCTTGCTGCCTTTCAAGTCCTTAATTCTCTGCATTGATGGACAAAAAAGAGCGTAAGCACACTAGGCTTAGTGAGGAGTGCTCAAATACAACACACCATCAATGCATTTAAAACCATTTTCCAATATCACATTGAAATTCCCAATTCAAAACATATTTTTCCAACATATAAAACATCATGCCTTAAACCCCATGCATTTAAACACTTTCAAAACCAGCATATTAAACCATATGCAACATGTATCATTAACCAGCAGCAAAAACCCATTGCTAACCTCAATTTAAGCCTTCCCATGCATAGCAACCATATGCAAAGCTTAAAGAGTAAACATGTATAATTCACATTGTACAACATAAACCTTCCAATGACACATTAAAAATTATATTGTCTTACAAGTGATCATTTAACAAGTCCAATAACAAAAGAGTTCATCGGATACACAGATTCAACAAGTGTTCAACCAACACTTCAAGCCATCTCAATCGGAGTAGCGATACAATAACAATCGCGGTACATTACCAACTGGGTACATATAATACCCTTGGGGACACCAACCCCTTTCATCGGTTAGACGCTTAATCCACTAACGGGAGATTTTGGTACTGGTAAACCCCTCTACCGTTAGGGTACTCAGATGGAGTTTTCAGTATACAGATCTAAACCCCTCAATATCCAAGGTGACTTATTATAGTGCACTCAATCCTATGGCCGACCAACTATATCCGATAAAAATTTTAAAACCACATCACTTGCCAATATAATTAACCATTTACCATTTACCTTACTGTTTTTAACAAGCATTAAACTAATCCTTTTTCCAAAGCAACAACCATGCTTTAAACCACAAGTATAAACCATATACTTACAAGGATCACTTACCATGTGCATCCTTTAGCATTTCATGCTTAAAAATAGTATTTCAAATACTTTAAAACATGCTTAAACAGTAGGTAACATGTAAATTAAAACAAGTGCATAAAACCATTTCAACTTAGCACGACCGAGAGAGAAAATCCACTTTTACTTAATTCCGAGTTTAAACCAGCTTATCAAGCTAAGTTTAAACTCCCATAAACCACCTTTAAAACATTCCAAAGCTATAATCCATGTTCTCACTCACCGATACACGAAACCTCGATTTGTCGATGCGAAATCAAGTATCTGAAGCCTCCAACGCTTCTCCAACCATTTTCAGATCAATTTCCCCTACTTTGACCACAATACAATAAAGGATTAATGCATCTCAATGCATTCAAAACACTGCAACAACAAATCCTCTCAGATTTCCACAATCCTCTCAAGATTATCCATCCACAACAACTGAAATTATCCTCATCCAAAACAACTGAAATCATCAACAAAACCTTCTCAAACACAACCCAGCCACAACCTAACAATCTAACTCCACTTTTATCTAAAATTAACATCTAGAAACAGAATCAAATCAACCTAACACCTCCAGCAAACAAAGAACCACCAAAACACCCTAAGAACACAAATCTTGCAACCTAAGCAATTAGAGACTCAAGAGTTTCGGGATTCTATTGATAAAATTGACTTAACAACATCATTATACATCTAAAATATATCCAAAAACAATCCATAACACTGGAAATCAGATTCAATACAAATCTTTCATCATCACCTACTTGGGAATATCAATAAATAACACCTAAAAATAGAATCAAATCAACCTAACACCTCCAGCAAATAAACAACCACCAAAACACCCCAAGAACACAAATCTTGCAACCTAAACAATTAGAGACTCAAGAGTTTCGGGATTCTATTGATAAAATCGACTTAACAACATCATTATACATCTAAAATATATCCAAAAACAATACATAACACTGGAACTCAGATTCAATACGAATCTTTCATCATTTAATAAATTTTACCCAATTAAATCCATATTTGAACACAAAATCAGATCATAAACTATAAATCAAGGATCAAATACTTGGTAATATCAATAAAGAACCATTTAACAGAGGAGATCACGGACCTTACCCCTGTTATGTGATTTCTCCCTCAATTGGCTTGTTTAAAGCTAGGAAAACATAAGATTTCAATGAGATTTTGTAAAACAAAGTTGAATAAACAAATACTCATCAAGAATATGAGTAAAAGAATCTCTCACCTCTGGTTTTTGATAAAATCTTAACTGTTTGGCAGAAAAAAGTTGAGAGAAAAGAGTTAAGAAAAGTTATGTGAATTTATTTGAAAAACCAATAACTAACTTTTTTAATCTTTAATCATTCTTTTAAAACACATATTTAAAATGATTTAATTGAAGGGAGAAACCACCATCCAACACTTGGTAATTTAGCTCCTTAAGGATTCTAAGAATTTGACCATTTTCATTTTAGTCACTAAAAATAGTTTTCAAAGATTGCATTTTGGTCACTAAGCAAAATGTCACATTTCTAAATTCCATTTCCCAAAATTGATTCCACCAAAAATCATTATATATTAAAATATGATTTTTAACTATTTTTCCATATTTTTATCTTAGTGAAAAATATACGATCTTAAATCCGACTCGAATCTCTAACTTGGTCTACCGGACCATATAATAACCCCTAAAACCACTAGGCCCAAAAACTGAGGCATTACATTCCATTTGGGTGATTGTTGATTGGTTTACAAAGTGTGCACATTTTTTGTCGGTGCATACGACGTATACCTTGGATAAATTGGTGGATTTGTACATCGCTGAGATTGTGCGGTTGCATGGTGTACCTAAGTCCATTGTTTCAGACAGAGATCTGAGGTTTACGGCAAGGTTTTGGAGATGTTTGCATTAAGCCTTTGGTTCAAGGTTGAATTTTAGTACCGCGTATCATCCTCAGACGGATGAACAGTCTAAGCGCCTTATCCAGGTCTTGGAGGATATGTTAGGATGTTGTATTATTGAGTTCCAAGTAACCTGGGAGAAGCAGTTACCTTTGGTTGAATTTTCTTATAATAACAGTTATCAGACGAGTATCCAAATGGCTCCGTATGAGGCGTTGTATGGCCGGAGGTGTCGTACACCGTTGTGTTGGGCCGAGGTAGGGGAAAAGCATGTTTCCTTACCACATGTGTTGAAGGACATGAATGAGAAGGTTAATCTTGTATGTGAGCGCTTGAAAGTGGCTGCAGATCGTCAGAAAATCCTAAATGGATTTGAAGCGTAGGGAAGTTGAGTATGTTGTTGGTGATCGTGTGTTTTTGAAAGTGTCACCGTGGAAAAAGGTGATACGGTTCAGATGTAAGGGTAAGCTTAGCATGAGATTTATTGAAACATATGAGGTTGTGGAGTGTGTGGGTCCAGTGGCATATCGATTGAGGTTGCCTCCCGAGCTTGAGAAAATTCATGATGTGTTTCATGTTTCGATGCTGCGGAGGTATCGATCAGATCCATCGCATGTTATACCGGTGGAGGATGTTGAGTTGAGGCCAGATTTATTTTATGAAGAGGAACCTGTAGAGATCCTTGATACCTGCAGTAACGTTCTGCATGGCAAGACGGTCAAGCTTTTTAAGGTGTTGTGGAGGCACCGCGGTGTTGAGAAAGCCACGTGGGAACGCAAGTCAGAGATGCTGGAGCAGTTTTTGCATCTATTTTCTCTATGTAAATTTCAAGTACAAAATTTCTTAAGTGGGTGAGAGTTGTAACGCCCCAGTTTTGGGCCTAGCAGTTTTGAGGTTTATTAGACGGTCCGATGGACTAGGTTAAAGATTCGAGTCAGATTCAGGGTCGTATATTTTTTGGTAAGATAAAAATATGGAAAAATGGTTAAAAATCATTTTAAAATATATGATTAATATTGGTAAAATCAATTTTGGAAAATAATAGTTGGAAGTCGGACATTTTGGTTGGTGACCAAAATGCAAATTTTAAAAACTGCTTTTAATGGTGACTAAAATGAAAAGGGTCCAATTCTTAGAATCTTTAAGGAGCTATTTTACCAAGATTTTTCTAATGATTTCTACCTTCAATTAAATTATTTTAACATGTGTTTTAAAAGCTAATTAAAAAGGATTTTGGATATTAAAGTTAGTTATTTCCTTTAAACCAATTTCACGTAACTTTTCTCTCCACTTCTTTTCTACCAAACACTTTTTCTTTCAACAAATTCTAGAGGTGAGAGACTTATATTCTTGATTTTTTTTATTTGTAATTGTTTCTTTATCATTGTTTTACCAAAATCTTATTGGAATCTTGTGTTTTTTAGCTTTAAACAAGCCAATTGAGGGAGAAATCACACAATAGGGGTAAGGTCCGTGATCTCCTCTATTGAATGGTTCTTTATTGATATTCCCAAGTATTTGATCCTTGATTTATGGTTTATTATCTGATTTTGTGTTTTTATATTGATTTAATGGATTTAATTAGGATTAATTGATGAAATAGTGAAAGATCCGGATTGGATTTATTTTCCAAACGTGAGGATTTATTGTAAACATATAATGGATGTTTTATAATCTTGTTAAGTAGTAGTTAACAAAGAAATCCTGAACTCTTGAATCTCTAATTGATTAGGTTGTTAGTTTGGTTTTTTGTGGAGTTTTGGTGGTTGTGTTGTTGCTGGAAGTTTTTGGATGGTTTAGTCCTGTTTTGAGTGTTAATTGATGTTTATGAAAGTGTTAGATTGTTAGTTTGTGGTTGGGTAGTGTTTGGAAAGGTTTAGATGATGATTAGTTGTTGTTGTTGGGTAATTGTGAGAGGATTGTGGAAGTCCGTAAAGATTTGTTGTTGTTGTGTTTGAAATGCATTGAGATGCATTAATCCTCTGTTGCAATGTGATTAAAATAGGGGAGGTTGTTCCGGAGGTGATCGGTGAAGCGTTGGAGGCTTCAGATGTTTGATTTTGCGTTGGCAAATCAAGGTTTCACATATCGGTGAGTGAGAACGTGGATTCCAGTGTTGGAATGTTTTAAAGGTGGTTTATGGGAGTTTAAACTTAGCTTGAAATGCTGGTTTAAACTCGAAAGTAAGTGAAAGTGGTTTTCCTCTCTCGGTCGTGCTATAATGAAATGGTTTTATGCACTTTTTTGGATTTACATGTTACATACTATTTAAGCATGTTTTAAAGTAATTGAGATACTGTTTTTAAGCATGAAATGCTGAAGGATGCACATGGTAAGTGATCCTTGTAAGTATATGGTTTATACTTGTGGTTTAAAGCATGGTTGTTGCTTTGGAAAATAATTTGGATTAATGCTTGATAAAAATATTAAGGTAAATGGTAAATGGTTAATTATATTGGCAAGTGATGTTGTTTTAAAATTGTTATCGGATATAGTTGGCCGGCTATAGGATTGATAGTGCACTATAATAAATCGCCTTGGATGTTGAGGGGTTTTGATCCGTGTACCGTAAACTTAATCCAAGTACCCTAACGGTAGAGGGGTTACATGGTACTGTATACTCCCGTTAAAGGATTAAGCATCTAACTGATGAAAGGGATTGGTGTCCCCGTAGGTTGTAAATTGTACCCGATTGGAATGTACCGCGATTGTGATTGTATCGCTAATCCGGTTGAGATGGCTTGAAATGTTGAGAGGACACTTGTTTGAATCCGTGTATTCGATGAACTATTTTGGGAAATGGAACTTGGTTATTGATCACTTGTGAGCCAATATAATTGTTAATGTATCATTGAAAGGTTTGTGTTGTATTGTAACGCCCTAATTTTTGGGCTTAGTGGTTTTGGGGGTTATTAATCGGTCCGGTGGACCGGGTTAGAGATTCGAGTCAAATTCGGGACCATATACTTTTTAGTAATATAAAATAATGAAAATAGTTAAAAATCATCTTTTAATATATAATGATGTGTGGTGAAATCAATTTTGGGAAATGGAATTTGGAAATGTGACATTTTAGTTAGTGACCAAACGCAATTTTTGAAAACTGTTTTTAGTGACTAAAATGAAAAGGGTCAAATTCTTAGAATCCTTAAGGAGCTAAATAACCAAGTGGTTTCTGGTTGTTTCTCCCTTCAATTAAATCATTTTAAACATGTGCTTTAAAAGAATAATTAAGAAGGATTAAGGTTTAAAAAGTTAGTTATTGGTTTTTCAAAGAAATTCATATAACTTTTCTTAACTCTTTTCTCTCAACTTCTTTTCTGCCAAACACTCAAGATTTTATCAAAAACCAGAGGTGAGAGATTCTTTTACTCAGATTCTTGATGAGTATTTGTTTATTCAACTTTGTTTTACAAAATCTCATTGAAATCTTATATTTTCCTAGCTTTAAACAAGCCAATTGAGGGAGAAATCACATAACAGGGGTAAGGTCTGTGATCTCCTCTGTTAAATGGTTCTTTATTGATATTTCCAAGTATTTGATCCTTGATTTATAATTTATGATCTGATTTTGTGTTCAAATGTGGATTTAATTGGGTAAAATTTATTAAATGATGAAAGATTCGTATTGAATCTGAGTTCTAGTGTTATGGATTGTTTTTGGATATATTTTAGATGTATAATGATGTTGTTAAGTCGATTTTATCAATGGAATCCCGAAACTCTTGAGTCTCTAATTGTTTAGGTTGCAAGATTTGTGTTCTTGGGGTGTTTTGGTGGTTGTTTGTTTGCTGGAGGTGTTAGGTTGATTTGATTCTATTTTCAGGTGTTATCTGTGGTATTAGATTGTTAGGTTGTGGCTGTGTTGTGTTTGAGAAGGTTTTGTTAATAATTTTCGTTATAGTGGATGGGTAATTTTGAGAGGATTTTGGAAATCTGAGAGGATTTGTTGTTGCAGTGTTTGAATGCGTTGAGATGCATTAATCCTCTGTTGTATTGTGGTCAAAGCAGGGGAAATTGATCCAGAAGTGGTTGGAGAAGCGTTGGAGGCTTCAGATACTTGATTTCGCGTCGACGAATCGAGGTTTCACATATCGGTGAGTGAGAACGTGGAGTCCAGCTTTGGAATGTTTTAAAGGTGGTTTATGGGAGTTTAAACTTTGCTTGATACGCTAGTTTAAACTCGGAAGTAAGTAAAAGTGGATTTTCTCTCTCGGTCGTGCTAATTGAAATGGTTTTATGCACTTGTTTTGAATTACATGTTATCTATTGTTTAAGCATGTTTTAAAGTATTTGAAATAGTGGTTTTAAACATGAAATGCTGCAGGATGCTCATGGTAAGTGATCCTTGTAAGTATGTGGTTTATATTTGTGTTTAAAGCATGTGATGTTGCTTTGGAAAAATGGTTTGATGAATGCTTGTTAAAACAGTGAGGTAAATGGTAAATGGTTAATTATATTGGCAAGTGATGTGGCTTTAAAATTGTTATCGGATATAGTTGGCCGACCATACGATTAAGTGCACTATAATAAGTAGCCTTGGATGTTGAGGGGTTTAGATTCGAGTACCCTAACGGTAGAAGGGTTTAACAGTGCCAAAAACTCCCGTTAGTGGATTAAGCATATAACCGATGAAAGAGGTTGGTGTCCCCAAGGGTTGTATAAGTACCCGGTTGGTAATGTATCGCGATTGTTATTGTACCGCTATTCCGGTTGAGATAGCTTGAAGTGTTGGTTGAACACTTGTTGAATCCGTGTATCCGATGAACTCTTTTGTTATTGGACTTGTTAAATGATCACTTGTAATCCAATATAATTGTTAATGTATCATTGGAAGGTTTATGTTTTATAATATGATTTATACATGTTTACTCTTTAAGCTTTGCATATGGTTGTTTGCATGGCAAGGCTTAAATTGAGGTTAGCAATGGGTTTTGCTGTTGGTTAATGATACATGTTGTATATGGTTTAATATGCTGCTTTTGAAAGTGTTTAAGTGCATGGGGTTTAAGGTGTGATGTTTTATATGTTGGAAAAATATGATTTGAATTGGGAATTTCAATGTGATAATGGAAAATAGTTTTAAATGCATTGGTGGTGTTTTGTATTTGAGCACTCCTCACTAAGCCTAGCGTGCTTATGCTCTTTATGTCCATCAATGCAGAGAATTAAGGACTCAAAAGGCAGCAAGAAGCAAGGGGATCCTAGCAAGACTTTGTTATCGAAGTATGTTTGGACTAGACTATAAGAATAAAGGCAATGGGATACTTGTTTGGGTTTTGGGAGATGTTTTGTTGAACTCCCTGTTTGAGCATGTTTGTTTGGTTGCTCTTGAGTTGTAAAAGGCCTCTAAAGTTTGTTTTTGGTGATGGTTTACATTTCGAAAATGTTGCTTGGGTGAAAAACTAAGATGCATATAAATTTACTCTTAATGCAAGATGCCATAACATGATGTTAAATTGTGATGCTAAGTCGTGTATGGTATGCCAGGTATGTTAGTAATGTGTTTCAAGTATGTTGAGGGGGTTTGATTATGTAAACTGTATGCTGAACTAGGTGAAAGGGCCATTATAGGTCCAAGCATACCGATACGCTGGGGACCGTATCGGTACGGCCAGGTATTTTCAGACACAGGGTTTTGATACAGATGCTAGGTGCTCTGATACACCTGGTTATTTTGGCCTAGAGTACGGGTGCAGAAGGGGGTGTTCCAGTACAGGTTTCAGCCACTAGAATCCACTTTTTAAACCAAATCCCGCGTACCGAAACACTATTAGCCATATCGGTACGGTCCATAATGCATTTTCAAATGTTCGTTAATACCATTGGGCGTACCGGTACGGGGTGATGTGTACTGAAACTCAGTGTTTCAAACCGTACCAAAACGGGTGAGACTGTACCGGTACGGGCAGCGGGTAATTCTGTTATTGTCATGGAAATGAGGTTATATTTTCTTACATTTTAGTCCTTATTATTGTGGATGTAATTTTTTATGGGTTCAATGATCGTTATGAGCTAATTTTTGATGTGTAAGCATGAAACCTGTTTAATTAAGGAAAGGTAAGATAAAATTTGGTATAGTCCCTGTATTTTACCAAAATTGAAATTTGGTCCCTAAATTGCGATTTGGCCAATTGGATGTCGATTTGACGTCCGATTCCACATTGGCAACAGGAAGCAACCACCGTATTCAAGCAAAAGAATCAAGAAACCGGCCAAAAGGAAACTAATCATCCACGACGACGAACTCTCAGAGTAAGTCCTCGTTTGCATTTTACTTTCCTTTATTGTTATTTTTTATTTTTTTAAATTTAATTTTTCATTGTTACATGCAATGAGGAAAATGCCTCACTCGAGTTTGGGGGGGATTGTTATTAGTTAGTTACCATGTTTAGTTGCATTCATCTTAAGTATTGCATTTAGGATACATAAATTCCTTGCCATGCCTTTAGTTGGAACAAGAATTGCCTAGATTTGATGAATATCCGATGATGACTTGTTGCGCGTAATAAGTGCTCCGCAATTGTGCAAGTGTACACGTCGCAAGTTATATTATAAAAGATATCCTCTCCACAGGGATTGGTGCCACTTCAAGAATCTAATCTCTTGCACTGTAAGAAGTAAAAACACAAGTAGGTGATTGTAGGAGTTTAACTAACAACTAAACTAGAAAGCAGTAAAGTAAAAGAAGGTGTAATCAAATGAGAGAGAATAGGCTAGGTTATCGTGAGTTGAGGTGTGATAGCCGATTTGATCGTCTTGGAAAAAGAGTGCAAGGGCAACTTAGTTGCCGTGGCAACTTGCACAGCGGGGTTGCCTTGGCAACTAATCGACGGTTGCCGGGCAACTAGCTGGGCAACTACTTGGGCGGCTGGGCAGCAACTTCAAGGTTCGGCGGAGCATTATTCAATGGTTTCTTCTTATCCCTAAGTTGAAACTCTAGCTATTTGTGCAGGCCTTGATAATACATCTCTGCGTGAACCAAGGGTGAACAACAACCAATCTTGCGCTCCTCTTAGTCGTTGAAATCCTTAACTTATTCCTAAGCCGGATTAATATTCACCATCAAAAGATTCAATAAAGACCATACTCATTCGTTTCTTGAATCTAACTCTCCCGATATTAGATAAATAGATGAAGTTACGAGATCCTCTCCCAATTCACTCGCAAACAAGAATAAAAACCAAGAATGAGTAAACCTTGAATTGAAAGTGCAAACTCTTATTACCTAAACAAAATCCAATTGTTTCTCACAACCACAAAACACAATAACCTTAGCGAAGTAGATTTAGTTCATGGCTAGGTTCCAAAGAAACACAAGACAAAGAATCCCTAGCATAAACCAAATTGAACAAGAAAGAAAAAGATGATGAATGGTTGAAGCCTTGTCGAAATCTCTCCTTGCTCTTGTCAAAATCTCCCTTGCTCTCTTTGTCAAAATTTCTCCCTTCTCTCCCCTTGGAGTTGACGACTTGGTCCTCAATTTATAGGGCTAGGTCAAAGTCTTTTTTTGAGGAGGAAGTTAAGTTGAAATTAAATATCTTTAAAGAATAAAATTCTTTATTATATTTAAATTCCTTCTAGAACTTCTCCTATCTTCTTGGGATTTAATTTCTCTTTATCATTTTCATGGAAATCAAACTCCTTTGGGATTTAACTTTGCTCCACGTCATCTTGGCTTATCTAGTCATCAATTTCGACTACCATATCATCTTATCCCTTATCGAAAATTGTCCTGGCAACTAGCTCGGCATCTCCTTCATGCAATGCCCTGGCAACTAGCTCGGCATCTCCTTCATGCATTGCTCTGGCAACTGGTTCCAGCCTTGCTTTGGCAAGTGATTCTGCACACACACACAAAACACACCAAAGCAGTATCTTTTTCCACAAAATTAAGCAAAATATGAAATCAAGCTTGTCCACCAAGGAAAAAATGAAAACATGCATGAATGGCTAATAACGCAACTAATATGAGCCTAAGTCTAGTAATAATATGAATAAAAAGGGTAACAAAAATAGTACTTTTGAACACTTAACACACCCCCAAACTCGAACTATTGCTTGTCCTCAAGCAATGCAAACTAATAATTACCCGCCAAGACTTCAATTTTCACAAACTTAGCTTTGAACTTGATTTCAATTCTTAGAACCGTGGCACAAAGTATGAATGGCTTTTCATTTTTTGGAAAACTTAGGAGTTACTTGGAATCAAACTATAATTCTTGTGAGTGTGTGCGGAGTTGTGTGCAAGTTGATTTTTCAAATTCTATGTAAACAAGAGGTTTTCAAATTACTTCCTTGGGTTCTTTTAACATGTTTTAACTAGAGCCAGTTTCGAGCACCTCTAGTGTTTTGTTTTTTTAGTTTTCTTAAGTTAATTAATTTATTCGACTAGAGACGGTTTCGCGCACCTCTAGCGATTATTTTTTAGCACATACTAGAGCCAATTTTGGGCACCTCTAGCAATCAATTTTTAGCACATACTAGAGCCAATTTTGGGCACCTCTAGTATTCATCCAATTTTTATTCTAATCCCCCAACTTTTTAACTATCAACCTAAGTTCGCTAGAATTCCTTAAATCAATCAAGCCACACAGTGTTTCATCAAGTTTAGCATCATAGTATGATTCTAAGTGTTTCCATGTTTATCCTAGAATAAAAAGTTCTATCAATTAAGTACATTGTGAAAGTCATCATCGGATATTCATCAAATTTAGGCAATTCTTGTTCCAACTAAAGGCATGGCAAGCAATTGATGTATCCCAAATGCAATACTTAAGATGAATGCAACTAAACATGGTAACTAACTAATAACAATCCCCCCCCAAACTCGAGTGATGCATTGTCCTCAATGCATGCAACAAAGGAAAATAAAAAAATAAAGAAAAGTAAAATGCAAACGAGGACTTACTCTGAGAGTTCGTCATCGTGGATGATTAGTTTCCTTTTGGTCAGTGTCTTGATTCTTTTGCTTGAACGCGGTGGTTGCTTCCTTGTTGCTGATGGTGGAATCAATCCTCGTACGGGGTTGTCCTCATCGTCCTCTTCATCAATGTCACTGGATTTTCGCTTGGGATTGGAGGATTCGATTGGTGCGGTCTTTGTTGGTGCAATGGAGGACTCGTCAGAATCTGAAAAATTAGACAATGATTCAGTATGAGTTGCTTCGAGCATAGGTGTGCTTTACCTTTGGCTTTTGCAGTGGTTGCTGGGCCGTCTTTAGCTTTGGTTGCCGCGGCATCTTTAGTGTTGGTTGTCGTGGCAACTTCTTGGGTAGGCGCAGTGTAGGTTGCCGCAACATCATCTGTTGCGGTTGTCGTGGCAACTGCTTCATTGGTTGCCGTGGCAAGGCTTTCGGCAGGAAATATGGGGAACGGCACGCGGCTGTCCGGGTACTTTTCTAGGATGACTTGGGTGATAGCATTTTTGTGATCCTTCATGTACCACATGAACATTAGTTGTCATTCTTCAATTTGCCTAAGGC
Source organism: Hibiscus mutabilis (assembly GCA_019671005.1). NCBI lineage: Eukaryota > Viridiplantae > Streptophyta > Magnoliopsida > Malvales > Malvaceae > Hibiscus > Hibiscus mutabilis. The sequence continues at coordinate 43,530,272 of CM033726.1, read as the reverse complement.
GGTTCGCCAATGGTTGTAAGAGTGCTTCAAGTTGTCCCGGGGCCCGGTCATCGGTTACTTGGGCATTAGGGGTTGCCGAGGCGGCCAGAGTTGTCACGGCAATTAAGTCGTTGAGGATTTTACCGGTGCCTCTCCCATTAGCTTTCGGATTTGTGCTTGATTCCAACTGGACTTTGGTAGGGCCTTTTTATCAGTGGACTCACTTGGGACATGCATCTCCTTGCAAAGATTGGAAATTAAGCAAGGGAAGAAAAGAGAACCCTTGTCTTTTGTGCTACATACAAAAATCTCATCACAAATCATTTTTCCAATGTTAATGATGCGAATATGCAAGATAGAATATATGAGAAAAAGACGAGGTGTATCAACGGTAGTATTGTGTGTGGTGGGCATTAAAGAAGTTTTAACAAACTTATTCCATAATTTTGCCTCGGGTTTAAGTCGAAAGCAATTTACCGTGCCCTCGTATTTACCATCGTTCCAATGAGTTCTCGGTAGAGTGAACTCTTGAAGCTCCTTGCCGAGTTGCTTGGGCGTGAGTTAATCAACAAAGGCTTGATGTTTTTCCTTCTCAACGTAGAGCCTGTAAAAGGTGTTGATGTTTTCGGGGCTGATGAGTATAGCCTTGTCACGAAAAAAACATAAGGATTATCTGGGTTAGGTGAGTGAGCATAGAATTCTCTTACCCATGAGATGTTACCTGGTTCTGATTGATGGCAAAAGATTTGTCACTTTTGATGTGCAATCCTTTCGAAGATAAATGGTTCAAGGCCGAAATCTTGATGAGAGTTGGAGTATTCAAAGCCTTGTTCTTCGCAAATCTTCCGGCTTTCAAACTTGGAGTGAAATCTTTCTTGAACCACCAGTGTAGCAAACTTCTTGTATCTTGGTTCTTTGGAGGAACTTGGATGAACCAAAAATTTGATTTTGGATGCCATGGATGATCTTGGTTGTGAGTTTGGTAAAAACAAAGAAAAGAAAACAAAAGAAACTAAAGAGTTGCAAGGTGAAAAGTAGGAATAGGTTTCTTGGAAGTTAAGGGTGATGGGTTAAATAGAAAAGATAGGTAGTAAATATGGTGGGTGGGAGTAATTTTGAGAGAAAGAAAACAAGGGTTTCGATTTAGGGTTTGGGGATGGCTAGGGTATTTAGGGAAGGGGAAGGGTTTGTCCGGTTATGTAGGCTTTATTTAGGGTAAATTGGAGGCTTAATATAAGCCTTAGATTCGGCCCATTAATTTCCTTGTTAAAAAAGTTTCCTTCTTGAATCAAAATTCCTCTTTATCTTGAACTCTTTTCCTACAATTCAAAAACAAATAAAATAAGGATTAAAGTTAAAGATAAACTAATAAAATAAAATAAAGAAAGATGTGCAAAGAAATTCTTAAACTTAAAATTTTAAAACAATTAGATAATTATGAAAGAAAGATGTAGTTTTAATCTTAAAGAAAATAAATAAATCTATCCTAAAAAGAAAAAAAACAAAAAAAAAGTTCGAAAAAATAAAATAAAAATAGAAACAAAAAGAAAAAGAAAAATAAAAAGAAAATATCGAAAGGAGAGCATGCTCATGCATCTCCTAAGGTGGCCACTTCTTTGTTATGTTCCACATAGGCACCGTTGTAGTGCTTCAATCTTTTTCCGTTGACTTTGAATTCATGTTCTTCAGTGATGGACTTGATTATCACGGCACCATGGGAGAATGGTTTGACAACTTCGAATGGTCCCGACCATCTTGATTTCAGTTTTCCCAGGAAAAGTTTCAGCCGAGAATTGAATAAGAGAACTAGTTGCCCTGGCATGAATTGCCGCGACAATAGTTTCTTGTCATGCCATTGCTTTGTTTTCTCCTTGTAGATTCGTGCATTGTTATAGGCGAGTGCACAGAATTCTTCTATCTCGTTGAGGTCCAACAAACGCTTTTCTCTGGCACTTTCCCAATCCATATTCACGGTCTTGATTGCCCAATATGCCTTGTGTTCGATTTCCACCGGTAGATGGCATGTTTTGCCATAGACAAGTCGGAAGGGAGACATACCTAAGGGTGTTTTGAATGCAGTGCGATATGCCCAAAGTGCGTCATCTAGTCTTACTGACCAATTTTTCCTAGAGGGATTTACAACTTTTTTGAGTATACCCTTCAATTCTCGGTTGGAAATTTCTGCTTGCCCATTGGTTTGTGGGTGATATGCCGTGGCAATTTTGTGTGACACGCTGAAGCTTTGCAACATCTTGGTAATAAGTCTGTTGTCAAAGTGCTTGTCTTCATCGCTGATAATTGCTCTCGGCATCCCAAATCGTGTAAATATATTTTTCTGCAAGAATCATTGCACGGTCTTAGAATTATTGGTGGGAACTGTAGCTGCCTCAACCCATTTAGACACGTAGTCAACGGTAAGTAGAATGTAGAGGTTGCCGAATGAAGATGAGAAAGGTCCCATAAAATCAATCCCCCATACATCGAACAATTCCACCTCGATGATGTTTTGGAGCGGCATATCATGTCGTCTAGAGATATTGCCGGTCCTCTGGCAAGGATCACATTGCTTGTAAAACTCTTGGGCATCTTTGTATAGTGTTGGCCAATACAAACCGGATTGCAAAACTTTGGCCGCGGTACGTGTTCCTCCAAAATGTCCTCTATAGGGTGAAGAATGGCATTGTCGGAGTATATTCTGCTGCTCCTCTTCAGGGCCACATCAGCGTATAACCTGATCTGCACATTGTTTAAACAAAAGAGGCTCGTCCCAAAAGCAATGCTTAGCATCATGCCGGAACTGCTTCTTCCCTTGGTGAGTAAGGCCATAAGGTAAAATACCACAAACAAGGAAATTAACTAAATCTGCGTACCAGGGTATTGCCGAGGTATGTGTTTCCATGTTAACTGCTTCCATGGTTGCCAAGGCGTGCGCGTCTAGAGTTATCGTGGCATGCGCGTCCATGGTTGTCGAGACATGCGCGTCAAGGGTTGTCGAGGCATGCGTGTCAAGAGTTGCTGAGGCATCAAGGGTTGCCGAGGTATACGCGTCCATGGTTGCCGAGGTATACGCGTCAGGGGTTGTCGAGGCATACGTGTCCATGGTTGCCGAGGCAACTAACAGTTGCTCATCTGGGAATGCATCGCATATCTCTAAATCCGCGTCCTCCTCCCTATTGCGTTCTAAGCGTGATAAGTGATCGGCCACTTGATTTTTTGTTCCTTTCCTGTCCTTAATTTTTATATCAAACTCTTTTAAAAGCAATATCGAACGAATCAAACGAGGTTTGGCATCCTTTTTAGCAAATAGATACTTAATTACCGAATGGTCCGTATGGACAATTACCTTTGTATCAATCAAATAGGATCGGAACTTGTCAAATGCGAAAACTACGGCTAGTAACTCTTTCTCCGTTGTTGTGTAATTCACTTAAGCACTATTAAGAGTTTTACTAGCGTAGTATATCACATGAAAGGTCTTACCTGTGCGTTGGCCTAGGACTGCTCCTACTGCGAAATCACTTGCATCACACATGAGCTCAAAAGGTAGCATCCAATCGGGTGGAACGCCAATGGGTGCCAAGGCAAGCTTTTCCTTTAGGGTTTCGAATGCTTGGGCGCAAGAATCATCAAAATTGAAGACTTTATCCTGTTCAAGCAAATTGCACAAGGGTTTACTAATTTTAGAAAAATTATGAATGAACCTCCTGTAAAAACTTGCATGTCCAAGAAAGCTTCGGATTCCTTTAACCGAACTTGGTGGGGGTAATCTCTCGATCACGTCCACCTTGGCTTTGTCTACTTCAATTCCCTTGGATGAAATCTTGTGGCCGAGCACTATTCCTTCATCTACCATAAAATGGCATTTCTCCCAATTAAGGACTAAATCGGTTTCTTCACATCTTGCCAACACCTTCTCTAAATTGCCAAGGCAACTGTCGAAGTCATTACCAAAAATGGAAAAATCATCCATGAAGATCTCAAGGAAGTCTTCGACCATGTCTGAAAAGAGTGCCATCATGCATCTTTGGAAGGTTGTCGGGCATTACACAATTCGAACGGTATCCTTCGGAAAACATAAATACCGTATTGGCATATGAAGGTTGTCTTTTCTTGATCTTCTGGTGCTATGGCAATTTGATTGTAACCTGAATAACCATCAACAAAACAGTAAAAGGGTTTACCTGCAAGACGGTCAAGCATTTGATCAATAAAGGGTAATGAGAAGTGATTTTTCCTAGTGGCTTTGTTTAGCTTTCGATAATCCATACAAACCCTCAAACCGGTTATAGTCCTGGTTGGAATGAGTTTATTATTTTCATTACTTACCACCGTTATACCTCCCTTTTTCGATACACATTGTACCGGACTTACCCATGTACTATCTAAGATAGGGTATATAATGCCAGCGTCAAGCCACTTGATGATTTCTTTCATTACAACCCCTTTCATGGCATGATTCAATCTCCTCTAGGCCTCAATCGAAGGTTTGTGACCATCTTCCAACAAAATCTTGTGCATGCACACTGTCGGGCTAATTCCCTTCAAGTCGATAATTGTCCACCCTATTTCCTTCTTGTGTAGCATCAACATTTTGATCAGCTTCTTTTCCTGCTCAGGCTATAACTTGGAGGAAATAATTACAGGAAATGTATTATCGGTTCCCAAGTAAGCATATTTAGCTGTCCTGGCAATTGTTTCAACTCAAGAATCGGTGGTTGTTCAATGGAGGGTTTTTCGAGTTTCCTTCCTTACCTGAGTAATCCAGTGGTTCAAAGTATGTACATGGTCAATTGACTAACCAATTTGCCTCTTATTGTTGTTCCTCATCGATCGGTTCTTCATACTCCTCAGGTTCCTCTTGATCGGCAATGTAGTTGCCGAGGTAACTAAATTCCTCGTCGAAGTTAAACTCTGCCGTGGCATGAAGAAGTTGGCATTCTTTCGGATCATCGGCATGCCTTAGTGTTTGGAACACATTTAGTTTAACTTGCTGGTCATTCACCCTCATTGTGAGTTCTCCCTTTTCAACATCGATCAAGGTTCTCCCTATTGCTAGGAAGGGTCTCCCGAGAATAATAGGTGCATGTTCATCTGCTTCACAATCCAAAACAATAAAGTCAGCAAGAAAAATAAATTTATCAGCTTTTACCAGTATGTCTTCGATTTTTTCTTCTGGATGCACATAGGATCTGTCGGCTAGCTGTAGCATAACTGTTGTAGGTCTTGCCTTCCCAATTCCTACTTTCTGGAAAACCGATTTAGGCATCAAGTTTATGCTTGCTCTAAGGTCACATAATGCTTTCTCGACGTAGTGGTTTCCAATGGAACAAGGTATTGTAAAGCTTCCGAGATCCTTCAACTTGGGTGGCCAATGGAACAAGGATATCAAGAAACTTCTGTGGGAATGGAACAAGGATATCAAGAAACTTCTTGAATTGATATTCTTGCCTTTGTCACTTCAACCTCTGTGGGAATGGTGGTGGAAGTTGGATATATTTGATCCTTTCATTGGTTTGGAACATGATTGACGGCATTGCCGAGGCAACTGGAGTTGCCGAGCCATTGTCAACTGGGTTGTCGTGGTGTGCCTATCATTGGTTGCTGAGGCATCCTTATCACCGGTTGTCGAGGCATGCTTATCGCTGGTTGCCGCGGTAATTCCTGGTTCAGCATCTGAGGCTTTACCGATGAGTTCGTCTTGTTTTTTTTGTGGATTTTTGTTTGATGAGCGAGCTTGAGCCTCTTTAATTTGTTGGCCACTTCTAGTGGTGATCGCCTTACATTGCTCATGGCCAGTTCCTCTTGCGACTTCAGTATCGCTAGGTAAACCTCCTTGCGGTCTAGTATTCAAGTTTTGAGCAAATTGTCCAACTTGATTTTCCAATGATTTGATTGCCGCCTCTTGGTTTTGCAATCTCATCTCAGTCCTGTTAATAAAAGCATCAGTTCTTTTTATGAAGTTATTATTCTCAGCCATATAAGATTCAGTTTTCAACATAAAAGTATTGAGAGAATTTTACAAAGAACTAGATGTTGTCGGTTGTTGTTGCGGCAACTGTTGCCGTGACATATTCTGCTGGAATCCCGATGCTTGTGCATTCTGATTGTTCTGGTTTAGAGCATTGTTGGGATTACTCCATGAAAAATTCGAGTGCTTCTTCCAAGCTGGATTGTATGTATTAGACATCACCTTGTTTTTCCGGTTTTAATTCCCCACATAAAAGCTGGATTCCAAATTCTTCATACATTTAGAAGAATCATGGTTACCACCACATAACTCACAAAAGGAAGCCATTACCTTGACCTTCTGTGTGTTGTTTGGTTTTTGCATGTTCTGGACCATCTTGGTTAGAGCGGCCAATTGTGCTGAAATTGAGTCTGATGATCCCAGTTCATGTATTGTGGCTTGGCGTATAACTCATCCTCTTCTAGCAGATGGGAATTGATAATCATTCTTGGCAAGCCTATTTAGAATTTGCATTGCTTCCTCCGGTGACTTATCTAGGAGTATGTCATTTGCCGAGGCATCTAGCATCATCCTTGTTGGTGTATTCACAGCATTGTAAAACATTGTTACTTATGTCCACACTGGAATCCGTGTATGGGGCATTTGTGTAGAAGTTCTCTATATCGCTCCCAAGCCTCGTACATGGATTCATCATCTGCCTGCCGAAAAAAAGTTATTTCATTACGAAGCTTATCAGTCAAATTTGTAGGATTAAATCGAGCAAGAAAATCACGACAAAGGCCGGTCTAAGATTCTATTAATCCTGCAGGAATACTATTCAACCATGTTTTCTCCCTATCCCTCAGTGAATAGGGGAATAATCTTATTCGTAAAAAATCGGGGGTGACTCCTTGTATTTTGAATGAGTTGCAAATCTCGAGAAAAGATTTAAGATGTTGTCGTGCATCTTCAGTTGTTGAGCTGCCAAATTGACCAATTGTGTTGATCATATTGAACATCACCGATTTTAACTCAAAGTGGTCAGCTTCAATTTCAGGTCTGAAAACTCCTCGATTAAGTCCTTCAAGATAGTCTCGAATAGTTCTGTTTCGTGCAAGAATCACTCCTCCTCCTGCTGGAACATCTTGATTCATATTGTCGTCTTGATTAGCCACTGCTACTCTTAACCTCCGTCTGAGTCTTTGCAAGGTCCGTTCGATTTCTGAATTAAAGGGATATTCTGGTGTAATCGGTCTCGCCCTGGTCATATACCAATGCAAAACCAAAGTTTGTTAACCCTTTGAATCTTGAACAAGAAAAATAAAAAGTGCAAGAAAATAAAAACAAAGTTGCTATTGTCAATCCCTGACAACGGCGCCAAAAATTTGTTGCGCGTAATAAGTGCTCCGCAATTGTGTAAGTTTACACGTCGCAAGTTATAGTATAAAAGATATCGTCTCCACAGGGATTGGTGCCACTTCAAGAATCTAATCTCTTGCACTGTAAGAAGTAAAAACACAAGTAGGTGATTGTAGGAGTTTAACTAACACCTAAACTAGAAAGCAATAAAGTAAAATAAGATGTAATCAAATGAGAGAGAATAGGCCAGGTTATCGTGAGTTGAGGTGTGATAGCCGATTGGATCATCTTGGTAAGAGAGTGCAAGGGCAACTCAGTTGCCGTGGCAAATTGCACAGCGGGGTTGCCTTGGCAACTAATCGACGGTTGCCTGGGCAACTAGCTGGGCAACTACTTGGGCGGCTGGGCAGCAACTTCAAGGTTCGGCGGAGCGTTCTTCAATGGTTTCTTCTTATCCCTAAGTTGAAACTCTAGCTACTTGTGCATGTCTTGATAATACATCTCTACGTGAATCAAGGGTGAACAACAACCAATCTTGCGCTCCTCTTAGCCATTGAAATCCTTAACTTATTCCTAAGCCGGATTAATCTTCACCATCAAGAGATTGAATAAAGGCCATACTCATTCGTTTCTTGAATCTAACTCTCCCGATATTAGATAAATAGATGAAGTTACGAGATCCTCTCCCAATTCACTCGCAAACAATAATAAAAACCAAGAATGAGTAAACCTTGAATTGAAAGTGCAAACTCTTATTACCTAAACAAAATCCAATTGTTTCTCACAACCACAAAACACAATAACCTTAGCCAAGTAGATTTAGTTCATGGCTAGGTTCCAAAGAAACACAAGACAAATAATTCCTAGCATAAACCTAATTGAACAAGAGAGAAAAAGATGAAGAATGGTTGAAGCCTCGTCAAAATCTCTCCTTGCTCTTGTCGAAATCTCCCTTGCTCTCTTTGTCGAAATTTCTCCCCTCTCTCCCCTTGGAGTTGACGGCTTGGTCCTCAATTTATAGGGCTAGGTCAAAGTCTTTTTTTGAGGAGGAAGTTAATTTGGAATTAAATATCTTTAAAGAATATAATTCTTTATTATATTTGAATTCCTTATAGAACTTCTCCTATCTTCTTGGGATTTAATTTCTCTTTAACCTCTTCATGGAAATCAAACTCCTTTGGGATTTAACTTTGCACCACGTCATCTTGGGCTTATCTAGTCATCAATTTCGACTACCATATCATCTTATCCCTTATCAAAAATTGCCTTGGCAACTAGCTCGGCATCTCCTTCATGCATTGCCCTGGCAACTAGCTCGACATCTCCTTCATGCATTGCCTTAGGAACTGGTTCCAGCCTTGCTTTGGCAAGTGATTCTGTACACACACACAAAACACACCAAAGCAATATCTTTTTCCACAAAATTAAGCAAAATATGAAATCAAGCTTGTCCACCAAGGAAAAAATGCAAACATGCATGAATGGCTAATAATGCAACTAATATGACCCTAAACATGTTTGGGGGGATTGTTATTAGTTAGTTACCATGTTTAGTTGCATTCATCTTAAGTATTGCATTTAGGATACATAAGTTGCTTGCCATGCCTTTAGCTGGAACAAGAATTGCCTAGATTTTATGAATATCCGATGATGATTTTGCCAATGTACTTAATTGATAGAACTTTTTATTCTAGGATAAACATGGAAACACTTAGAATCGTACTATGATGCTAAACTTGATGAAACACTTTTGTGGCTTGATTGATTCAAGGAATTCTAGCGAACTTAGGTTGATAATTAAAAAATTAGGGGATTAAAATAAAAATTGGATGAATGCTAGAGGTGCCTGAAATTGGCTCTAGTATGTGCTAAAAATTGATTGCTAGAGGTGCCCGAAATTGGCTCTAGTATGTGCTAAAAATTGATAGCTAGAGGTGCTCGAAACCGGCTCTAGTCGAATAAATTAATTTAACTTAAGAAAACTAAAAACAAAACACTAGAGGTTCCTAAAACCGGCTCTAGTTAAAACATGTTAAAAGAACCCAATGAAGTAATTTGAAAATCTCTTGTTTGCATAGAATCTGAAAAATCAACTTCCACACAACTTCGCACACATTCACAAGCATTATAGTTTGATTCCGAGTAACTACTAAGTTTTTCGAAAAATGAAAAGCCAATCATACTTTGTGCCACGGTTCTGAGAATTGAAATCAAGTTCAAAGCTAAGTTTATGAAAATTGAAGTCTTGGCGGGTAATTATTAGTTTGCATTGCTTGAGGACAAGCAATAGTTCGAGTTTGGGGGTGTGTTAAGTGGCTAAAAGTACTATTTTATTACCCTTTTTTATTCATATTATTGCTAGACTTAGGCTCATATTAGTTCATTATTAGCCATTCATGCATGTTTGCATTATTTGTTTGGTGGACAAGCTTGATTTCATATTTTGCTTAATTTTGTGGAAAAAGATATTGCTCTGGTGTGTTTTGTGTGTGTGTGTGCAGAATCACTTGCCAAAGCAAGGCTAGAACCAGTTGTTAGGGCAATGCATGAAGAAGATGCCGAGCTAGTTGCCAGGGCAATGCATGAAGGAGATGTCGAACTAGTTGCCAGGGCAATTTTTGATAAGGGATAAGATGATATGGTAGTCGAAATTGATGACTAGATAAGCCCAATATGACGTAGAGCAAAGTTAAATCCCAAAGGAGTTTGATTTCCATGAAGAGGTTAAAGAGAAATTAAATCCCAAGAAGATAAGAGAAGTTCTAGAAGGAATTTAAATATAATAAAGAATTATATTATTTAAAGATATTTAATTCCAACTTAACTTCCTCCTCAAAAAAAGACTTTGACCTAGCCCTATAAATTGAGGACCAAGCCGTCAACTCCAAATGAAGAGAGGAGAGAAATTTCGACAAAGAGAGGGGGAGATTTCGACAAGAGCAAGGAGAGATTTCGACAAGGCTTCAACCATTCTTCATCTTTTTCTTTCTTGTTCAATTAGGTTTATTCTAGGAATTCTTTATCTTGTGTTTCTTTGGAACCTAGCCATGAACTAAATCTACTTGGCTAAGGTTATTGTGTTTTGTGGTTGTGAGAAACAATTGGATTTTGTTTAGGTAATAAGAGTTTGCACTTTCAATTCAAGGCTTACTCATTCTTGGTTTTTATTCTTGTTTGCGAGTGAATTGGGAGAGGATCTCGTAACTTCATCTATTTATCTAATATCAGGGGAGTTAGATTCAAGAAACGAATGAGTATGGTCTTTATTCAATCTATTGATGGTGAAGATTAATCCATCTTAGGAATAAGTTAAGGATTTCAACGGCTAAGAGGAGTTCAAGATTGGTTGTTGTTCACCCTTGATTCACGTAGAGATGTATTATCAAGGCATGCACAAATAGCTAGAGTTTCGACTTAGGGATAAGAAGAAACCATTGAAGAACGCTCCGCCGAACCTTGAAGTTGCTGCCTAGCCGCCCAAGTAGTTGCCCAGGCAACCGTTGATTAGTTGCCAAGGCAACCCCGCTGCGCAAGTTGCCACGACAACTGAGTTGCCCTTGCACTCTTTTACCAAGACGATCTAATCGGCTATCACACCTCAACTCACGATAACCTGGCCTATTCTCTCTCATTTGATTACATCTTATTTTACTTTATTGCTTTTCTAGTTTAGTTGTTAGTTAAACTCCTACAATCACCTACTTGTGTTTTTACTTCTTACAGTGCAAGAGATTAGATTCTTGAAGTGACACCAATCCCTGTGGAGACGATATCTTTTATACTATAACTTGTGACGTGTATACTTGCACCGTTTGTGTAGCACTCAATACGCGCAACAACCACCAAGACATCAAACGATGCATGTCACATACCCAGGACCACTAAGATATCAGGTAGTGAATGCCACTTGAAACCACGAAGACATTAAGGACATTAACAAGGTAGATATACTAAAATACTTACCTTGGGTATCCGGATCCCATAATAAATAATCAAAGGCTCACAAGGATCATAAATAACACATGCCAAGGGAAACATCATTTAATGAGGGCATCCAAGCCATAGTTCAACCAAAGGCTCAATATTTCAATTTACCATATTCGATTTAGTCGCATAAGGTCTTTACCAAAAAGTCCATCACAATTGGATAATGGCCTCAATGGGTACGATACGGCCCAGTGAGTATCGGTACTCGGCCTCGGGTACCGGTACACTCCCAATGTATCGATACCAAAAGTGGTCACTAGAATTTTCCCAAACTCACGCGTATCGGTACGGGTTGACCTATACCAATATTTACTTGAGTGGCGTACCAGCACAGGTTGAAGGCTATACCTGTACACTATACTCAGTTCATCCTTGTTCTTCGAGTTAACAGGGGTATTGGTACTGGCCTTCTGAGTACCAATACCAAAACTTAGAAATGGCTTTCTAAGCCACGAGATCCAACTAAAAAAACCAAATTCGATCCATAAGGTAGTTTCATACTCCATAAAGTATATTAGAATTATTATTAGCACATTATGACCTTTTAAACATGTTGATAACAGAAATCACCAAGATTCAAGAACACCCAAAGGTCATCATGCTTAAATACCCCAACAACTCAAATACTCAAACATGCAAAAGCAATCATAGTTATGAAAAGCATGAAGTACTTCAAAGTTTGAGATGTACAAACCTTAGCAAAAGACCCAAAATCCTCCTCCCAAAAGATCCTCTTCACTTATTCTCTTTGCCTTGGGTGTTTGATGGCTCCCCAACTTCTTTAGCTAATTCAACAAGTGTAAAAACTAATTTGTTACATTCTCGAAGGATTAGAAACATGATTAAATAAACTTACAACATGAAATTTGTCCTAAACCACTCCCCAACTGAAACCCCTTCAAGAACCTATTTTCCATCTTCCACCATGTTCAAGGATCCTTGCCTCAAAATGTAGATCACGATGAAGAGATTAACATACCTCAACCACAAATTTTGGACATGAAGAAAGAGGGATAAAGTTTGGAACTTTACCTTTAATCCTCCTTGGTGTTCTTCCAAGAGAGGGGGAGAGTTTTGGGATGAAGAAGATGAGTACATGGGGATGATGTAATGGTTAGCCTTTGTCTAACGAAGACAAGGAAAGGTGTTGCCATACATTGGGAAAATCACACCCCAAAGCCCTTCATCTTCTACATTATGTCAAACAAGGCCTAATCCAAGCCCAATTACCCAAAACTCGATGCCCATTTGGGTTATTACTCGCCCAAAACCTAAGCCCACGGCTCAGGTCAATGCTAACTTGTTGACTCGAAAATCTGGGTCATTACATAAAAAAAAACTCATGCTTGGCCAGCAATTTATTAAGCTTAAAAATGAAATTTAAGGGTTTGATTGTGAAAATTTGGAATTTAAGAATTAAATTGTAAGTTTTTGAAGTTCAAGAGAACTTTTTTGAAAAATCTGGAAGTGTAACGGTTAAAATGTGAATTCTAACAAAATTAAGACCGAATTGTAAAGTTTCAATAATTTGAGGTTAAATTGCAAAATCTGGAAAGTTCGATGTCACTTCTGTAAACCTTAGAAAGGCAAATGGCTCAATATGTGATTTGCCCAATTTTAAGGACGTGCCGTTTAAAGGTTCAGTGGTCGAAATGAAAGTTTTTCTTAATATCATCGACTTTAATGAAAGTTTTACGATTTTGGTGACCATATTAAATGTGTCTTAAATGTTGAGTGGTCAACAATATAATTTACCCTAAAAAGAAAGGCATAATGTCAAAAAAAAATGCCCAACATGATCCAATGTAGATTCCGTCTTGGAATACAGATTAGATTCGATGAAAATTAACAACACAACGGTTGTATAACATCTCAATCTGAAACTCATATCTAGCTCTCTCTTTTTTCATTAAGATTTTCACAAATTCGACCTTGTGCATGTGATTGGAGTTTGAGAAAAATATAATAACGGTATTTTCTAATTATTTCGACACCATTGAGTGCGACCGGAGTGACAACAACTACACTCACTAGTTCTAAGTTTAAAGAAAAAAGAGGTTAATGTCCAAAATTTACAGTATCTCACGTCCGGGATTTCATAAATCTGAAACTTAAATCCTTATCCTTGTCTCGACTGTCTAGGTAACTTGAATGAAATGCTCTCTCGCCCTCAGGAAAGAAGACAACGGCACGGCATAGTGTGGAAGGATGGATTCTCAAGACAACAAAGCTTTCAACCTCATTATTCTTGTTTCTTCTGCTGTAAAGATAAATCCATAACTCAGCTAGCTTTCACAGGGAAACAAGCACTCAATCTGCACTGGACTCTGCAATTTCAACCAATCCTTGACCATAGCAAACAGTCTGAATATTAGCAGATAGAGTTTTAGGATTTATCATTTGTTTTGTAGTTGGTTTTGTTATCCTTGTTTTATCTGTTTTCGTACTCAGTTTTGGCATCAAAATATAATACACGTTATGTAAAATTCAAATTTTATTAATGTTATTTGAATGATTTTTGTTTTACTTAAAGTTTAGAGTAGTATTTAGGCGTTAGAATTTAGGGTTCTGGTCTGGTGAGGTTATCGGCGGCAACAATGGGGCCGATTTAGAATTTGGGGGTTTGGGGTTTTAGAGATTTAGGATTGTTTTGAAGATTTTGAAAAGTTTTAGAATTTTTAAAAAATGTTTTCTTTTTATCAGTTTTTTATAAAAATTTAAAAAATAAAATAAAAAATATGTGTCAAATTATGATTGGATGATGAATTTTTTTAAAGGTGTTACCTTAAAACAATAACAGAATGAAACTTTAAGCACCTATTTCAAACAAAAAGAAAAGGTTAGGCACATATTTCAGCAAAAAAATACTTTAGGTACTTATTGCAAATAGTGGCAAAGTTTGAACACTTATTTTATAGTTAAGTCTTTTAATTATTGCGGTTTGGAATCCAAGTAGTGATCCCGGGGAAAAGATGATGATGTTCATGCTAGGAGACCCGAGTTTGAGCAGCTTTATTTTTAAAGTATGTATTACTTATCAAAGAGTTAAAAAAATATGAACAAATACTATCTTAAGATCATCTCAAAACTATTTAAAAAAAAATTATCCCTATCGGACAAAGTGAATTCTTCCCTATTTAAACTAACCAATTTAAAAAGAAAAAAAATCACAACCTAAAACTCAAACTTAATAATAAAAAAATCTAATCTTATTAAATCAAACCTCGTTAGATTTTTTTTAATATTTTTAGTACATTTATATTTGATCATGGCTATTTATATGGATCAGTCAAGCATGTCGTTTTGTGATGTTTTTAATAGTTTTAAGGTAACAAAGTTAGGATTTGTAGTTGGGATAAAATATAAATATTTGAAAGTAGGATAAATTTATATATAATATAATTTTTTATATTTTTATATAAGAATAAAGGTAAAAAAAAATATTTTTTAGAGGGCTGAGGGACAATTGCCCCTCTCACAGCCCTTGCAACTCTGTCTTCGAAGTTGATTATAAGATAATAAATGTTCATATATATTCTTAACTTTTTGACAATGTACACACTCCTTGTAAGTAAAACAATTTGAGATTGAATTCCCTAGAATGAACATCATACTATGGTCCTAATTGTAATTTCCAACATTATAATTTTAAATTTTTGAGAAGCACCCACCGGAATCCAAGTTGGGTACAGTTTAGTTGAACAAGTTTCCTACTACAAGTTTTTTTTTAATACATTTTTTCTCTCTTGTGAATTATGGAGATCCGACAATGAATATTGAAATCTAAATTAATTAGGTGCCTTTTCGCATACAATAATCTAGTAGTTAAAGGGTTCTTTTCATCATTTTCCTAAAAATGACCAATAATTCATTATTGATTAAATCAACAATATCAAAACCAATGATTCTTTGCCTTCATTACTATTTGATTTGCCCGCAACCTTTAATTTTTTTTTTACTTTGCCCCACAGCCACAAGTGTAACCATCTGAGTTTTATCTAATTATATTCAATCCAATTAACAATTATATTGTCAATATCTATAATAAGTGGCTAAAACTTTAGTTAATACTTTTTTCTTCTCTTAAGTTGTGGTTTGAAATCTATTAGGAGCATAATTCTCCTTCCATTTCCCTTAGATAAAAATTGTTAAACAGATTATGTTAAATATTTTAAATTTTGAATTCGAGATTTAATTTAGTTAAGTTATTTCTTTCATCTTGTCTAATAATCATATAATTGTCTGACTCGTATGGGCCAAGTTTGGAAATAAAGAAAATTAAAGAAATTTCAATTCAATCCTACCGCATAAACATTTTAATACAATTGGTCCACGTGTCCCAATAATTTAGTTATTTCATAAGTCATATCATATAAAAAGGTCGAAAATATAAAATTACTCTAAAAAAGTTGAATTCATTAAAGAAAAAAAAAAGAGAAAATATAAAGATTAATAGTCTTGTAAAGTTAGAGTTTAAACGAGACAATTTGAAAACATAAAAAATGCCATTTTCTCAAATGAAAAAATTAATAGTCCAAATAACATTTTTAACTCTTGTAAAGTTACATTTTAAACAAGACAATTTAAAAACATAAAAATGATAAAATAATTAAGAAAAAGTACATTTTAAGAAAAAAACTTTCGATAACTCTAAAATTCAGTTGTCGGTATTTGATACCAATTAAGTCTTTAATTTGATCACAACAGAAATCGTTATTTGTATATTAAATTTATTTTATTTTTTTTACTTAGAGGCTACTATCATGAGAAAGACTATAATGGTGTATTTGAATAATAATTTTTGGTACACCATTTTTTTAAATAATCGGTTGGTCTAACAGGACGAAACACTAGATTCTATAAATAAGGTTATAGATTAAATTCTCGACGTTGTGAATAAAGCAAATTGGATTAAGAGGGTAGTCTCATAATAGATCTCAACATTATCCAATCCGAATTAGTCAACCATTGAATTAGATATAAATAGTCATAAAAAATGCATATATACTCGATTATAAAGAAACAACATTATTTTGAACATTTTATAAAAAAACATTATTTTGAACATTACACAACTTTAAATACATGGGCTAAGTCTCTTTCTAGCTAAATGTCTTGACTCCTTCCCTAAAACACCATCTCCTCTTTCAAAATGAAGCTTCATGCAACGGAGTCTCCCTATGGGAGAAGCCATGGACAACCCAAAACAGCGAAAATTGTTCTAATACTAATCTCTGTCACCCTAGCTTTTCTCACAATAATCCCTGTATTTTACCCTTTGCTAGGGTATCCTCTATACCTCCTAAAAGCATCATCCCCCAAGCCCTCACCCGTCACTGCATACGATTCTCGAGAAAGTGAACTCCGGTCTTCCATAAGGCTATCCGAAGGAGAGGACTGTGACATATTCTCGGGCGAATGGGTACCGAATCACAACGCACCGTACTACACGAACACGACGTGCTGGGCGATACACGAGCATCAGAATTGCATGAAATACGGAAGACCGGACACCGAGTTCATGAAATGGAAATGGAAACCTGAAGGGTGTGAGCTCCCTGTTTTGAACCCAGCTCAGTTCCTGGAAATCGTTAGGGGCAAATCTTTGGCCTTTGTTGGTGACTCTGTGGGTAGAAACCAAATGCAGTCCTTGATATGCCTCCTTTCTAGAGTAAGTCCATCTATATTTTACTACTACACGCAACATTTGTGCTATTTTGCATCTTATAGATTATATATTACATAAACTATGTATAAATTTTTATAATATCAGTAAAATAAATCACTTTATTAAAAAAATAATTACGTGACATATATATTCATACACTATCAGTGCATGGAAAAAAAATAATCCCAACCAAACAATATATTCATTATTATTATTATTACTATTATTATTATTATTATTATTATTATATAAATTAATAAAAAATTAATTAAAAGAATTATCATGGTTTTTGTTTTTCTACCATATAGATTTTAAATCTTCATAAACTTGTTTTTTATTTAAATTATCATGTATTTGAAAATCTATTCTTTAGATTTGATTTAAGAGCTGAGACATCAAGTACTTTTTTATGAAATATTTATATTTAAAATTGTTAAATAATTTTAAGTGGTCCCTAAACATTTGTCCAATCAATTATAGTTAGTAGCAAGGTTAGTTTACCTAAGCCATTATGTAGAATCAAAGATTAGGTGAAAATTGTGGGGTGGAATTGTGAGGAACACAGTTGTTCAATTATTAGTTCGCATAATTAAAAGGCATCATAAACTTTATGTAAAAGATATGACAGCCCGAAAATAAAATAAAATAAAATAAAAAAGTTTTAAATATTTGGATTCATAATATTATAATAATGTATAAAACTATAAGTACAGAAAAAAATCATATTCTTTAAAATTATTCACCCAGTTACTACCAAAAACATAATGCCAAAAGAAGGGGACAAGGTAACAAGGTAATAATTAAAAGAATTTGATTTTTTTTTTCTGTATTGTTTCTAAACGCAGAAAAATACAGTTTTTTTTTAATAGTTTTTGATAGAATTTTTTATAGGTATCCCACCTTGTTACCTACGTAAAATCGTAAGTGAATCAAAAGATGATATATCATTTTAAAATTTTAAAACTGAATTTATTAAAATTTACTATTAATGTGTATCATTATTTGAATTGCTAACGGTGTATAAAACTATATATCGTCAATGGATCATTTGAAGATAAATTTTATTATATTTAACACAGATAATATTTCTAAAATGAAGTTATTTAAAAAATTATGGCTTTTCTAAAAATAATTTAACTGTCTTTGTCTCTAATAATTATTAAGATGTCGGCTGCTATCTAAACATGGACATTTCAACTAATAACCCATCAGATTATCAATAGAGGCATCTTTCTAATGTTAACAACAATGTGAAATTTGGTACTCTTATATTTTAACTCAATTTTAAGTTTTTTCATTCATATTTTGTTTAATTGAATTTTAACGTTAAATACAAATTCTTGCTTAATTCTTTCATTTAATTTCATATTTTAAATAATTTGAAGATAAAATATAGACCTAATGGTTCTTAAGGTCTCGAATTTTAGAGAAAAAATTCAATTGAGATCTTGATTTCTTTTACATTGAACTTTTTAAAAAAATTAATTGTGCTCTCAAACTTTCTAAACAAGTCAATCAAACTCTTAAACTTTCTTAGTAAATTAATTAAGCTTTTTATCACGCCATCATTCACATGTAGACCAGCATGTCAGTCCCTTGGACTTTCATGTCAGCACTGTAATAATTAATTGCATATTTCGCCTATCAAAGGACCACATTAATTCTTTAATTTCAAGGACTTATTGAGCAAAAAATTTCAGTAATTGGATTAATTTTTTTATGAAAAGTTCAAAAATCATTAAGTCTAAAATCTAATAAAAATATTCCCCGAAACATTTTTGTTATAAAAGTTGATAATTATATATGTGTTTGTGACATAAAAGTTTTATTCTTTGTTTGTCAAGCTCTTTTGTTTTCATCTCCTTTTCATATTCCTCAAGTCTAATAATTGGCGATATATGATTGCACTAGTAAAATCTAACATATTCCTTCCACAATGTTATGTATATATTTTTTTTTACCAATTCTCCTCAATTTGATATTTTTAACAAAAGAATAAATGTTTTATATGAGTTATTGTATGAATAAATTTAATTAAATTTTCAAAAAAAGCTATAGGAAGTTTTTATATAAAAATATCTTCGTATCAAATTAAAAATAAAAATATTATATTAATTTAGTGGGTTGAGACGTTAGATCCCTTAAATAACGTTTAAAATTCGAATTTTGACATATGAAGTGTCGCTCTTGTAATGAATATTTGAAGTACCTAATTCAGATCAATCGACCAATAGATTAAATATTGGTGATTATATCAAAATTAAATAAAAAAAGACATGATAAAAAATAATAAGCATGGGAGTTTTTTGATGACATGGATACGCCAGGTTTGATATTCAATGATTAAATATTTGCTTTTGAATATCACTACAAAACGATTCCCTTCATCTGCCAGTGGCCACAAAATAATTGAATATTTAAAAAAAAAAAAGCAAAACAACGAAAAAAATAAGTTCTATTATATATAAAATAAATTTATGCAATTTTTAATTTAATATTTTATAAGCTAATTATGTACTTGAAGAAGTTTTTTTGTTTGATTTTATCTCCCAACCATGCAAAACCAAAGGTGAACAAAGAATCAAAATTTGATTAAGTTAAATTATAATGATAAACTTAACTACAATTTTGGTTTGTTAGATTTTATCTCCCAATTATTATTATTATTGTTGTTGTTGAGGTTGGCGTATTTGCATACAGTTGTAGGTAACGTGGGGTGGTTTGTCTGGTATAATTATGTTCATAGATTTTTAATGTGTTTTGTCGCCAAATCATTAAATTATTTTGCCAAAATTCTATTTCTATTCGATAATGTTTTGGTTTGATCCACACCCGTGGATTGCTTTTTGTTGGAATAAAGTTGAAACACCTAGCTTGTTATTCATACTTATTGGATAAATGGATAAGGTTTACACCACTCAAAATTATTTTCTTATTAAAGAATAATACAATAATGAAATAATATTTTTTAATATTGATATAATTAAGATTTAAAAAATTACTATTAAATTATGAATTAACATGTTCTCACCGAATTAATCCTTACCATTTGCGTTAATTATTGTTTCAGGTTGAATATCCAATAGATGTTTCGTATTCACAAGACGAGAGGTTCAAACGATGGAAATACACGACTTACAATTTCACTGTTGCTTACTTTTGGACTCCACATTTGGTGAAATCGGAAGAAAGAGACGACAACGGTCCGACGCAGACTGGACTTTTTAATCTCTATCTCGACGAATTTGATGAACGATGGACGACCCAAATTGAAGAATTTGACTACTTAATCATCTCTGGCGGCCATTGGTTTTATCGTCCATCGATTTTTTACGAAAACCATCAGATTGTGGGTTGCCATTTTTGCCTTATTGAAAATGTCACGGACTTAACCAAGTTTTATGGGTATCGAAAGGCTTTCAGGACTGCTTTCAAAGCTATCAATAGCTTGGAAAACTTCAAAGGCATAACAATTTTGAGAACTTTTGCACCACCGCACTTCGAGAACGGGTTGTGGAACCAAGGTGGGAATTGTGTGAGAGCGAAGCCGTTCCGAAGCAATGAGACTGCATTGGATGGTGATAACATGGAGTTTTATATGATTCAAATCGAGGAATTTAAAATCGCCGAAAGAGAAGGGAGAAAGAAAGGAAAAAAATATCGGTTAATGGATACAACACAAGCGTCATTGTTGAGACCGGACGGTCATCCTAGCCGATACGGACATTGGGCTCATGAAAACGTGACATTGTACAATGATTGTGTGCATTGGTGCTTGCCTGGTCCGATTGATACATGGAATGATTTTCTGCTTCAAATGTTGAAGATGGAAGGAGTAAGATCACACAAGGAAAGGCTTTTTTCAGGAGAAAGAAGAATGAAATTCAATTAAATATTTGAAGTTTGTTTAACCTTTTGTGTTATTATTATTCTCTAATTGTTTATTGTATGAGTGGTACTTTTGTTCATTGTACTTTTATATTTGTCTTATTAGTAATTTATGTTGCATCATATAAATGAATGCATATTTTTTTTTTGATAAATACTACTTTTATTTTTATCTAAAGGGGGAGGGGGAGACTCTAGGGGAATGGATGCTCTTGCTGGGTCTTGAACCCGAAACTTAAGGGAAGAGGAATGGGAGCAGGTGAACAGCTCTGACTAACCGGCTATCAACACTTGCTCATAAATAAACGCATATTTAAATGTGTTTAAACGTGAAATGTTCTCATGAAAAAATATATAAATTATTTAAGTATTGTATAAAAAATATTTAAATAAGAATAATTAAATTATTATTAATATTTAAAAAAAAATCTGAATAATTGGACCACATGCACCCGATGCAGAAGTTCCCTTCAATTCAATGCAGAACTTTAGATTTTTTATACATTATAGGTACCAAAAAGTATAATAATTATATTTGAAGTAAATTTGCTTTGATGTCCATGTTGCTTGTATTCGCAAATGATATGTTTATTTCTAAAATTCGGATTTATTTTATTTTTTAAAAAATGTTAGTTTTTTTTTTTATTTCTGGTTCAATCCAATTTGTGAACTTTGTAGAATGTTTTGTTATTTTTTTATGATTAAAGGAAATTCAATTATCACCCGTTTATCTCTTAGTGAGAACACTCGCAACGAGTGAATTAGTCATTACTATTGCCGGTGAATACCATGGCTCGAACTAAAAAAAAGAAAATTCAATTATTAAAGAACAAAAAACCCGAAAGTGATTTTGGTTATATACGGAGACTGTGGCCAACAATAAAATTATGTTGATATTTATATTATTTGCACTCTAAATATAATGGGAAAAATAATATTAATTAACAATACGAGGTTGTTCAAGCATCAATTTAGATTTAAATTTTCAAGGCTTTGAAAAAGCTTGTTCTCATAGTCAGATGGTTATTGATATGATTGTCTAAAATGATAAATAATATGATGTAATATTGCGTTAATACTAGACATTCAGCTTAAATTATTTTTTGAGATAAAAGGAGCATCGGCTGCATTTTTTCATCTATTTATTTATAGTTAATAAACTACATAAAGATAATTCCCCAATATCCCCCAGGCCCCACACGAGATGGTGAATTAATTAGAATATCTGCCCAAAGCTCAATTTTTGGTATATAGAAAAAGTCTCTTCTTCTCTAACATAGACTTCAACTTTTATATAACACACCATATTCTATTTAATTTTCGAATAAATAACTGGCTGACACTTTTTGTTTATTTTTTATAATCTTAATCATTTAATTCTTAAAAGTTATATTTTAGCTATATATTATTAATTTATCACAAAATAATCATTAGAACGTTAATTCTCGTTATAATAATATATGATGCTTTAACAAAAAGTGTTAATCTTTAATTTGAACTTTAAACTTTAATCAAAATATCAATTTGTACTTTTTAACATTTTAACTATAATTTCATTTTGTTTCAAAAAAAAACTGATGAACCTCTAAACTTTCTTCTTCAAACTTACATTCCCACACACTACTCTCACCACTTAAAACCTCCAACATTACCAAATTTCGACGAACCAGGATACCAAAATAATTTCTTATTTCTTCTCTTTCCTTCGATCAATTTCTATTTTTGTCTTACAAAAGCACTTTAGCTCTCTTTTTTTTTTTAACTTTTTGTCAACTCTTCTCTTTCTTATACTTGGAACCTTCGCATATGAAGAACTCTGAAAATAGCCTCTTGTGCCGTCGTAACTATCGGTTTTGCAAGTGACTCTATAACAACAGCTCCTCTAAAGACAAGTTTTACCGAAAACTAGTATCTGAGGCCTACCTGGTCTCAAAAATAAACATTGTTAACATTTTACCCACACAATCTAACTTTAAAGTCTAATAATTGAAACTTAAAATTATCTTTGACCCATCAATAATCGTTACTTGGCCTGACACCATTCAATCAGCAACAATAACTAGGGTTATAAATACTTGTGTGAAGAGAGAGATCAAGGGCAGAAAGACATGGGATAGTTTCCCTATCTTTTTCCCTCTCTCCACCTTTTGCATTTTTATTTCGACCATCATATTGTGTGTGACTCTCCGTTCAAATCTATCATGTAAATCATTTAGAACTGTCATCAACTACCCTAATCTTCTTCTCCTTCTCTCTTGTTCAAAATCAACTATTTTAGGTATTAACACAAGTAAACTTTAAAATAAGTCCTCGTTTGCATTTTACTTTTCTTTATTGTTATTTTTGTTTTTTTATTTTTATTTTCTTTGTTACGTACATTGAGGACAATGCCTCACTAGAGCTTGGGGGGGATTGTTATTAGTTAGTTACCATGTTTAGTAGCATTCATCTTAAGTATTGCATTTAGGATACATAAATTGCTTGCCAAGCCTTTAGTTGGAACAAGAATTACCTAGATTTGATGAATATCCAATGATGACTTTGCCAATGCACTTAATTGAGCCAATTTTTTTATTCTAGGATAACCGTGGAAACACTTAGAATCTTACTATGATGCTAAACTTGATGTAACATTGTTGTGGCTTGATTGATTCAAGGAATTCTAGCAAACATAGGTTGATAATTAAAAAATTAGGGGATTAAAATAAAAATTGGATGAATGCTAGAGGTGCCCGAAATTGGCTCTAGTATGTGCTAAAAAATTGATCACTAGAGGTGCCCAAAATTGGCTCTAGTATGTGCTAAAAATTGATCGCTAGAGGTGCCCGAAACCGGCTCTAGTCGAATAAATTAATTAACTTAAGAAAACAAAAAAACAAAAAACTAGAGGTGCCCGAAACCGGCTATAGTTAAAACATGTTAAAAGAGCCCAAGGAAGTAATTTGAAAACCTCTTGTTTGCATAGAATCCGAAAAATCAACTTGCATACAACTCCGCACACACTCACAAGCATTATAGTTTGATTCCGAGTAACTCCTAAGTTTTCTGAAAAATGAAAAGCCGATCATACTTTGTGCCACGGTTCTGAGAATTGAAATCAAGCTCAAAGCTAAGTTTGTGAAAATTGAAGTCTTGGCGGGTAATTATTAGTTTGCATTGCTTTCGGACAAGCAATAGTTCGAGTTTGGGGGTGTGTTAAGTGTCTAAAAGTACTATTTTATTCACCCTTTTTATTCATATTATTGCTAGACTTAGGCTCATATTAGTTTCATTATTAGCCATTCATGCATGTTTGCATTGTTTCCTTGGTGGACAAACTTGATTTCATATTTTGCTTAATTTTGTGGGAAAAGATACTACTTTGGTGTGTTTTGTGTGTGTGTGCAGAATCACTTGCCAAAGCAAGGCTGGAACCAGTTGCCAGGGCAATGCATGAAGGAGATGCCGAGCTAGTTGCCAGGGCAATTTTCGATAAGGGATAAGATGATATGGTAGTTGAAATTGATGACTAGATAAGCCCAAGATGACGTTGAGCAAAGTTAAATCCAAAAGGAGTTTGATTTCCATGAAGAGGTTAAAGATAAATTAAATCCCAAGAAGATAGGAGAAGTTCTAGAAGGAATTAAATATAATAAAAAATTATATTCTTTAAAGATATTTATTTCTTTAAAGATATTTAATTCCAACTTAACTTCCTCCTCAAAAAAGACTTTGACCTAGCCCTATAAATTGAGGACCAAGCCATGAACTCCATAGAGGGAGAGAGGGGATAAATTTTGACAAAGAGAGAAAGGGAGATTTCGATGAGAGCAAGGAGAGGGAGATTTCGACAAAGGCTTCAACCATTCTTCATCTTTTTCTTTCTTGTTCAATTAGGTTTACGCTAGGAATTCTTTGTCTTGTGTTTCTTTGGAACCTAGCCATGAACTAAATCTATTTGGCTAAGGTTATTGTGTTTTGTGGTTGTGAGAAACAATTGGATTTTGTTTAGGTAATAAGAGTTTGCACTTTCAATTCAAGGTTTACTCATTCTTGGTTCTTATTCTTGTTTGCGAGTGAATTGGGAGAGGATCTCGTAACTTCATCTATTTATCTAATATCGGTAGAGTTAGATTCAAGAAATGAATGAGTATGGTATTTATTCAATCTATTGATGGTGAAGATTAATCTGGCTTAGGAATAAGTTAAGGATTTCAATGGCTAAGAGGGGCGCAAGATTGGTTGTTGTTCACCATTGATTCACGTATGGATGTATTATCAAGGCATGCACAAATAGATAGAGTTTCGACTTAGGGATAAGAAGAAACCATTGAAGAACGCTCCGCCGAACCTTAAAGTTGCTGCCCAGCCGCCCAAGTAGTTGCCCAGCTAGTTGCCCAGGCAACCGTCGATTAGTTGCCAAGGCAACCCCGCTGTGCAAGTTGCCACGACAACTGAGTTGCCCTTGCACTCTTCTGCCAAGACGATCCAATCGGCTATCACACCTCAACTCACGATAACCTGGCCTATTCTCTCTCATTTGATTACATATTCTTTTACTTATTTGCTTTCTAGTTTAGTTGTTAGTTAAACTCCTACAATCTTCTACTTGTGTTTTTTTTACTTTTTACAGTGCAAGAGATTGAATTCTTGAAGTGGCACCAATCCATGTGGAGACGATATCTTTTATACTATAACTTGCGACGTGTACACTTGCACAATTGCGGAGAACTTATTACGCGCAACACATGGGAGGGCTTAAGTGGAGGGTTAGCAATGCGACTTGCTGTTGATTAATGATTCATGTAGCATATGGTTTAATATGCTAGTTTTAATGATGTAAAGTGCATGTTTTAAAAGGGCATGATGTTTTAAAAGATGAAGAAATGTAAATGGTTTTAAATGCATTGATGGTGCTTTGTTCTGAGCATTCCTCACTAAGCCTTGTGTGCTTACGCTCTCTTTTTCCATCAATGTAGATAATTAAAGTCCCGGAAGGCAGCAAGAAGCAAGGGGATCTTGGCAAGACTTGTTTCCAAAGTATGTTTTGGTTTAGACTTTAATGAATAAGGGCAATGGGGTACTTATTGTGTTTTGGGAGATGTTTTGTGGAACTCCCTGTTTGAGCATGTTTCTTTAGTTGTTCTTGGGTTGTGAATGGCCTTTAAAGATTGTTTTGATGCTGCCTTATCTTTTTGATATGTTGCTTGGATGCAAAATTAGGAAGCATGCCTCTAGATTTCCTTTTGATGCATGAAGCCTTGTTGTGATGTTAGAAATGTGATGCTAGTTGGCTTGTGATATGTTTGGCATGTTGGTATTGTGTTTAAAGCATGTTGGTTTGATTAGAGTATGCTTTTGGAATGAAAAACCAGCAAAATATGACATTACAGGCCCAGTCGTATCGATACGCGGGGGACCGTATCGGTACGGCTAAGCAATTTCAAGCTAAGCAAAATATGACATCACCAAGAAAATTTGGCTTGGCGTACTGATACGGGTATGGGCGTTTCGATACGAGTTTCAGCCTTTGGAATTCACTTTTTCAACTTAAACCCGCGTATTGAAACACCTGAGAGACCGTATCGGTACGGTTTAAAATATTTCAAAAGTTAGGTAATTTAGTTAGTCGTATCGATATGGTGAGTTGGTGTACTGAAATAGGGTGTTTCAAACTATATCAGTACGGGCTTACCCGTATCGGTACGGATGACCGTTTATTCTGTTAATGTCATTTTTGGGCAGTTTTGTTTTCTTTGCATTTTAGTCCATGATTCTTGCCAATGAAATTATATATGGTAGAATGATCAGATTGAGCTGAAATTTGAGATAATATTCTGGAACCTGACTAATTAAAGTTTGGTAACTTAAAAGTGAGCTTTAATCTTGAAATTTTCTGTATTTGCAATTTGGTCCCTAAATTGCAAATGTGATCAATTGGAAGTCAAATTGATGCCTGATTGAATTGGGATTGCACCTGATGTCTGTATGAACATGTAGGGTTAATAATTGACATCTAGATAAGATAAAAAATGGACCGGGTTTGGTTGTATCTCTTCGGGTTGCTACGACAAACCTAATGTAGCTTTCTTGTTTTAGTTTGGCGTTTAGGCCGGGTCAAGGGGGTTACATTAAGGGCATAATTGAAAAACATCTAAACTCGGAAGGGCTAAAAAAATAATTTGCCCAACCTAATAATTTGGGCGGGTACTTTCCCACCCTTCCACCCATCCATTTTAAAATTTTAATTAAAAAAACAATTAGTTAAAAAAAAGGGAAATGAATAGGAGTAAATTTGGACTAAAAATTGTCAAATTGATCCCTAATTTTGGTTTATGGACTAAAACTTGAATTTCTCCAATTTCAAAAATGAATAGGGTCAATTTGGACTAAAAATTAAATTTTAGCTACTAGAATATACAAAAATATTATTGAACTATATTGCCAAAAATATAAATAAATATGGGGAAATTTTAACAAAAATTAAATTGTGGAGACTAGAATAAAAAAATATTGTTCGACTAAATTACCAAAAAATATAAATATATTATATATATGGGTCAATTTTGGCTAAAAATAAAGTTTTAGGGACTATAATGAACAAAAATACCATCATATTAAAAATATTGGACTAGATTAGAAAATTTTGAAATAAATAGGGGTTCTGTCGATTAAAAATTAGGGACTAATATGAACAAAAATTAGGGCAAGCCAAATCCCCTAATCTTACAATCACTATTCACTAATAATTAAAAGGGCAAGCCTAATCCTTGAATCCATAAACTAATCCCACAACCCCAAACAATCAACTTGACACATTTACCCTAAACCCCAAATCTCAACCCATAAATCTTACAATCACCAATAATTAAAGTGCAAGCCTAATCCTCGAATCACCTAAATTAAACTCATAACCTCAAACACTCAACTTGACATATTTACCCCTAAACCCTAAACCCCAACCCCTAAATCTTACAATCACTAATAATTAAAAGTGCAAGCCCAATCCCCTAATCCCTAAACTAATCCCATAACCCTATTTCCAAACACTCAACTTGAAAAATGTATTGTTTATACCCTAAAACCCCAAACCTCAATCCCTAAGTCTTACAATAACTAATAATTAAAGTGCAAGCCTAATCCCTAAACTAATCCCCATAACCCCAAACACTCAACTTGACACATTTACCCCTAAACTCTAAACCTCAACCCCTAAATCTTACAATCACTTATAATTAAAATGCAATCCTAATTCCCTAATCCCTAAACTAATCCTATAACTTCAAACACTCAACTTGACACATTTACACCTAAACACCAAACCTCAATCCCTAAATCTTACAATCACTAATAATTAAAGTGCAAGCCTAATCCCCTAATCCCTAAACTAATCTTCATAACCCCAAACACTCAACTTGACACATTTACCCTTAAACCCTAAACCTCAACCTCTAAATCTTACAATCACTTATAATTAAAGTGTAATCCTAATCCCCTAATCCCTAAACTAATCCAATAACTTCAAACACTCAACTTTACACGTTTACCCCTAAACACCAAACCTCAATCCCTAAATCTTACAATCATTAATAATTAAAGTGCAAGCCTAATCCCCCAATCCCTAAACTAATCTTATAACCCCAAACACTCAACTTGACATATTTACCCCTAAAACCCAAACGCCAACCCCTAAATCTTATAATCACTAATAATTAAAATGCAAGCCTAATCCCCTAATCCCCATAACCCCAAACACTCAACTTGACATATTTACCCCTAAACCCTAAACCCTAAACCTCAACCCCTAAATCTTGTAATCACTTATAATTAAAGTGCAATCCTAATCCCATAATCCCTAAACTAATCTCATAACTTCAAACACTCAACTTGACACGTTTACCCCTAAACCCCAAACATATACCCTAACCCCAAACCCCTAACCCCAAACCCAATACCCTTAAACTAATCTCATAAGTCATAACCCAAACCATATATTTAATTTTATTTTTAATTAAATATATTATAATTAAAATTACAATAATTTGAAAATTAAATTAAATGTTAATTTAAAGATACTAAAATTATTTTTAATTAAATATTAATTTAAATATATTAAAAATATTATTTTAATTAAAATATTAATTAAAACATTTATTTAAATTATGATTTTTAATTAAATATAGTTTAAATTATGATTTTTATTTAAAAATTATAAATTAAATATTAATAAATATATCATAATTATTAATTAAAATTATAAATTAAATATTAATTAAATATTACATATTAAATAATTTAATTTAAAAGTTAAACCTAACTTTAAATACCATTTTATACCAGAAACAGGAAACCCTAGTTTTATTTTAAGGGTTGTGCCATTTTGCTTCATCTCTCTCATTCTCAGACTTTCATCTCAGATCTCAGTCTCTCTTCCAGCCTTTCAGATTCTCTGATCCAAAGCTTCATCTCTGATCTCTCATTCTCTCATTTAGATTTCCAATAGTCTCAACTCTAAAGCTTCATCTTTGATCTCTCAGTCTCTCAATTTTCAACGTTTTGAACTTTCATCACCTGGGTTTTTTGTTGCGACTTGCGATTTAGGGTTGATAACAGAATCTGAGACTCTGTTTTCACTGTTTAGTCTTTTAGTCTCTCTATTTTCATCGTTTAGTCTCTCATCTGTCTCATCTCTCAGAATCTAAGACTCATATCAGATTGGGTAAGTTAAGTAACACTCCAGTTCTTTTTTTTTATTTATGCATTTTTTTGTTGTTTGTGTTAACTTATCATTTTTGCTAACTATTTCATCTCTCTAATCTCTCAAGTATATCTCTGGTCTCTCTCTCTCAGACTCTCAGTCTCCCAAGTCTCAGCCTTTTCTCTCTCAGATTCAGACTCTGGGTTCTGGTTGGTTGTGCTTTGCGAAAATATTTGTATTATTTTAGTGTTATCCTATTGTTCAATTTTCAATCTTTCATCTCAGATTTGTTAGAACTCAGATTTGTTCAAACTCTCTCTGATCTGTCTCATCTCTCAGATTGGGTAAGTAACAGACTTAGTTTCTTTTTCTTAGTTTGTGGTTTATTGCCTTCGATCTTCTAGAAAACTGAAGAGATATTTGTTGATTTGGTTTTTAGATGTTCTCTTTCAGTTTAACATGCATGGTTTAATGTTTTAATTTTTACATATATGTTTAAATGCCTTGTTTATGTTTAAATGCCTTGTTTAACAGCCAGGCACTTAAAATGACCCAAATGAAACATGTATGTTCTGTTTTGATTTGTACATAATTGTTGTCTATTCTGTTTTGATTTGTAGATATATGTTTAAATGCCTTGTTTATGTTTAAATGCCTTGTTTTGATTTGTACATACATGTTTGTTCTATTTTGATTTGTACATACATGTTCTATGTTCTGTTTCAATGGTTTAATCTGAGTATATTGGCTAGACATCCCATTCTGCGAGGCTATTGGTGTCAAAGGAGTTTTCTAAAGGACCTCATGAACTAGTTTAATAATGCCACGCACAATGATTAAATCATTGACTTTCTGTTTCTTTGTATATATGTTGTCTATTCTGTTTATCTTTGTACATACATGTTTATATGCCTTGTTTTAATTTGTACATACATGTATGTTCTGTTTTGATTTGTACATACATGTTCTCTATTCTGTTTCAATGGTTTAATCCGAGTATATTGGCTGGACATCCCGTTCTGCGAGGTTATTAGTGTCAAATGAGGTTTCTAAAGGACCTCATGAACTGATTTAACAATGCCATGTACAAGGATTAAATCATTGACTTTATGTTGCTTTGTATATATGTTATCTCTTCTGTTTTTCTTTGTACATACATGTTTATATGCCTTGTATTGATTTGCACATACATGTCTGTTCTATTTTGATTTGTACATACATGTTCTATATTCTGTTTCAATGGTTTAATCCGAGTATGTTGGCTGGACATCCCATTCTGCGAGGCTATTGGTGTCAAATGAGGTTTCTAAAGGACTTCATGAACCTGTTTAACAATGCCACGTACAAGGATTAAATCATTGACTTTCTGTTGCATTGTGTATATGTTGTCTCTTTTGTTTTTCTTTGTACATACATGTCTATATTCCTTCTTTTGATTTGTACATACATGTCTGTTCTATTTTGATTTGATTGGTTACATGTTCTCTATTCTGTTTCAATGGTTTAATCCAAGTATATTGGCTGGACATTCCATTTTGCGAGGCTATTGGTGTCAAATGAGGTTTCTAAAGGACCTCATGAACTGGTTTAACAATGCCACGTACAAGGATTAAATCATTGACTTTCTACTGCTTTGTATATATGTTGTCTCTTCTGTTTTTCTTTGTACATACATGTTTATATGCCTTGTTTTGATTTGTACATACATGTCTATTCTGTTTTGATTTGTACATTCATGTATGTTCTGTTTTGATTTGTACATACATGTTTGTTCTATTTTGATTTGTACATATACGTTCTCTATTCTGTTTGAATTTGTATATATATGTTCACTGTCCTTTTTAGTCTAATAACAAATAACAGTGTTTTCTTTTCAGTTTTTAGCACAACTATGGATGATTGTTCTTATGAGTTGGACTACCCTAGTGATGGAGGTAATTATTTAGTCATTTACTTGATTTTTTTGTTTATACTGTTATATAATTTCTAACTAATCTTGTAACTTATTTTGTCTTGTGTTGTGTAGCAGACCTACGAAGAGGTCAAAATGAGTCAAATGACCAACAATCTGAAAGAGGTATATTTCTCTCCTTTTTTTAAATTTCATATTTTATATTTGTACTATTTTTGTCAATCACTAATACATGTTTGTTTGTTTAGAGGGGATGTAAATGATCATCTGTCTAAAACACTTCGTAGCTCTAAGAGGAGGGCTACAATTGCAAATTCAGGGGAGTTTGGGATCATTATACCTTTATTAAGCTTCATGAAGGTGTTTTTGTGCAATGTAAGTATTGCAAAACCAAAAGCTATAAAGCAAATTCTTATGTTGGTACATCTAAGACTAAAATGTAACACCCTAAACCGGGCCTAGGAAAGTTACCACTAACCTTTTAATATTTTTATATTTGTACTATTTTTGTCAATCAAGATATTGACTAATTGGGGGTTTAGGACCAAAAATGAACTAATGAAATAATAGGTGATCTTTTAGAAAGGACTAAAATCAATGGAATGTAAAATGAGATGCTAGAAATACAAGGGACCAAAATGAAGAGATTAAAGAAGAGGATAACCAATTTTAAAAGGATTAAATGGAGAACTTGTTTTGTTAGGAGAATTGCATGTAAAATTTGAAATAATTGGAGACTTGTACAAGTGTTGTTGTGGGAGGAAGGCACTTGTTGGGGGAAGAGAGAAATCTCGGCTCTTTGGCATTTACCTCCCAAAATTAATGATCATCTCCTTCCTCTACATTCTACCGAAAACATAGTGAGAGAGGGGATCGAGAGTTGTTGCTTGAATTGCCATAGTTGATTCATACTATTCTCATCGTACAAGCTAGGAGGAAGGTGATGACACTTTCCTTTTCTTCTTATATTCCAGCTTTAAATTGGACGTTTAATTGTTATTTTCATGAATCAAATTGATGCTGGAACTTGAAGTAGATAATATTGATTGCTAAGATTGCAAGAATATTTTTTTTATATATATGTTTGAGCATAGGAAGAATTATTCGAATGTACATATGCATGCACAAGTGAAAATGTTCTGTCTTATAAGTATGTACACATATTGGAATATCTAGAAATTGTATGAATCATATTCTTAATCTACTCTTAAGTGAAGACTCTTGTTAAATCGTTGGTATATATATATATATACATGAATCTTGAATTAGTGATGTTAGCTTCTAAGATTCTTGAAAATTTGAGTGTTGTTGATCAAATAGCTAAGAAAAATGTACATGGTTTCTGGAAATTTACTTGGAAGTTGCTGGAAATTTTAGTACTAAATTGGTATGACTTGAATGTAACATGGCATGAAATTGTTTTGATCACATTGCTAAATAGGATTGTGTAAACATGTTTGATTATATAAAATGCTCCGTTTTGATCATATTGGTAGGAGAATAAAACTGACCTAGTCTTGTATGAATAAGTATATAAGTTGAATTATAGTGTTAGAATCTTTGCTTGAATGAATATGAGGCTAAAACTTAACCTAGAGTAATCTGCCCAGAATACTCTGTTCTGGGCAGTAACTTTGAAAAATCACTATAAATTGTAAAAAGAGAATTTAAGGCTGGAAATTTTATGGATAGTGCCTTAACATGTTTAAATTCTTTAGGAGAAAACGGAACTGAATTTAGGATTGTAAAATGAATTTTAGAAATGAAACACTAAGGACAGTGCAAGCTGTCCAGTGTTGTAAATTTCCCTGTCTTTAAACTAAAAACTGTATTAATTGGCAAAGAATTAAAATGCATGGCCTATATGTTTAGAAAGACAATTAAGTTATCTTTCCAACGGTGTAAACCAATTGAAATTCTGACGTACGAAATGAAAGTTATGCATGTTTTAGTAAACAGTTCACAAGCTGCCAGGCAGTAACAGCAGCACCCTTGATGTTTTGAAATGAATGAATTATGTATTGTTGCCTTGTTTTGAATAAATGAATGCAATTGATCCTTGAATAAGCTATTGCTTGACATAAACATGTAATACTTGAATAAGTGATTCATAATTGAACAAAGCCTTGGTTGTTAGTGTTCATAGGTAGAAGGGCATGCCCTAAAGTCTAGAGCTCATTGTGTCAGGGTGGACTACGGTCCAGGGCTAAGCCCCTAATTGGCAACAGACGGAGGGTACATATGTGTGGTATTTGGCTATAGTAGGATGGTTGACCAGTGCTACGGCACATCTTATGGCGACAGTTGGTTGGAGACTCGATTACCTGGACAACTAAATACCAAAGGCATAAACTAAAGAAAGCAAATGAGAAATAATTAAAGAATAAAGCTTACATGATACTCGAATTACATGATACTTGAATTACATGATACTTGAGATTACTTGATTCTTGAACAACTTGATACATGAACTACTTGATTCTTGAACTACTTGATCCTTGAATTACTTGATATGTAAGCTTGAATTACTCAAATTTCTTGACATGTCATACTTGATTCTTGACATGGAACTCTTGAGATGATAATTTCCTTTGCTTAAACCTTGTATTGAATAACTTGCTACTTGTATTACTTGATATGTATTCTTGAAAAGACAAACATGTAAACTTGAACTAAAATGTACTTGACTTGAATGGAAATGTGTATATTGCTTGAGCATGTTAATTGGCTTGAAATGAAGATTTAGAAAAGCTTGAGTTCGAATGATTTCAACCTTGATTAGGTTCAAACTTAGCTAATTGATTCAAGTCCTATAAATTGGTTAGAACTAGTTGTTACCTCACTGAGTACATATCTTGTACTTACCACTCTTGTTTTCATTCTTCCCAACCACAAGATAAAGGATTCGATCGTTGCTTGATCCTGAAGCCTGAATTCTTGAGCTCGAAGCAAGACACAAGCATAGCTAAAGTATGGTTCATACTTGTTTTGTACTCCCCTAGTTGGTGGCACTTAGTTTGTATATAATGTCTAGTGCATGCATTTTGAACACTTGAAACTTGTATATGTATATATGTCTTGAATGGGCCTATCTTGTTATGAACTTGGTGGTTAATGTAAATTAAGTAATGAACTCTATTTCTATGAAATGGAAATGTATCTTGTTGCGCATATAAGTATTGATATGTATCTAATGAATGTTCAAAGTAATTGACCTAGACTATTATGCATATTCGAATGACTTGTATAATGTGATAATTACTTGTGTGATCATACCTTGTTGTAGTATTTTTATAAGATGGAATGGTAAATGCCGAATGGTAAGGATGGCATATGCTTGCTTGGAATCAAGGTATATACTTTTGATCATGTTTAATAAGTTAAGTATGTAATATCACATATATCAAGCTAAAGAGAAAAGAATGAAATGAAGCATGTTTGCTTATTTAGATTTCGAATGATGATGAATGTATGATAATGTTAATTGAAAATTTTGGTAACCTATAATGTATGTAATTAAGATTTCTTACATGTTAAGTAATGTATGTTTCGTTACTTGTTAGTTAAGTAACTCATCTAATAGGGATGAGTTAGCTTATTTCCTTGCTTGTTCTTGCTTGTATTGTACTTGGTAACGCCCTCGAATCGGTTTGCTGCCAACCCGTGGTAGGGGTGTTACATTTGTTTTGGTAATCTGAGCTTTTTAGTCGGTTCTAAGACAAAACTGAGCTCTCTTGCATCATATAGGATACTTGTGCCACCAAGGAGACTTGTATTGTATATCTTGTGTCTTTGCTTAACTTAACCGAACCCCTAATTGTTCTCTTTGAACATAGAATGTCTAAAACACAGCTTGGTCGGGATAATGAAAGTCTCGTAGGCTCCTCGAATGAAGGAGATAGTGTGAGGATGGAGCAGAATCCTCCACAACAACAAGCTGAACCTAGAGCGCAAGCTCAACCTTGATTGTAAAGTTAAACTTAAAGCCCGAAATTGTAAAACAAAGCCTTGTAGTATTGAATCCTATAGGGGGAATTACAAACATAAGTCTTATCTATAGAAACTATCCCCTATTCATTCGAAATGTACCCTTTCTTGTTGATTTGTATGTACTACCAACTTGTGAGTTCGATCTAGTACTGGACTAGATTGGTTTAGCAAGCATGAAGCCTGGGTAGATTGCCTAAATAGGAGACTTTAACCTCGGAGTTTAGGAAAGGAATCAATTCTTCTAATTGACAAGAAACCTACCTCAATATTTGCTACTATTGTCTTACAAGACGAACTTGAATTCGGCTTACCTAGTGTACCTATTGTATCTAAATATCTTGATGTTTTTCCCGAGGAACTCTTTGGTCTCCCTCCAACCAGAGAAGTAGAGTCCAGGATCGATGTCTAACCTGGAACAACTCTAGTGTCCATCACACCTTATCGAATGACACCTGTTGAATTGAAAGAAGTCAAGAATCAACTCCAAGAGCTACAAGACAAGGGTTTCATTAGGCCTAGCTCGTCTCCCTGGGGTGCTCCAGTCTTGTTCGTGAAGAAGAAAGACATGACTGTGAGACTCTGTATTGACTACAGACAATTGAACAAGCTTACTATCAAGAATCGATATCCTCTCCCCAAGGATTGAAGATCTTTTCGATCAACTCAAAGATGCTACAGTATTCTCAAAGATCAATCTACGATCGAGATACTACCAAATGAGGGTAAAAGAAGTAGATGTACCCAAGACACCTTTCATACTCGATATGGCTATTTTGAATTCCTTGTAATGCCATTCGGATTAACGAATGCTCCAGCTGCTTTCATGGATCTCATTAACCGTGTATTCAAGCCTTACCTTGACAAGTTCGTAGTCGTCTTCATTGAATTCTCTAAATAAGGAAGAACATTCTGAACACCTTTGAATTGTATTGCAAACCCTCCGAGAACGTCAATTGTTTGCAAAGTTCTCTAAATGCGAATTTTGGCTATCAGAAGTATCGTTCCTTGGCCATGTCATCTCGATAGAAGGGATTACAGTAGATCCAAGGAAAATTCAATCCATCCTAGATTGGAGACCTCCGAGGAATG
This sequence comes from Hibiscus mutabilis, assembly GCA_019671005.1. Lineage (NCBI taxonomy): Eukaryota > Viridiplantae > Streptophyta > Magnoliopsida > Malvales > Malvaceae > Hibiscus > Hibiscus mutabilis. The sequence continues at coordinate 43,493,776 of CM033726.1, read as the reverse complement.
TTGGTGAGGTCAGAAGCTTTCTCGGTTAAGCCGGGTATTATCGACATTTTGTCAATGTATTCTCATCCATTGCCGCAAGTTTGACTAAGATAACTCGCAAAGATACACCCTTTGTTTGGTCGAAGAGCTAACAACGAAGCTTCGATCAGCTTAAACAAGCCCTGACTTATGCTCTGGTTCTCATCCAACCAGTATCGGGCAATGAGTACACTGTTTATAGTGATGCATCTCATTTGGGACTAGGATGTGTCCTAATGCAAGATGAAAATGTGGTAGCTTACGCTTCAAGGCAACTAAAACCACATGAGTCAAACTACCCTATACACGATTTAGAATTGGCAGCTATCGTGTTTGCACTCAAAGTGTGGAGACATTACTTGTACGGGGAGAAATGCAACTTGTTCACAGACCATAAGAGTCTCAAATACCTCATAACTCAGAAAGACTTGAACTTGAGGCAAAAAAGATGGCTAGAGTTACTTAAAGATTACGATTTGGTTATCGACTATCATTCGGGGAAAGCAAACATAGTCATTGATGCCCTTAGTCGTAGATCATACACGGGTAAACCCTTAAATATAAATCCTAGAATAATTTATTCAAAATGTTTCTTTTCTTGACTTGCAAGTAACCATTCGAAATAGACTTTTCTTGACTTACAAGTAACTATTCGAAAATCTCCCTTAATGATCTTTTCCATTCGTTTATAGCTTCCTTGGCTATTAATGCTCATTTTCGTTTATCCAAAGGACGAAAATTCTTGTCTGAACTTCAAGTTCAATCTAGTCTAATCTCGAGAATCAAAGAACTCCAACAAATTGATCTAGATCTTCAGAAGATCATGTCTAAGCTAGACTCTGAGTCTAATTCTAACTTCTCCCTCAAGTCGAATGGACTCCTCTATTTCAAGGATAGAATATGTGTTCCTAACAATGAAGAACTAAGACACGAGATGTTACAAGAAGCTCACCAAAGCTATTTCTCAATTCACCCTGGATCGGTTAAGATGTACAAGGACCTAAAGCCATTATACTGGTGGCCAGGCATGAAATCGGCTATCACAAACTTTGTTTCAAAATGCTTAACTTGTCAGAGGGTCAAAGTCAAGCATCAAGTCCCTACTGGATTGCTCCAACCAATCAAATTCCCTCATTAGAAATGGGATCAGATTACAATTGACTTCGTTACTGGTCTTCATTCCACTACAAGAAAGAATGATACTGTGTGGGTGATTGTTGATAGATTCACAAAGTCTACTCATTTCATCCCTATTTTAATGAACATGAGCTTGGAAACCTTAGCCGAGCTATACATCCGTGAAGTGATTCGATTACACGGTGTACCTACAGCTATAATCTCTGATCGAGACCCTAGATTTGCTTCCCGATTATGGAATTCCTTGCAAAAAGCCCTTGGAACTAAAGTGCACATTAGTACAACCTTTCATCCTCAATCAGATGGCCAATCTGAATGAATCATCCAAATACTAGAAGACATGCTACGTGCTTGTGTTATAGACTTCGGAAAGAACTGGGAGAACTCTTTACCCCTATTAGAGTTTGCTTATAACAATAGCTACTAGACATCTATCCAGATAGATCCCTTTGAAGCTCTATATGGAAGGAAATGTAGAACTCCCTTGTGCTGGTATGAACTGGGAGAAAACAAAATATTGGGACCTCAATTGCTTAGAGAAATCGAAGAACAAGTTCAAATCATACATGATCGATTGAAGCAAGCCTTTGATAGACAGAAAGCATATGCAGACTTGAAAAAGAGAGACATCCAATACAATGTTGGAGATAAAGTCTTCCTCAAAGTGTCTTCTTGGAAGAAAGTCTTTCAGTTTGGAAGAGAAAGGAAACTCAGTCCCTGATTTATTGGTACGTTTGAAATCATTGAAAGGATAGGGCCAGTGGCCTATCGATTAGCTCTTCCCAGTGAATTTGACAAGATTCACAATGTCTTTCACGTATCTATGCTCCGAAAATATCGATCTGATCCATCCCATGTCCTTGAACCTGAAGAAGTAGAGTTAAATCCTGACTTATCATATGAAGAAGAACCAGTGCAGATTCTTGATCGTGAAGTTAGAAAGCTCAGGAACAAAACCGTTCCTCTTGTCAAAGTCTTGTAAAAAAACCACAAGATAGAAGAGGCAACTTGGGAATCTAAAGAAATCGTGAGGAAGCAATATCCCCACCTATTTGATTCAAGTAAATTCGAGGGCAAATTTATTTTAAGGGGGGAGAATTGTAACACCCTAAATCGGGCCTAGGAAAGTTACCACTATCTAAGATATTGACTAATTGAGGGTTTAGGACCAAAAAATGAACTAATGAAATAATAGGTGATCTTTTAGAAAGGACTAAAATGAATGAAATGTAAAATGAGATGTTAGAAATACAAGGGACCAAAATGAAGAGATTAAAGAAGAGGATAACCAATTTAAAAAGGATTAAACCGAGAATTTGTTTTGTTAGGAGAATTGCATGTAAAATTTGAAGCAATAGGAGACTTGTACAAGTGTTGTTGTGGGAGGAAGGAACTTGTTGGGGGAAGAGAGAAATCTCGGCTCTTTGGCATTTACCTCCCAAAATTAGTGATCATCTCCTTCGTCTACATTCTACCAAAAACATAGTGAGAGAGGGAATGGAGAGTTGTTGCTTGAATTGCCATAGTTGATTCATACTATTATGATCGTACAAGCTGGGAGGAAGGTGATGACACTTTCCTTTTCTTCTTATATTCCAGCTTTAAATTGGACGTTTAATTGTTGATTTTCATGAATCAAATTGATGCTTGAACTTGAAGTAGATAATATTGCTTGCTGAGATTGCAAGAATAGATTGTTTTATATATATGTTTGAGCATAGGAAGAATTATTCGAATGTACATATGCATGCACAAGTGAAAATGTTCTGCCTTGTAAGTATGTACACATACTGGAATGTCTAGAAATTGTATGAATCATATTCTTAACCTACTCTTAAGTGAAGACTCTAGATAAATCGTGGGTGTATATATATATATATACATGCTTGAATCTTGAATTAGTGATGTTATCTTCTAAGATTCTTGAAAATTTGTGTGTTGTTGATCAAATAGCTAAGAAAAATGTATATGGTTGCTGGAAATTTACTTGGAAGTTGCTGGAAAATTTAGTACTAAATTGGTATGACTTGAATGTAACATGGCATGAAATTGTTTTGATCACATTGCTAAATAGGATTGTGTAAACATGTTTGATTATATAAAATGCTCTGTTTTGATCACATTGGTAGGAGAATAAAACTGGCCTAGACTTGTATGAATAAGTATATAAGTTGAATTATAGTGTTAGAATCTTTGCTTGAATGAATATGAGGCTAAAACATAACCTAGAGTAATCTGCCCAGAATACTCTATTCTGGGCAGTAAATTTGAAAACCACTATAAAATGTAAAAAGAGAATTTAAGGCTGAAAATTTTATGGATAATGCCTTAATATCTCAAAATTCATTAGGAGAAAACAGAACTGAATTTTGGATTGTAGAATGAATAGTAGAAATGAAACACTAAGGATAGTGCACGTGTCCAGTGTTGTAAATTGCCCTATCTTTAAACTAAAAACTGTATTAATTGGAAAAAAATTAAAATGCAAGGCCTATATGGTTCAAAATACAATTAAGTTAGCTTTCCAACGGTGTAAACCAATTGAAATTCTGACGTACAGAATGAAATTTATGCATGTTTTAGTAAATTGTGCACAAGCTGCCAGGCAATAACAACAGCACCCTTGATGTTTTGAAATGAATGAATTATGTTTGTTGCCTTGTTTTGAATAAATTAATGAACTTTGTATTGATCTTGATTTAATTGTATGAATTGATAGAGCAAGGAGTAAAACTTGTGGAAGAAGAAAGGAGTGGCCAAGCTAGTGGCAAACACAAAGGAATTTGGGTCCAAGACTAGCTAAGCTTGGAGTATTGTGAGTGTAGTTTAATATAGGGTTGTGACTTAGGTCCTAACCAAATATGCATGACTACTTTCTTTCTATGAATATGCCATGCTAATTAACCTAATTTAACTTGAATATAAGTATTAAAGGAAGTATGAAATAAGATAATATATGAAACTTGTTTACATCCTTGAAGTGTTGTACAATTAGAATTGCTTGATTCTTGATGCCTTGATTGTGATCATTTCGAATGAGTGCTTAAATGTACTTTTATGATCTAATTACTTGTTAACATGATATAAATCATGAACTTAAGATCTTGCTTGATGCCTGAGAAATGGCATATGTTATTTGCTTGCTTGAATGACAAGATTAAATTGCAAAGTGTAGAGCTAAGGCTCAATTGGCCTAAGGGATGTGTATATGAACATGATCTTGCAATGTATCACTTGAATTGATACTTGAATAAGCTATTGCTTGACATAAACATGTAATACTTGAATAAGTGATTCATAATTGAACAAAGCCTTGGTTGTTAGTGGTCATAGGTAGAAGGGCATGCCTTAGAGTTTAGAGCTCATTGTGTCAGGGTAGACTACGGTCCAGGGCTAAGGCCCCTAATTGGCGACAGACGGAGGGTACGTATGTGTGGTCTTTGGCGATAGTAGGAGGGTTGACCAGTGCTACGGCACATCTTGTGGCGATAGTTGGTTGGAGACTCGATTACTTGGACAACTAAATACCAAAGGCATAAATTAAAGAAAGCAAATGAGAAATAATTAATGAATAAAGCTTATATGATACTCGAATTACATGATACTTGAATTACATGATACTTGAGATTACTTGATTCTTGAACTACTTGATACATGAACTACTTGATTCTTGAACTACTTGATACTTGAATTACTTGATATGTAAGTTTGAATTACTCTAATTTCTTGACATGTAATGCTTGGTTCTTGACATGGAACTCTTGAGATGATAATTGCTTGTGCTTGAACCTTGTATTGAATAACTTGCTACTTAGATTACTTGATATGTATTCTTGAAAAGACAAACATGTAAACTTGAACTAAAATGTACTTAACTTGAATCGAAATGTGTATATTGCTTGAGTATGTTAATTGGCTTGAAATGAAGATTTTACAAAGCTTGAGTTCGAATGATTTGAACCTTGATTAGGTTCAAACTTAGCTAATTGATTCAAGTCTTATAAATTGTTTTGTACTCCCCTAGTTGGTGGCACTTAGTTTGTATATAATGTCTAGTGCTTGCATTTTGACCACTGGAAACTTGTATATGTATATATGTCTTGAATGGGCCTATCATGTTATGAACTTGGTGATTAATGTAAATTAAGTAATGAACTCTAATTCTATGAAATGGAAATGTATCTTGCTGCGCATATAAGTATTGATATGTATCTAATGAATGTTCAAAGTAATTGACCTAGACTATTATGCCTATTTGAATGACTTGTATAATGTGATAATTACTTGTGTGATCATACCTTGTTGTAGTATTTTTATAGGATTGAATGGTAAATGCCGAATGGTAAGGATGGCATATGCTTGCTTGGAATCAAGGTATGTACTTTTGATCATGTTTAATAAGTTAAGTATGTAATGTCACATGTATCAAGCTAAAGAGAAAAGAATGAAATGAAACATGTTTGCTTTTTTAGATTTCGAATGATGATGATTGTATGATAATGCTAATTGAAATTTTTGGTAACCTATAATGTATGTAATTAAGATTGCTTACATGTTAAGTAATGTATGTTTGGTTACTTGCTAGTTAAGTAACTCATCTAATAGGGATGAGTTAGCTTATTTCCTTGCTTGTTCTTTCTTGTATTGTACTTGGTAACGCTCTTGAGTCGATTTGCTGCCAACCCGAGGTAGGGGTGTTACATAAAAGGCATACTGAAAAATGCCAATCTTACAAAGATTTTCTTGCTGCTAATCTCAATAGTAGTATGGAAAGTTCTTTTGATCAGAAAAGATACTGTGAATTATTTGCTGAGGCTATTCTCTATCATGGTTTTGCTTTGAGTGTGGTTGAGCATGAAAAACTTAAGGTTTGCATCAGTATCTAAATCCTAATGTGAAGGATATTTCAAGGTATACTATTATTATGCATTGCATGTTAAAAGCATGAGAAGCATAAAAAATTGCTACTTGATTCAATGCATTCTATTTCAAGTCGTATCTGTTTTACATGTGATGGATAGTCTGCCTACACTTCACGTTCTTATTTTGCTCTGACTACACATTATGTTGATAATAACTGGAAACTTCACTCTAAAATACTGAATTTTTGTCGTTTTCCCCTACCCCATGATGGTGAGTCTATTTATAAGTTTGTGAAAGAAATGTTATGTGAGTGGGGTCTTGAAAAAAAGAGCTTTTACCATAACTCTTGATAATGCTTCTGCAAATGAGAGAATGGTTAAGCGACTCAAAGATGATTTGCATGCCATTTCTCCCCTTCCATGCAATGGTAAGTATTTTCATATAAGGTGCGCTGCTCATATTTTGAACTTGATAGTTCAAAAAGATTTGAAGGTAATTGACTCTTTTGTTATTAAATTGTGTGAAATAGTTAAATTTATTGACTCTTCTGATGCTAGACTTTGTAGCTTTGAATTGGCTGTTAAAGATTGTGGTTCTTCTTTTTATGGTAAGTTGATATTAGATGTTCCTATTCGATGGAACTCTACTTACTTAATGCTTCGTAGGGCAATTGATGCTAAATTAGCTATCAACTTGTTTGTTAATAGGGAAAATAACTTTGATATAATTAGTGAGGATGAGTGGGAAACTGCTCAATTAATCTATGATTTCTATGAGCCATTTTTTGAAATTACTACTCTTTTCTCAGGATCTAAGTATCCCACTTCTAACTTGTACTTGGATAATGTTGTTGCCATTGAGAAGTTGTTGTGTGATGCTCATAATGATCATTGTCAAGGAATTTCTGCAATGGCAGGACCAATGCTTGAATTATATGAGAAATATTGGTCTGATCACTCAACAATACTCTCATTTGCTGTTTTGCTTGATCCTCGATATAAATTACAACTTTTGAAGGAGTTGTATGGTGTCCTCTATGTTGAGGATGAGGTTGAAAGGAGGGTAAGTGTTGTTTACAATGGGTTTGTTAATTTATATATATATTATTCAAAATCTGTACTTTGTTCTTCTTCTAATTCTTCTGTCCAAAGTAACTCATCTCAAAGTACAAGTGTTTCAAGTTCCAGTCAGCCTCAAACATTTAAAAAATCCAACCTATTTTAGGTCAGTTTTTATTTTCTTAAAGTTCACTTTAATTTTTTGTTTTTACAATTTATTACTTTTTTTGGAAATTACAGTTTATTAATTTTCTGTTCTTATTTTGCTCTGACTGCACATTATGTTGATAATAACTGGAAACTTCACTCTAAAATACTGAATTTTTATCGTTTTCCCCTACCCCAAGATGGCGAGTCTATTTATAAGTTTGTGAAAGAAATGTCATGTGAGTGGGGTCTTGAAAAAAAGAGCTTTTACCATAATTCTTGATAATGCTTCTGCAAATGAGAGAATGATTAAGCGACTCAAAGATGATTTGCATGCCATTTCTCCCCTTCCATGCAATGGTAAGTATTTTCATATAAGGTGCTCTGCTCATATTTTGAACTTGATAGTTCAAAAAGATTTGAAGGTAATTGACTCTTTTGTTATTAAATTGCGTGAAATAGTTAAATTTATTGACTCTTATGATGCTAGACTTTGTAGCTTTGAATTGGCTGTTAAAAATTGTGGTTCTTCTTTTTATGGTAAGTTGATATTGGATGTTCCTATTCGATGGAACTCTACTTAGTTAATGCTTCGTAGGGCAATTGATGCTAAATTAGCTATCAACTTGTTTGTTAATAGGGAAAATAACTTGGATATAATTAGTGAGGATGAGTGGGAAACTGCTCAATTAATCTATGATTTCTATGAGCCATTTTTTGAAATTACTACTATTTTCTCGGGATCTAAGTATCCCCCTTCTAACTTGTACTTGGCTAATGTTGTTGCCATTGAGAAGTTGTTGTGTGATGCTCATAATGATAATTGTCAGGGAATTTCTTCAATTGCAGGACCAATGCTTGAATTATATGAGAAATATTGGTCTAATCACTCAACGATACTCTCCTTTGCTGTTTTGCTTGATCCTCGATATAAATTACAACTTTTGAAGGAGTTGTATGGTGTCCTCTATGTTGAGGATGAGGTTGAAAGGAGGGTAAGTGTTGTTTACAATGAGTTTGTTAATTTATATATATATATTATTCAAAATCTGTACTTTGTTCTTCTTCTAATTCTTCTGTCCAAAGTAACTCATCTCAAAGTACAAGTGTTTCAAGTTCCAGTCAGCCTCGAACATTTAAAAAATCCAACCTATTTCAGGTCAGTTTTTATTTTCTTAAAGTTCACTTTAATTTTCTGTTTTTACAGTTTATTAATTTTTTTTGGAAATTACAGTTTATTAATTAACTCTTTGTCCTGTTCATGTTAGAACTTTGATGCCAATTTAGCTGCTTCTAGGAGTGCAAAATATGATGTTGACTCCTACATTAATTTGCCGCTTCTTCCTCGTACTGAAGATGCTGAGTTTGATATTTTAGAGTATTGGAAAACACAAACTGTTTCTTTTCCCGTACTTTCGCACATGGCGAGAGATGTTTTAGCCATTTCAATCACTTTCGTTGCTTCTGAATCTTCATTTAGCAAGGAGGATCGAATTTTGAACAATTTGAGGGCTAAACTCTTGCCTAAAAATGTTGAGATATTTGTAACAACACGTAATTGGTTGTATGGTTTTGAACTGGAGGTAAAGGATGAAGATTATCTTACTACGGTGAAAGATTCTTCAATCTTTGTGAAGATTCACTTCCTGTTTAAGGTAAAACAATTAAATTAGTATGTTAATTTAATCTGTCTGTTTTAAGTTGTTTTATCATATATATATGGAATGAATTTATTAATGCTTATGGACTGAATTTAACTTGTCTGGTTTATCCTATATTTATGGACTATTTCTATTAACGCTAATGGACTGAATTTATATGGACTGTGTTTAAGCTGTCTTTTTATCCTATATCTATAGACTGTTTCTATTAATGCTTATGGACTAAATTTATATGGACTGAATTTAAGCTTTCTATTTTATCCTAATTCTTATTTTTGTTGCTGTTGTTGCTGAATTAAAGTTGTTGTTGCTGAATTTAAATTGTCTATTTTATCCTAATGCTTATTTTTGTTGCTGAATTTAAGCTGCTGTTGTTGTTGTTGATCGATTGCTGCCTACTGCTGGCTGTTGATGTTGTTGTTGCTGATTTGCTGTTGATGATTGTTGGTTGACTTATAGTTCTTTTTTTCTTATCTAAATAGTTACCCTTGGTTAAATTATGTTGATTTCTTAGTTGAGAAGTTACTCATAATTTACCCTTGATGGTAGCATTTAGATCTTTTGAGAGCTCGGTGAGGAAATTTCTGGTAGCAAAGTCGAGCATTTAGCCTCGTAAAACTTTTGCTATAAGATCTGAGAGCTTAAATTTTCACAAAACAAAACTTTAAGTTGTAAATTTGTAATCAATTCAGTATTATCTTATTTCCCATTTTCGGTTGTACATTGGTAAGTTTGTACATTTGTAAGTTTACTAAGTTGTTTCACAAAACAAAACTTTAAGTTGTAATCAATTCAGTATTATCTTATTTCCCAATTTCAGTTGTACATTGGTAAGTTTGTACATTCTTATTGTTTACTAAGTTGTAATACATTTCTAAGTTTACTTATATTTGGTTCTTATCAAGTAATCAACAAAGAGTTTCCAAATTCCAATCTTCCCCAATAAATTTTGGTCAAGTTAATCAATAAAATTTTGTCAAGTTAATAAGAAAAAAGAAAAATTTATTCAAGTTATGGTGTACTTTATCCAAAAGATAATTAAAATGTCTATATCTTTTATGTGTAAAAATAGAAGCATAATATAATATGTCCTTAAAAATTAATTTATGTTAATTATTATTAACTTGACAAATAATATATATTGAATGAGTTAGTATTAAGTATATTGAATTATTTAACAAAATTTCAAACTTAGTAGTGTCAAATGAATATCTAAATCCAATCTTCCCTTTTTTATATTTTTAATTGATTATATATGTATATATATCAAAAACAATATTTAACACTTTAAATTGATTACAAAAATTAGTAGTTTACATTTATCAACACTTAATACTTTATATCAACATTTTAAATTCATCAAATGATTAATTCATAGAATTCCTCAATTACATGTCAGATAAATATCAAGCGAGATCAATATCAGTTCAGTCAACAACAGGTCGGGTAAAATCGGATCTCGGGTCGATTCAGTCGGGTAATGTCGGTTATCTGCCAAGTTAGATTCGGGTTCAGGTTCGTTTCAGTCGGGTGCAGGTCGGGTTTCGGGACCACAATAGCAGGTTCAATTCGGGTTTGGGTCGTTCTCGGTCGGATGCAGGTCGGGTCCGGGTCAACAACAGTCGGTTACAGATCGGTTTCGGGTCATCACATCCTCGGGTTAAACCAAGTTCTGACTCGAGCAAATTTCAGTTGGTTTTAGGTCGGGTCAGCTTTTTACATCCCTAGGACTCATGCCTTCGACTCTGTGCTAATCTCAATTGGCGGATTAAATTTGTAGAAAGGGAATGCAACCAAGCTGCAGATCTCCTTGCAAAATCAGGAATTAATCGTCAAAAGGAGCACCTGTTCGTGACGGCTTGAAATGAGTACTGTGGCTTGTTCTGGGATTTTTGATGTCGTTTTGATTTGGGGAGTGTTGTTTGGTGAAGGGAGCATCGGCTTCAAGGGATGGTTTTATTCCCATTTTGGCTTTTGGTGTGGCTATCTGTAATCAGCTTTAGTGTTGCTGAGGTTGTGTAGTTAGTGGCTTTTGATTATGGTTTTCAATGTGGAATGATGCGTTGTAAGATAGGTATTCACACGGAGTACACTTTTTCCTCTTAATAGAATTAGGAAAGTTTTTTAATAAAGCTCATGTCATTGCTTTTAGTGTATAATTTCTTCTAAAAAAATCATACTATTCCCCTTTAAAAAAAATTGTAATACTTACTAGAAAAAATATATGTATATAGAATTTACATTATAGTGACCTAAATTAAAGTAGATTATGTGATGATTTGTAGCTCGATTTAGAATTCATATGACCTGATATAAAAACAAAGTTAAAGAGAACGATATTAGTACTTTTTATTTTTTTAATAGTCTTAAGGTGGATTACAAAACAACTTTTTTTTTAAAATAAATATATAAAAGAATTATTATAGAATTTCACTTGTATGTTTATTAAAATTCATACATTGTTTAATATGAAAAAGTAATTTGTTAAACACATGAGTCGTTTCGAGGTCCAATGTAACATTCTCGACGTGCTGATTATTTCGAGTCAGATTTAAGGTGTTACAAATATTATATATATATATATACATATATATAACATTATTTTTAAATGTTTAAGTACCTTAATATTTATAGGTGTTTTTTGGTAAAGTACATGTTCGTTTTATGGTCTATGTTCAAGATTCGTGATTCTCGCTCCCAATAATATATATTTTTTAATTTCGAACTCAGGTTCTCTCCTAAGAAAAATAACATGTCTTGCCATTGCATTCAACACTTGTTGGTAATATTTATAGGCATTCTTAATTTCATGATGGTAATTCTTATTCACTTGGCATTACTCATGCATCGAACATTTTCAAAGTTGATTTTACCTTTAATCAAATGTTTTAAAATGCCTAAAACTAATAAAAGGTATAATTTTCATATATCATAAAAGATGGAATCTATGATTAGAGGTGTAAAAAACTTACATGATCCGAAAATTTGACTGAAATCGACTTTAGTCTAAATTGGTATGATTCAAGTTGGTGGTGATCGGAACTCGATCTGTGTCTGGCCTGATGTTGACTCGAACCTGAGTTGGACGTGATTATTTTGGATATGAACTCGACTTGAGAACAACCCAAACCCGAATTGATGATAATATGATAACCGAACCCGACCATCACCTGACCTGATATAAACCGACTTAAAATTAACCTGGTAAATATTCGATATAACCCAACTCAAAACGACCCGAGATCCGATTTTACCCTACTTATAATTGACCCGACCTGTAAATGACATGACTTGTTGCGGGCTCGACATGCTCATTGACTCTATTTGTTAACTGACCTGACTTGTAATTGACCCGGATTGATATTGAACTAACTTGCAATTAATTGACTTAAAATAATTGACTGATTAACTCAATGTATTTTTATTCAATTTTTATTAATGATTTTTTCAATAAAAAAAATCCAACATTTTCACTTCACTATTACTGCAAAATATTAATTGTTAAAATTTCTTGAATTTATTTCCTGATAATTATTTCAAGAATCATATGTAACGACCCGAATTCTGGAAATCCAAGGGTCGGGTTTGATCGAGGCATAGGCCTCATATTTGGGTCATATTTTGGGGCTTGAATGAGCCCATAGACTATCTTATGTGTGGGCTTGTAGTTGTTGGGTTGGTTGGAGAATAGTAGAGAGGGGTAATTTGGTAAAAGCTTATTTCGAAGGGTGAAAAGAGGAGGGGAGAGCTAATTTTTCTACATTTGGGCAGGGGTGAGATCACCCAACTTTATTATCATCTTCCTCCCATTTCTAAACTCTCTCTCTTTCAAAAACACTATCACTAAAGGTTGAATCTTTTAGGGTTTTGCTGAAAATCACAAATTGTTGTTCAAGGGAAAGTTGTCTGGCTTTAGGAGATCTATCAATCAAGGTATGGATGGTTAGTTTTGGTGGAAAAGTGTGTTTTGGTGGGGGTTGATGGGGGAGAACGAGAATGGGATTTTAGAGGACCTTACTCTTGTAAAGGTTTGTGTTTTGACTCCCTTAATTCTCCCTGCCATATGGTAACACGTTGGTAACATCTCTTGTAGTGAAAGATGTTGGGAACTCCTCCAAGGACCAAGGGAAGAGCAAAGCTTGAAGCTTTGGAGGGAGGCTTTGTTTTATCAGCTAAGTTAAGGTTAGTACGCTACTAACTCTCATAGTTTCCTGGAAATCATAAAGTTGAACTTTGAAGCATGATTTGGTGTTTTTGGCTTTGGAATAGCTTGAGTGGTTGTTAATGGTAAATCATAGAATTGTTGTTGTAATGGCCTAAAATCGGTAGTAATCCACCTAATGCTATTGCCAAAACTTGTAGGAATGGTTTGGGGTTTAAACTTAGGGGTTAAACAGGGTTTCTAGGTGAAACACGCACCCAGAGTTTGAAACTCGGGCTCGCGTACCAGTACGAGGACCAGCGTATCAGTACGCCTTAGTATAAAATGGGGAAGGGTTGTGAAGGGAGTACTGGTACGCCTCCCCGTGTATCGGTACCCCTTGCATATTAAGGATTCTAGTAACGCTTTTGCGTATCGGTACGCAAGGGGTGTATCGGTACCCACTGTTACATTGCTTGGGAAAGGCTTTAACGTACTGGTAAGAGTAGGTAGGAGTACTGGTACGAGGTGATTCAAGTACCGATATGGGGTGGAGCATATCAGTACGTCTTGAGGGTCCAGTGCTTTCGAACCTAAAATGAGTATCGGTACTCATGGACGAGTATCAGTACCTAGAGGGGAATACCGATACCCACATAGGAGTATTGGTACTCGCTGGGCATTTTGCCCAAGAAATTTGAGTTTACGTTCGAGGGTTCTATAATTCGAGGCAAAGGGTCCTGGGGGTCTTTTAAGGTGTAAAATGAATACTAAAACTGAGAAACTGAGATTTGAACCCTGTATGAGAAATAAATGGCTAATGACTTGATGAACATTGGGTAAACCGTGTGAGGTAGTAACCCATAGGGATCCTAGGTTGATCAATCGAGGCTGCATGGTAATTAGGGTCATTGCTGTGTGCTTGGGTGATGTCTAGGTAGTCGAGTCATCCCTTATTGTTGGGATTTGGATACCCTAAGTGTGTTGCAACACCTTGAAGATTCCCGGATGTAGGATTCCAAAGCTTTGTAGACGAGGGCCAAATTCGATAATGCTTGATGAGAGGTTTCTGAGCATGGATGTAGGATCCCGATGCTTCGTGGATGTCGGCCTCATCCCCTTGAGTATAGGATACCGATGCTATGTGGACGCGGGCCTTACTCAAGTGTAAGATTTCGATGCTTTGTAGACGCAGACCTCACTTAATGTTGTTGGTGTTATCTGTGTGATGCTATGTAAATGTATGAGGTACTTATATGAGCTGCGTGCGTGATCATACATTCATAATGCCATGTGTTTAGGCGATTATGGTAGCGCCATTGTTATCTTGCCATGATATCATTCCTGTTGCATTGCTTTATTTATGATTTGCATGAAGCGTGGTTGAGTGGCGGTGTATCCACTGAGCTTGTTAGATCAGCGTTCAAAATCTTTGTTTCCATTCACAAGTTAGTAGGTTGTCGTAAGGTTTGAAGGAGCACCATCAAGGCTTGGATTTTAGCATCGACTCTAGTGGTTGAGTACAAATACTAGATGTAATGGGCTTTATATTTCGTAGGACCCTATATGTATTTTGTAACTCTTATTTTGTATTAATTGATCAAAGTCAAATGTTTTAATATTTATAAATAGAGCTCCATGAATACTGTTTTAAACATCTAGATTTGACTATGTTTTCCATGTATGAACTTATGTTTTTATTGCACTTATTATGTTTGGGCTTGAAAAAAAATTAAACGGTATGGGTTTTGGGGCTTAGGGCCCAAATGTGACATCCGGGTCAAGGGTGTTACATTTAGTGGTATCAGAGCTTAGGTTTAGTCGATTCTAGGAAGTCCCCGGGGGAGTCTAGAGCAGTGTATAGGTGTCTAGCGAATACATGCTCATGAGTCGAAGTCGTTCTTGTTTTAATGCTGAAATTCGATGGTGTGACCTCGTTTGTTGTTGTACAGCTCTAGAGAAGAGAGTTACGATGAGGAATATGTGCCTGGCACAGAGGACATGTTAGAGGACACAGTTGACTTAAGAGTCAACTACTTCTCACATCTGAACCGGGTGTTGCACTGAATTGAGAGGGCGATACCAAGGGCATCTGCTACCACTCGTGAGGCACCTATTGAAAGGGTGAGAAGGCAGGGTGCTACAAATTTCCATGGATCGGGGCGAGATTACCCAGTACAGGCTGAGCAGTGGTTGCAAGATACACGCTGGATTATGAGGCAGATGAGGTTGAGATCATAACACAAGTTGTCATGTATCTTGTCCCTGTTGAAGGGCAATGCTAGAGAATGGTGGGAAATAGTAAAGCTTGGGTGGCACCCCAATCGATCATCTTGGGACGATTTTCTCGAGGAGCTCGAGAAGAAGTATGTGGGTGAGGCCCACATCGATACCTTGAGAGATCAGTTCAATCATCTTGTGCAAGGAAACCGTCAGTTTCCAAATATGAGCAAGAGTTTTTCCAGTTAAGTAAGTATGCTCCTGAACTAGTTGCCACTGAAAAGATGAGGTGCAAGAGGTTCTTGAAGGGCTTGAGAAAGAAATTGAGACTTACCTAACTGCTGCACCACCGAAGGCGTTCTCGGAGTTGACTTCGAGGGCCAAGTCTCTTGAGCAGGTGTAAGGCTTAACATATGGCTCGTCTGGTGGGCAAGGGAGTTCAGGTGGGAGGACCCAGAACCCCTCCAAAAATAACTCGCAGACCTTCTCGGGGAGAAGCAAAAATCGGTGGAACCACAATAAAGGAGCATTAAATCGAAGTTCAAGGTCAGACTAAAGATCTGGGTTAGCTAGTCGTAGAAGGCCATCTTCTTCTTCATCGATAATGAACCCGGAGGGTTCACAGATGAGTGCAGGTGCACCAGTTTGCAATTAGTGTAAACGTAAACACAGAGGCAAGTGTTGGGGAGTAGTAAGAGTTTGTTACTAGTGTGGTTCACCGGATCACTTTATGAAAGACTGTATAGTGGCTGTTGTGACCTCTTCAGATCAGGTTCAAAGGACTACATATCTGGTTCAGAGGGGTCGAAGCCTTGCTCGGGGAGGAGCAAGCCATGTATTAGGAGGCACCTTTCAGTCTACCGCGACATGAATTACTGTCTAGGCAGTATGCAGTCAAGGCTCATGAGTATTGCACAGCTACAAATATTATCTCAGGTACGTTCACCTTGTTTCCAGTTCCTATTGTTGCTCTTGTGGATTCGGGGTTTACCCACTCCTATATTCGTAGTGAGATATCTTAGGAGTGGGGTATTCTTGCTGAGAAACTAGAGTTAGGAGTCTGTGTGACTAGTCCCTTAGGATATAATGTGTTGGTAGATAAAGTGTATCGAAGATGCCCGATCGAGGTTCAGGGGTCATTGTTTCCAGCGGATATAATGGTTTTACCGTTTCAAGAGTTTGATGCCATCTTGGGGATGGATTGGCTCTTTGAGCATGATGGTAGTCTGAGATGTAGAACAAAGAGTTTGAAGCTTCATATTGCGTATGGTTCCAAGTTGATTGTGTGAGGTAAGAGAAATCCGTGTCTATCTAGTGTGGTATCAGCTTTGTCAGCTCAGAGGTTGTTGCAACAAGGTTGTGAAACCTTTTTGGCCCATGTGGTGGATGCAAAGATTGAGGGTTCAATGCTTGAGAATCCTCAGACTATTAATGAGTTTATCGATGTATTTTCGGAGGAGTTACCCATGCTACCTCCTAACCGTGAATTAGAGTTTCAAATTGATGTGATGCCGGGTACAGCACCAGTGTCCATCGTGTCGTATCGAATTGCACCCGCAAAAAATGAAAGAGTTGAAGAATCAAATTTAAGAGTTGCTAGAGAGAGGTTTTATTCGAACGAGTGTCTCGTCTTGGGAAGCACCGGTCCTATTCGACAAAAAGAAATATGGGTCTCTGAGGATGTGTATTGATTATCGGTAGCTTAATAAGGCAATGATAAAGAATCGTCATCCCCTTCTAAGGATTGATGATTTGTTCGACCAGTTGAGAGGTGCTCGTGTGTTTTCTAAGATAGACTTGAGGTCAGGGTACTACTAGTTGAAGGTGGTGGATGAGGATGTCCAGAAAATTGCTTTTAGAACGCGGTATGGGAACTATGAGTTCTTGGTAATATCGTTTGTGCTTACCAACGCACTTGCAGCTTTTATGGACCTAATGAATCGAATCTTTCAACCGTAGCTACATCAGTTTGTTGTGGTCTTTATCGATGACATCTTGGTGTATTCGCGTTCAGAAGAAGAGCATGACTATCATCTGCGTGTAGTTTTACAGACTCTCCAAGATAGACTGTGATACCCGAATTTTTGCTTATTGACTAAAATAAAAAGAATCAAAAGTTAGTGGTTTTAGTTTAGTGACTAAAACGTAAAATTTTAAAGTTTGGTGACCAAAGTGAAAAGTTAGGAAAAGTTAAGGGACCAACATGGTAATTTCCCCAATAAGTTATTTTATGAATATCGGTATATTGGATCGAATCAAAATTTTAGAGATTGATTCAAAATGCTATGGAAAAGTCATGGAATATTATTTTGGAATATTCTATTAGGGTTTGGTTGCATTTCAATTAGATTTGATTAGTTTTCAACTAATTTGGTTGGATATTTACTAGAAAGGCTAACTAGTAAATATTAATTTAATTGGAGGACAAAAGGGACTTTTCACCCATATTTTATTAAAGTAATTGATTATTTTAGATAAGAAAATACACATGTTGGTGTATTATTGGTCATAATTCAAGGTTACATTAGTCTTTTGACTATTAAGGACTTTTAATTATTAAATAAGGTAAATATTATGCCAAATGGCATAATAAAAGATCAAAATTTTGACAAAATTCTCTCTTCTTCTCCAAGGGGCTGCCACAAGCTTTAGACAAGGTAAGGGGGAATTTTAATTCAATTTTCAAGTTTACTTGGTTGGATTTGAGGTTAGGATGTGAAATAAGAATTTAATCTCCGTGAAATTCTCTATCTTTTGGTATAATTTTTGCTTAGTTTCCATGTATTTAAGTTGAAGTTTGGTGATTGGGTGAGATGAAGAGCATGATGGAAACTTATGTTTTTATGGATTTTCAAAAAAATGTAACACCTCTTCCCGTATCCGTATACCGAACATGAGTCAGAAATGTCACAGTGATTTTAAAAACATTTTTAAATACGTTCAAAAATTGGAACTATTAGAAATAAAATTTTCATATAATCTATAAACCATCATATCATCAATTTAAGGTTCTAACATATTATGTCATATCATACATATCATATACCATTAACTTTACATATACAAAACTATTGCAAGGCAGACCAGTTTAAACATTTTAACAAAACAGACAAATTACTGCGTACATGCCACTACTCATATACAAAACAAAGATGTCGTAGTTACCGAAATAACCTGTTGATATAATATCTCCTTCCAACAGAGATGCTGATGCAAAAGCTCCGCTTCTAGTTCCTTTTACCTACGTGTATAACGAAATACACGCTAAGTATAACTTAGTGAGGCATAAAATGAGAAACATTTATAAACAATTTATAATGAATGATACTTTCAATTGCATGATAATCAATAAATCATTTAATTTATAAAAAATATTTATGTAGTAAAGCATACCGTAATCTTTCTTTAAAATAAAAGCATATGATATCTCATAAATCCATATAGTTTTCGTATGGAATCATATAGCCCATGATAATTATCAAGTGACTTGTATTATTCTTTTCTTACTCGTAGACACATTACAGTGTCGAGACACAATGAAGTGTCAATATCATGCTCGTAGACACATTAAAGTGCCGAGACACATAGAAGTGTCGATAACTTTCTCGTAGACACAATAAAGTACACATAAGAGTGTCAATAACTTTATATTACTTTGCTCAACATTTTAATTACCAAGGGCGAACTTTTATAACAATTCTTGACATAATGGCAAGCAACTTAATACATCTCATATTATATCTCGTAAAACATATTCATATTGGAGCAGTTCATACTCCAATACGTCATATAACATTTATATATTGCTGTCATTTAAAAATTATATCAATTAACTTATCATTCATATACCATGCTATAATACATATGTGATCATAAAGCATGTCGTAATCTTTAAATCATTAATATAAATTATCATGCTAAAAAAGTATTGTATGCTATATAAAATAATTACCTTCTTAGGTCCTCTTATAACAAGTCTTCCTAAAATATGTATATTAACTAACATACATTATAAAAATATACATGCACTCACCTTTTCCTTGTAAAGATTTCCTTCACTATTCGATTAGTCTCGGGCTAGTTCTTTTCTTGGTATACTATTATGGCCTCGTTCTTTATCAGTGTCTACAACAAAATAACATATATCATTTCAAAGTATATGTTACAACATACTCAATCCATATATAATAAGGGAAAATAAATAAATAACTATCCATTATTTACAAAAATTGATCCGACAAAACTTTCCATATTCGAACCAATATTTCTCAAACTTTTCTTTAAAATTCCAACTTTTCCCAAAATTCACAATTTAGTCCCTAAAGACTCTTTTAAGCTTCCAAAAATCATTTTCCAGCCAATTTCTTACATTTCTCATCATTTACACCTTAGGACTCAAACTTTAGAAATTTAAATATAAGTCCTTAAAGTTTCCAAAAATTGCAAATTGGTCCAAAAGTCACCATAAACTTCAAAATCAACCTTCTAATCACTTAACTTAATTTTTTAACCCAATACACTTCAAAAATAAGCTTAACAACCAAATCCCTAAACTTTCCAAAAAATTCAATTTGGTCCCTAATGCCAAAAAGTAGGGATTTTCATTCCAAACAACTTATATCATCATTTTCCATAATTCCAAACTTGACTCAAACCCTAATTTTCCATAATTCAAGAACATAGGTAATTCTTCATCCTAACAACAAAATCACACTTAAACAACATCATTTCCATCATCAAACAAATTTTTGCCATAATTTCCCCTATTTATTTCATCATAACCAAATGATCACTTAAACTTTTTTCCATGGAATTTTAAATGTTTGAACCATAGAATCAACATCATAAACATATTTCTAACTTGAAAATCCATAAAAACATAAGTTTCCATCATGCTCTTCATCTCACCCAATCACCAAATTTCAACTTAAAGACATGGAAACAAAGCAAAAATTATACCAAAAGATAGAGAATTTCATGTAGATTAAATTCTTATTTCACAGAGATTAAATTCTTATTTCACATCCTAACATCAAATCCAACCAAGTAAACTTGAAAATTGAATCCCCCTTACCTTGTCTAAAGCTTGCGGTAGCCCCTTGGAGAAGAAGAGAGAATTTTGTCAAATTTTTTATCTTTTATTATGCCATTTGGCATAATATTTACCTTATTTAATAATTAAAAATCCTTAATAGTCAAAAGACTAATGTAACCTTGAATTATGACCAATAATACACCAACATGTGTATTTTCTTATCTAAAATAATCAGTTACTTTAATAAAATATGGGTGAAAAGTCCCTTTTGTCCTCCAACTAAATTAATATTTACTAGTTAGCCTTTCTAGTAAATATCCAACCAAATTAGTTGAAAACTAACCAAATCTAATTGAAATGCAACCAAACCATAATAGAATATTCCAAAATAATATTCCATAACTTTTCCATAGCATTTTGAATCAATCTCTAATATTTTGATTCGATCCAATGTATCGATATTCATAAAATTCTTTTACTGTCATTTATCCATTTCCGAACTATCGAACTCATTCCAAAAATTACATATTTTATATTCGAGAAATAAACTATTTTATTTCATAAAAACTTCATTTCCATAAAGTTAGACTAAATTTTCTCAAATCAATATATTATTCTGATAATTATCGAAAGTCTCCATAAATTAAAATTTCTCTTAGAATTTCGTTATCGATAATCCATACGAATCTTCTCTACTCTTACTGAGTCCAAAGTATCGATAAAAATCACTTTTATGGAACCTTCCCGGAGGTCACCCATCTTAATATTTCTCTAGCCTAAGCACGCTTAATAATTTTATTTGATCCAATTTTAGTACCTTTTTCCCATGTTAATTCTAAAAACCGACATCAAGGTACTTAACTCGACCCGATGCACACTTATACCGAATAAAATAACTTATTTGGGAAATTACCATGTTGGTCCCTTAACTTTTCCTAACTTTTTACTTTGGTCACCAAACTTTAAAATTTTACGTTTTAGTCACTAAACTAAAACCGCTAACTTTTGATTCTTTTCATTTTACTCAATAAGCAAAATTTGTGGTATCAAAATTACTGCATAAACATTTTTTTTATAAATTAAATGATTTATTGATTATCATGAAATTGAAAGTATCATGCATTATAAATTGTTTATAAATCTTTCTTATTTTATGCCTCACTAAGTTATACTTAGTGTTCATTTCGTTATACACATAGGTAAAAGGAACTAGAAGTGGAGCTTTTGCATCATCATCTCTGTTGGAAGGAGATATTATATCAACAGGTTATTTCGGTAACTACGACATCTTTGTTTTGTATATGAATAGTGGCATGTACGCAGTAATTTATCTATTTTGTTAAAATGTTTAAACTGGTCTGCCTTGCAATAGTTTTGTATATGTAAAGTTAATGGTATATGATATGATATAATATGTTAGAACCTTAAATTGATGATATGATGGTTTATAGATTATATGAAAATTTTATTTCTAATAGTTCCAATTTTTGAACGTATTTAAAAATGTTTTTAAAATCACTGCGACATTTCTGACTCATGTTCGGTATACGGATACGAGAAGGGGGTGTTACATAGACGTATTTTTTCCAAGTAAAGCAAGTGCGAATTTTGGCTTTCGGAAGTGGCATTCCTTGGTGACATAGTTGCTGCGGATAGAATCTGTGTGGACCCTCAGAAAATCCAGGCTATGGTGGAGTGGAAACCTCCACGGAATATTTTGGAAGTCCGTGGTTTCCTAGGACTTGTCAGGTATTATAGGCCGCACTGTTGACCAAGCTGTTGCAAAAAGGGGTCCCTTTTGAATGGAATGAGAAAAGACAACAAAGTTTTGAGCAACTAAAAGCTTATCTCACGTAGTCTCCGGTCTTAACCCAACCCGAGCCTAGAAAAGAGTATGTTGTGTTTAGTGACGCGTCTTTGAATGGGCTTGGTTGTGTTCTTATGCAAGAGGGTAAGGTGGTTGCTTACACTTCGAGACAGGTTAAACCGCACGAAAAGAATTATCCTACCCATGATTTGGAGCTTGCTGCCGTCATCTTCGCATTAAAGATTTGGAGGCACTATCTCTATGGAGAGAAGTGATATATTTATACGGATCATAAGAGCTTGAAATACCTGCTTACAAAAAAATAGTTGAATATGAGGCAACAACGGTGGATTGAATTGTTAAAGGACTATGATTGCATCATAGAATATCACCCCGGTAAGGCGAACGTTGTGGCTGATGCCCTAAGTAGGAAATCTATGTCAGACTTGAGAGCCATGTTTGCCCAATTAAAGATGACCGAGGATGGAGGTCTTCCAGCTGAGCTTCGGTTTGAACCTACGTTGGTACAAGAGATAAATAGGACTCAAGTTTTGGATGAATAATTAGTAGCATAGATTAAAGCAATTCAGAGAGGTGAATCTTCAGACTTTGAGGTACGAGATAGTGGGTACATGTACATCAAGGGGCGGCTGTGTGTTCCAGCCTTAGAAGATTTGATAGACCGCATCATAAGAGAGGCTGTAATACGCCAAATTTTGGTCAGTGACCAAAATGTAAATTTTAAAAGTTTTAGGGTTAAAAGTATAAACTTTGGAAAAGTTTGAGGAATAAAGTGTAAATTTTCCCAACAAGTGATTTTATTCAGTATAAGGGTGAATCTGACGAAATAAAAACCTTGATATCAGTGTTGAGAATTAAGATACAGTAGAAGGTATCAAATTTGGATCGAATAAAATTATTAAGCGTGCTCAGGCCAGGGAAATACTAGGATGGGTAACCTCTGGGAAGGTCCCATAAAAGTGTTTCTAATCGATATTTTGGACTCAATAAAATTAAAGAACATTCGAATGGATTATCGATAAAAGATTCTAGGAGAAATTTTTATTCTATGGAGATTTTCGATAATTATCAAAATAGTAGACTGAGTTAGGAAAAATTCAGTCTAAGTTCTAGGAAAGGAAGTTTTTATGAGATAATAGAGTTTATTTCCCGAATATGGAAATATGGAATTTTTGGAATAAATCCGATAGTTCAGAAATGGTAAAATCGCAGTTGAAGTATTTTACGAATATCGGGAAATCGGATCGAACTGAAATTTTAGAGACTGATCCGAAAGCCATGGTAAAGTCATAAAATATTATTTTATAAATATTTTATTGTAGTTCGTTGGATTCCAACTAGACTTGGTTGATTTTTTACAAGAATGGCAAACTAGTAAATAAAGACTAGTTGGAGGGCAAATTGGTCATTTGACAAGGATGGCAATTTTGAAATATTGAGGGCAATTTTGGAAGGTGAATTACACTTGGATTAAATCATGGCCATTGATTATTGATAAGATTAAGTCTTGACCATTGGATTAAAAGGGTAAATTAGTAATTTCATTAATTAAATGAATTTTAAATTTATTTAATTTTAATGCGGATTTAAATAAGTAAAAGTTGAACCAAATTATTCATCTTTCTTGAAATATTTCGAACTAAAGGGAGAAAAAAAAGAAGAAATTTTTTCAAACTCGATTCAACCCCTGAAACTTGATTTTCAATTGGATTCAAATCAAAAGAAGACTCGAGGTTCTATAAAGGAAAAGATCAAATAGAGCTTAGTGAGGCAAGTTAATAAATGGCCCAGGTGAGTGCATTTCTATATGTTTGCACTATGTTGAAATGTCATTGCATTTCTCTATAATACATGATATGATACATTACTCGACATGGCAAGCTTGATGGAATACCAGGTACGAATTATTGTTTGCATAAATGACGATCTATGTTTACCATGAATATTTATGATGAAGCATGAAACATGAAATGTTTATTTATATGATTCATTATGATGATTGATTGATGATAAAAGAAATTACCAAGTATTGTGTATGAGAGTCCATGGTATAGTTGGCATGCCATAGAGTCTTTAGCAACTGCACCCTCAAGTTCATGTTATCAAACAGATATTGTGACAAAATGATTGTGTCGGATCCACGGCCACTGTGCCCGAGTGCACTGTTGAGGTGCTTCATGTTTATAGGGAGCAAAGAGGGTCCCAGAGTACGTACTCATCTTCACGTTCACGTTCGACACTACGGTGTCATTTCAAGATGACTCACGTACCTCGATCTTATATAGCGTACTTTGGGAAATGATAAAAGAATCGTGTCACGTAAATGAATCATGTCATGTAAACGAATCATGTTACGTATATGAATCATGTCATGAATATGAACCATGTCATGTATATGAAATATGTTATATATATGAACCATGCCATGGATACGGAACATGCCATGTATATGAATTAAATCACGTATATGAATCATGTCAGGTAAAAGAATCATGTCATGTAAATGAATCAAGTTATGTATATGAATCATATCACGTATATGAATCATGACATGTATACAAATTATGTTACGTATATGAATTATGCCAAGTATGTCATGCATGTGAATTATGCCATGTGCATGAAATATGCCATGTATATGATTTACTTGATAATGACGGAGTATTGGAAACTAGACAAAGTTAGAAAAACTATGACTTGCACATGGATATTGACAAACTATGAAAACCTTGTTAGTACGATACTATGTCAAGGTATATGTTATGTGAACGATTACATGATAATAATAGAATGTTGAAAGCATGGCTATGATAAAGATTCCGTTATGTAAATGACTAATTGATGATCATGAAATATTGATTGTATGTTTCTATGACAAAACTGATAGATGACATGAATTATGATTGAAAACATGTCTATGTTAAAGAATATGTTGTGCATATGATTACTTGATGAATATAGAGTATTAAAAACATGACTATGTTAAAGAATATGACATACATATGAATACTTGATAATTATGGAATAATGATAGTATGATTCTAAGTTAGGTAGATTAATGATATAAATCATATTTGGACATGCTTGCCATTTTACAAAACATGTACTGCACTTTTCATATGATATATTGTAATGCATTATTTCATGTTTAGATAAATGAGATTAATTACCTCACTAAGTTTGTACTTAGCGTGTGTTTATTCTACACATAGGTTAAGTTGGACTTTTTGAAGAGGAGTCGAGCATGCTGATCAAGCTACAATCTACAAAAAATCAGTAAGTCATTCTAGTTTATGACGATCTCTAGCGCGCATGTAATTATTTATTTGCTAGTAGAAGATGTTTAATCAGTTTCAAATTTTATTTATCCATTATTTCACAACGATTTTAAAATCAAGAAAAAACCTAGGCAACTAACCTAGTTTTCACCCTGAATTGTACTGTTGTTTTAATAATTGCTAAAAATGTTTTTAAATAAAAAAATGTAAGTCAATATTTCTTTGAAAGAGTTCGTAGCATCTTTAATGTATATTCGGTCTACGAGTATACGTCAAGGGTGTTACAGAGGCACACCGTAGTCCTTTTCTATAAATCCGGGAAGCAACAAGATGTATCAAGATCTTCATCCTTTTTATTGGTGGTCGAGTATGAAAAGAGATGTCTCTGACTTTGTGACAATGTGCTTAGCTTGTCAGCAAGTGAAGGTGGAACATCAGGTTCCATCAGGGTTTCTCTAGCCAATTCAGATACCACAATGGAAATTGGACTGGATCACTATAGATTTCATCACCAGATTATCGATGACTCAAAGAAACACGATGCTATTTGGGTAATTGTAGATCGTTTGACCAAGTCTGCTCATTTCTTACCGGTACATATGGATTTCACCTTGGAAAGGTTGGCTCAATTGTACATAAAGGAAATAGTAAGGTTGCATGGCGTACCATCATCAATCATTTCAGATAGAGACCCATGTTTCACAGCTAGGCTATGGAAGAAGATCCATAACACCTTGGACACCAAGCTACATTTCAGTACAACTTTTCACCTTCAGACCGATGGTCAGTCTGAGTGTGTCATTCAGATTCTTGAGGATATGCTTCAGTGTTGCATTGTGGACTTTGCAAAGAGTTGGGAGGATCAGTTACCGCTTGTAGAGTTCGCTTACAACAACAGTTACCAGTCGAGCATAAGGATGGCCCCTTTTGAGACGTTATATGGGCGTAAGTGTAGGATACCCTTGTATTGGATCGAGCTCAATGAGAGGAGGATCGTGGGATCTGATCTGGTTAGTCAAGCTAAGGAGAAAGTTCAGATCATCAAGGAAAGGTTGCAAACGGCCTTTGACCATCAGAAGGCCTACGCGGATCGAAAACGCAAACACATTGAGTATGATGTCGGTGAAAAAGTGTTTCTCAAGGTATCTCCATGGAAAGGAATCATTCATTTTGGACGCAAGAGAAAGTTAAGCCCAAGGTATATCGGACCTTATGAGATACTTGAGAGAGTGGGACCAATGGCTTATCGGTTAGCCTTACCACCGGAGTTGACTCATATCCATGATGTTTTTCATGTCTCTATGTTGAGACGTTATTGTTTCGATCCTTCACATGTTGTTTCACTTAAAGAAATTGAGGTAAATGTCGACTTGACATATGAGGAAGTCCCGGTTAGGGTCTTTGACACAGTAGTTAAAGAGCTTCGCAACAAGTGCATACCCTTGGTAAAAATGCTGTGGAGGAACCATGGTGTTAAAAAAGTAACGTGGGAAGTCAAGGACGACATGAGAGTACTCTACCCACATTTGTTCCTACCAGGTAAATTTCGAGAACGAATTTTTTTTAGGAGGGGAGAGTTGTAACGACCAAAATTCTAGAAATTTGAGGGTCGAGTTTGATCGAGCCATGGGACTCATATTTGGGTCATGTTTTTGGGCTTGAACGAGCCCATAGACTATCTTGTGTGTGGGCTTGTAATTGTTGGGTTGGTTGGAGAAAAGTAGAGAGGGGTAATTTGGTAAAAGCTTATTTTGAAGAGTGGAAAGGGGAAGGGATAGCTGATTTTTCTGCATTTGGGCAGGGGTGAGATCACCCAACTTTATTATCATCTTCCTCCCATTTCCAAACTCTCTATCTCTCAAAAACATCATCAATAAAGTTTGAATCTTTTAGGGTTATGTTCAAAATCACGTATTGTTGTTTAAGGGAAAGTTGTCCAGCTTTGGGAGATCTATCAATCAAGGCATGGATGGTTAGTTTTGGTGGAAAAGTGTATTTTGGAGGGGGTTGATGGGGGAGAACGGGAATGGGTTTTTAGGGGACCTTACTCTTGTAAAAGTTTGTGTTTTGACTCCCTTAGTTCTCCCTACCATATGGTAACACGTTGGTAACATCTCTTATAGTGAAAGAGGTTGGGAACTCCTCAAAGGACCAAGGGAAGAGCAAAGCTTGAAGCTTTGGAGGGAGGCTTTGTTTTATCAGTTAAGCTAAGGTTAGTACACTACTAACTCTCATGGTTTCCTGGAAATCATAAAGTTAAGCTTTGGATGGAGGCTTTGTTTTATCAGCTAAGCTAAGGTTAGTACACTACTAACTCTCATGGTTTCCTGGAAATCATAAAGTTAAGCTTTGAAGCATGATTTGGTGTTTTTAGCGTATCGGTACCCATTGTTACATTGCTTAGGAAAGGCTTTAGCGTATCGGTACGCATAGGTAGGAGTACCGGTATGGGTTTTGATCGGTACGGGGCAATCTGAGTACCGATGATGAGTACCGATACGGGGTAGAGCGTATCGGTACGTCTTAAGGATCCAGAGCTTTCGAACCTAAAATGAGTATCGGTACCCATGGAAAAGTATCAGTACCTAGAGAATAGTACCAATACCCACATAGGAGTATCGGTACTCGATGGGCATTCTGCCCAAGAAATTTAAGTTTACGTTCGAGGGTTCTATAATTCAAGGCAAAAGGCCCTAGGGGTCTTTTAAGGTGTAAAATGAATACTAAAACTGAGAAACAGAGATTTTAACCCCGTATGAGAAATAAATGGCTAATAACTTGATGAACATTGAGTAAACCGTGAGAGGTAGTAACCCATAGGGATCCTAGGTGGATCAATCGAGGTTGCATGGTAATTAGGGTCCTTGTTGTGTGCTGGGGGGACGCCTAGGTAGTCGAGTCATCCCTTGTTGTTGGGATTTGGTTACCCTAAGTGTGTTGCAACACCTCGCAGATTCCTGGATGTAGGATCCCGATGCTTTGTGGACGCGAGCCTCATTTGAAGATGCTTGATGAGAGATTTTCGAGCATGGATGTAGGATCCTGATGCTTTGTGGACGCGGGCCTCATCCCCTTGAGTATAGGATTCTGATGCCATGTGGACACGGGCCTTACTCGTTGTGTAGGATCCTGATACTATGTAGACGCGAGCCTCAATCAAGTGTATGATTCTGATACTTTGTGGACGCGGACCTCAATTAATGTTTTTGGTGTTTTTTGTGTGATGCTATGTAAATGTATGAGGTACTTGTATGAGCTGCGTGTGTTAACATACATTCATAATGCCATGTGTTTAGGCGGTTATGGTTGCACCATAGTTATCTTGCCATGATATCATTCCTGTTGCATTGCTTTATTTATGATTTGCATGAAGTATGGTTGAGTGGTAGTGTATCCACTGAGCTTGTTAGCTCAGCGTTCAGAATCGTTATTTTCGTTCGCAGGTTAATAGGTTGTCGTGAGGTTTGAAGAGCACCATCAAGACTTGGATTTCAGCATTGAGTCTAGTGGTTGAGTACAAATACTAAATGTAATGGGCTATGTATTTCGTAGGATCCTATATGTATTTTGTAACTCTTATTTTGTATTAATTGGTCAAAGTCGAATGTTTTAATATTTGTAAATGGAGCTCCGTGAATATTGTTTTAAACATCTGGATTTGACTATGTTTTTAATGTATGGACTTATGTTTTTATTGAACTTATTTTGTTTGGGCTTGAAAAAGAAAATTTAAACGGTATGGGTTTTTGGGCTTAGGGCCCAAATGTGACATCCGGGTCAAGGGTGTTACATCCTATGAAATTATTTGTCACGTACACTACTTTTCTACTTAATGTGACAATTGTTTTGTTCATGAAATTATAACTTTCTATGTGCTAAATTAATTGAATAGATATTATAGACTTGAGAGAGTTGTGATTATTTTAAGGAAGCAAACGAAGATCTAATACATACTTCTAGCTTGTAAGAGTTGTAGCTTGAGAAAGTTGAGACTTGACCAACTTCACCCAATCTAAATTTCACCCGAAATTGATATAACCCGACATGAACTTGATCCGGAATCAAAATAACCCGACTTGAACTTGATTCAAAATCGACGTGATTCGACACCCAAAATGATCTGACCCGTAGTCTATCCAAATTAAAATTTAACTCGACAATTAATTGACTCGTTCCCAAACTGTTTGACCCGAACTGAGTTTGAGTTTGAATCAACCTAACGTTAACTCGAACCCGATTTGACTCATGTTGAACCATTGACTTGACCTAACATAATTTGAACTTGATATGATATGACTTGATTTGACTTGACGTGAAACTCATATGAGTACTTGATTTTACATCCCTATCTATGACCATTATGGGATGGATTTCGTCAATCATGGCTAAGATCAGGGTCGTCCATGAGGGTAGGCGATAAGGGCGACAACCCAAAGCCCACCCTTATCGAGGTCTCACTGCTCATATTTATAATTATTTAATTTTAATGATAGTTTAATTTTTCTCTAATATTTATTATTAGGGCCCAATTTTTTATTACTTGTTATTAGAGGTTTATTATTAAAATTTATTTTTCAATATTTGTTATTAGGGGTCCATTTTTCAATACTTGTTATTAAGGACCCATTTTTTCAATATTTGTTATTAGGTCTACTCTTAAAATTTATTTTTTAATATTTGTTATTATCGGTCCAGATTTTTGCAACGAGACTATTTTTTTCTAATACTTGTTATTAGATGTGTACTCTTAAAATGCAATTTTTTTCAATATTTATTATTAGGGTTCTAATTTTTCACAATATTTTTATTAGGGCTTAATTTTTTCTCAATATTTCTTAATATGTGCATGCTATTAAAATTTATTTATTTTGCATTACTTGTTATTAGAGCCCCGTTTTTTTTTCTAATATTTGTTATTAGGAGCATCTTTTTAAGATTTATTTTTTTCAATACTTATTATTAGTGGTCTAATTTTTAGCTTCGTCTATAAGCTACCAAAATCTCAGGAACGGATCTGGCTAAGATGAAAATTATCCTTTCAAACATGTGTTAATTAAATCTTTATTTTTATTCAAAATAAATGAAAAAAATATCGAGCTTTAGCAGTTGTATCACAAAGCATGAGAAATTAATTTTCAATTTTCTTTTAATAAAATTAATTCACTCATTTAACAAAATTGATTTTTCTCATAATGAGTTCATAATTAAAAAATAAAATTATTTTTTAATTTTCAAATTTTTCTCATGACAAATTACCAATTTAAAACGCTGAAATTATTAAAAAAACATTTTAAATTTTCTTTTATAAAAACTATTTTATAAGTGAGTAATCACAGCTAAAAATGAATTTAAGATAAAAAAATGGAAGATTTTCTAAAAAAACTCATGGTGGAGCTGATTTTTCTAAAAATTGGTTTGGACGACTTGTACAAAAACTCTTTCTTTGTAGCCAACTGTCTTGACTCCTTCCATCAAACCAATCTTGATGCCATGGAGGCTGTCCTTGGGAGAAGCCATGGGCAGTCAAAAACAGCAACCATTGTCCTAACTCTAATCTTCCTCACCTTACTTTTTCTCACAACAATCCCTGTATTTTACCCTTCGCTAGGGTACCCTTTCTTCCTCCTCAAAGCCTTATCCCCCAACCCCTCGCCCCCCACCGCGTACCAACTACCAACCCCAACTCCAATCTCCGGTAAGGATCAGTGTAGGAGAGGACTGCGACATATTCTCCGGCAAATGGGTACCGAATCACAGCGCCCCATACTACACCAACAAGACGTGCTGGGCGATACACGAGCATCAGAATTGCATGAAATACGGAAGACCGAACACCGAGTTCATGAAATGGAAATGAAAACCGGAAGGGTGTGAGCTCCCTGTTTTGAACCCAGCTCAGTTCCTGAAAATCGTTAGGGGCAAATCTTTGGCCTTTGTTGGTGACTCTGTGGGTAGAAACCAAATGCAGTCCTTGATATGCCTCCTTTCAAGAGTAAGTCCATCTATACATTACTATTTCATGCAAAATATTTTATATTTGATACATTAATAGTCTATAAAATTATAGAAGCCATAAACTAAATCACTTTGCGTATTAAAAATAAAGCTTTTAATATTTGGTTATTTTTTAAATAAAGATTTTAGGGCCATGTGCAATTTATTAAGATGAGACCCTTAATTTATAATCAGTACGAGATATAAGTTTTTTTTTCTTCAAAAAATTACCTTAATAGATATAAATATTGTTAGATTATCCTCTTGAGCAACAAAAATTGAATATTAAACATTTTTACTTAAAAAGTGTCATTCTTTTTGCATGTTTTAAGTTTTAGATAATTGTTATATATATACACATAATTATATATATTTATATTTTCTTTACAAATATTTAATTTAATTTAAGTTCTCTATTTTTGGGTCGGGCCCTGTGCCGTCGCTCCTATCACACCTATCCATAACCCCCACTGATCTACCTCAATGCATGAATGATATATCTCGAACCAACTATATTATACATACACTATTACTTCATACAAGTTCAATTATTGAGCAAGCACATTTGACCGGTTGGCCGAGCCGCTTATCTTTGTTCCCCTCATATTTCTTTAGGCCATGGCTTCTAGACCCGCTATGAGCGCTCCCCTTTTCTCCCTAGAGTTTCCCTCTTCCCCTCCCTTCTATGCAGGATTATGATTATATTTAGGATTTTTCAAAAAGTTAGTTCGATTATTATTTCACATAATTAAAGCATCATAGTTTTTATGTGAAAGATGATGACAACCCAAAAATTATATATATTATATATATAATATATATAATTATTATCCTATACACTAGAGGTGAAAATTGAAAGTTTTCACAAGAGCCTTAGTTTTAGAGTTTAGGGTCTTAGTTTAGGGTGTAGGGTTGGGGGTAGGGGTTTAGATTTTAGGGATAATGGTTAAAATTTAGGGTTTAGGGTTATAGTTCAGAGTTTGTAAGTTAAAAACTAAATCCTATCCATATTACCCTAAAAACTAAACCCCAAACTCTAACCCTAAACCTAAATTATAAACCCCTACACCTAAACCCATAAACTCTACACCCTAAACTAAAACCCTAAACCCTAAAATTAAGGCACTTATAAAAACTTTCGGTTTCCACTGCTAGTGTATTGGATATATATGTGTGTCTGTGTGTGTTGGGCTCGAATTCTTTAACCAATTTTCTCGCCAAGTGGTGGAGAAGTGGTAATTGGGTGATTAGTATGGGAAGCAAAAAGACAGAAAATAATGACACAAGGATTTAAAGTGATTCGGCTTATAAACTAAGCCTACATCCACTACCTTAGCTTCCCCACTAAGGATTTTCCAATTCACTAAGAATTCTTCCTTTTTTCCGTGGGTCAAGAGGCAACCCTTACAAACACTAGACATATACCCCAAAGTCTAGCAAACCCTCTTTTACAAGAGAAAAAAGAAAGTAAACAAGAAATCCTCTTTAGGCTGAATGTTTGCACAATTAAGCTCACTCACCCAAACCTAAAACACTTGAGCAAATATTACAATTTAATCTTACAAGTGTTGTCTATACAAAAAAAAGATGAAAATTGAAGCACTAAAACAATTTTCTATACATAAGTTGTTGGCTTTGAGATCATTTTCTTCTTCAGATGTTTCTTGGGGTCTTTTATACTTCCAATTGAGTTTCTAGTCGTTGAGGACCGTTAAGATTGAATTAAGGCCGTTGGGGTCTTTATTTCCAGCAATAAATGCAGTTTTGGAGCTGTCAGTATCGGTATGCGAGTGGCCATATCGGTACATATTCTTTAGAAACTAGCCGTTGGAGCGTTTAAAATGCATAGGGTATCGGTACGCAATACCTCCGTATAGGTATGCAATACCTCCGTATCGGTACGCACCCTAGCGTATCGATACGCCCTTTGGCATATCGATATTGGTTTTGGCTACTGAAAATTTTCTATAGCACTCGTATCGATCCGGCTTGAACTTAAATTCATTTTAAAAACAAGTCGAAACCCTTTCAATCATATTTTCAAGTAAGCTGGACTTTGAATAAGATTTACAGTATTTCAATCAAGTCCAAAAACATTTTTCAAATTAGTATATCAAAACAAAATTCTCACTTGAATTAGAAATAGATTGACCATCTCTACACTTTCACTTTCCACCTCACTTGAATCTTCTTGATGACTTGTAGAGGATAGAATAGCAATAAAGTTTAGGTCCTCTATTCCTTGCTCTTGATCTTCTTTTCCTTCTCTTTTCTTCTCCCTTCGGACATCAACTCATAGGTGAGCAAAGATCCAATGAGCTCATCAAGCTCACAAGTGTTTTCTATACAAAAAATATGAAAATTGAAGCACTAAGACAATTTTCTATACATAAGTTGTTGGCTTTGAGATCATTTTCTTATTCAGATGCTTCTTGGGGTCTTTTATACTCCCAATTGAGTTTCTAGCTGTTGAGAACCGTTGGGATTGAATTAGAGCAGTTGGAGGTCTTTATTTTCTGCAATAAATGCAGTTCTGGAGCCGTCAGTATCGATACGCGGGTGGCCGTATTGGTACTTGTTCTTCAGAAACTAGCCGTTAGAGAGTTTAAAATGCATAGGGTATCGGTGCGCAATACCTCCGTATCATTACAACCTAGCGTATCAGTACGCCCTTTAGCCGTATCAATACGGGTTTTGGCTACTGGAAATTTTTTGTATCACTCGTATCGGTACGGCTTGAACCATATCGGTATGGGGCTTCAAATTTTGACATTTTGGTCACTTAAATTCGTTTTAAAAACAAGTCAAAACCCTTTCAAACATATTTTCAAGTTAGTTGGACTTTGAATAAGATTTGTAATATTTCAATCAAGTCCAAAAGCATTTTTCAAATTATTATATCAAAATAAAAATCTCAACAGTGTGTGTAAATGCTCGGAATCAAACATCAAATAATATTGCAGAAAAATTCAGATTCTATAAAATCATCCACATAGTTTCTAACATAAACATAAATGCCGAAAGAAAAAAAGGCCAGCCTAGCTTGTTATTCATCATTGATTCTTTTCAATGCTTATTGGATTAATCGATTGAGTCAAAATTTATAAAGATGTTATCTAGGTCCAACCTGCTCTTATAATCACCACTTCCATTAATTATTATTTCAGTTGGAATATCCAATAGATGTTTCGCATACAACCGACGAGGGTTTCAAACGATGGAGATACACAACTTACAATTTCACCATGGCCTACTTTTCTACTCCACATTTGGTGAAAGCAGAAGAAAGGGACGCTAACGGTCCGACGCATGCTGGCCTTTTTAATCTCTATCTTGACGAATTCGAAGAACGTTGGACGACCCAGATTGAAGAATTTGACTACTTAATTATCTCCGGTGGCCATTGGTTTGATCGTCCGATGGTTTTCCACGAAAATCATCAGATTGCGGGGGTCATTATTGTCTTATTGAAAATGTCACGGACTTGACGAAGTTCTATGGATTCCGAAAGGCTTTCAAGACTACTTTTAGAGCGATTAATAGCTTAAAAAACTTCAAAGGTGTGACGATTTTAAGAACGTTCGCACTATCACACTTCAAACAAGGATTATGGAATCAAGGTGGAAATTATGTAAGAACGAAGCCGTTCGAAAGCAACGAGATGACATTGAATGACGATCACATGGAATTTTATATGATTCAAATTAAGGAATTCGAAACTGTTAAAAGAGATGGGAGAAAGAAAGGAAAGAGATATCGGTTAATGGATACAACACTAACATCGTTGTTGAGAGCGGATGGCCATCCGAGCAGATACGGGCATTGGCCTAATGAGAACGTGACATTGTACAATGATTGTGTGCATTGGTGCTTGCCTGGTCCGATTGATACTTGGAATGATTTTTTGCTTCATTTAATGAAGATGGAAGGGCTAAGGTCACATCAATAGAGGCTTTCTTCATGTGGTGAAAGAACGGTATTCAAGTAAACATTTTGAGTTTTTTTTAATGCTTTTTAATTGTTTATTGCTTGATTAGTAATTCTTTTGTTAATTGTATTTTTATGTTTATGTGATTGATAATTTATGTAAGTCGGAACTAAATTTGAGTAAGAAAGATTAAAATTTCAGGTAAAATACTCTGCTAGTTACTCAACTATTACAACTTTTCTCTTTTAGTTACCGAACTAAAAAGTTTTCAAAGTTGTCACCAAAGTTATAAATTCTGGTATTTTGGTCACCATCCATTAAATAGTTAGAATTGACGACATATTTTTAATTGGTACAATAACATAATTGGTTCTTGATACTTACAAATACTATCAAATTGATCTTAATTTTAAATAATTCAAAAAATTAGTCATCCATATTTACAAATTCTATCAATATAATCTTCAAACACATCATCATTGGGGATGTTCATGTGTCAGGTCGGGTGGGGATTTTGGCCGACCCGAGTATTAGATCTCGACATCTGACTTGAATTTGGGGGTAAGAAATCGCCTTCGACCCGACCCGATAGAAATACATTTTTCCTATTTTTATTCTGCAAGATAGAGAGTTAATTGAAAAAACTAGAGCTAGATTAATATTTTAGCAATTTTCCCTAAATATATAGAGGAGAATGAGAAAATAAGGAGCTAATTTAAAAAAAGAGAGAGAAAGTCATTATACCGATTATCCTTAAATATAAAGAGTAAATTATAATATTTGTAGAAAAAAATTATTGAGAAAATAGGGATCGAATATATTTACCCAAATCCGACTTGGTTTGATCCGATCCTTCACAAAACCTATCGAAATTGATCCGAACTCGAATAAAAAAACCGACCTATATGATCGAGTTAGGTCAGATCCAGTCAAATTCAGGTCGAATGACCACCCCTAATCATCATCATCCTCACAAACTGTCTTGACTCAACTCAAACCTTAAAAAATTCTAAATGCTCTCAATTTCGTCCAATTCACACCATCGCGGCCTTGAGCATCACCACCACCGAAGTATGCAGTCCAATCGAAAACTGTCACCATATTGTTCCCCCCCCCCCCTATCTATATCGAATTAGATTTCTCAAAAGTTGTTTCAAAAAGTATGAATTTATCGAAATAAAAAATATTTGATATATACATGCTATAATAGGCATTTTACCGTCTCCCTTAAAAGAACCATTTTGTAGTCCTTCTCTGTCTAATCCTAAAACAACCGTCATCAGAATCGTCGAAATTTTTATTTTATATCGTCCCAATCAGAGATAAAATTAAAAATATATGAAAAGAAACTAAAATGAGATTAAAATATTGAGGACCCAAAATAAAACTTATACAACTTAAAAAGATCATAGACTTTTTACTTATTTTTTAAAAAAAGTTATCTACTCTTTTATAGTTGAAAAAAAAAAGTTAGCAAGAGTTTTTTTTTTTACGAAAAAAAATCATCTAACCCTTTTGACTCCCGCGATGTTCCGCCTATAGCCTCAATCTTTCGGTTCTCACGGTCAGCGCCAACGCCTCAAACAATCTAAAGTTTTTTACTATGTTAGTTATCTATCAATTTCAAAATCAGTATTTATTTACAGGTATCTTGGCGCTTGAATCATTTGCGAGCTTAGAAGAAATTGATGTTGAGGAAAATAATGGAGAAATTAGTTCATAACTTTGACCCCACCACGACAGACAAAAATCTTTGTCCATTTTTTGTCCTTAATACTAAAAAATCAAATATTAAACCTTAATCATAAATTTAAAATTCTAAACCCTAAACAATACACCATATCCTTAATATTTTAAACCTTAAATCTATTTTTATAATGATGGAATATAAATAATGTACCGAAAATGAGCAAACGAATTCTACTCCGCCACGACTTCTCCTATTTTCTCACTAAAAACCAGGTCTTTTTTCATGGAACATTGTAACACTGTTTAACTTCTTTTAATTGTAACCTTAAAAATCGATACTTGTCCAATCTTGTGTTTTTAGGTAAAGTTTATCGACTAATATGTTGGAGTAATTGTAGATATAATGATGAAAAAACACTCAAAACATAATCTATTTTTTCTCATTTTTCAAATCATGCATCACTTATAACCTTTATATACTATGGATTTGGAATGAGATAAGGTTAAAAAGGACAAAATTGTATGGCAGCATCTAGTATGTTTTTCCCATCACGTGCCTAAATATGCAATAATATCATGGCTTGCTATCTTTGGTCGGCTTTCAACAAAGGATAGGCAGCTGAAATGGGGGTTGTGACTAGCTAGCTTATGTGTGTGATATGTGAGAGCGCAGATGAATTGCGTAAACATCTATTTTCTGGATGTTGTTTTGCTTTGCTTGTTTGGAAGGAAGTACTTTCTCCAAGTGGTTTGGTGCGTGATATTGATGAGTCAACCTTTACCTTTAGATCTATGTAATCATCTGAATGATCAGAACCATTGAAGGCAGGAATGTCTCTCGTTTTTGGTTTAATTGATTTGTCTTTTCGGGTTTCATGTTGATATTGGATAAAATCTTCATAGGTTGGGTTGTAAGCAGTATATGTTTTGTTATTTGTTATGAAAAAATTGAGTTGGTTAAGATCGTTTTTTCCTGTTAAAGATTGAATACCTGTAAGGATATCAGTCAAAATGGATGATAAGTTCTTATTGATTTGGGTGAATTTCCTGTCAAGCATTTCGAGCTAAGGATTGTTGTTAGAAGCTGGCTGGGCTATTTGCAATAAGTGGTAAAGCTGTAAAGGTATTACCCTGGGTGTTGTTCGATTGTCGTACGAAATTAGAATCCCAGGGCTGGTTTGAAAATGTCATTGGGTTACGTGGGTATGGTCTTTTGGTTGCACAGTGAGAATATAATGAATGTTTGTTTTGTTAGGTTTTGGTGCCCCATTAGCAACAGAGCTCTTTTTCCTCTATTTAGGTAATATTTATTAATAATATATAATTTCCAAAAAAAAAGTATTAGATATCTTTTGAATGCAGTTGTAGATTCATCCTCGAGCCTTCGAAATAATTCGATCTGCGACAGGTTTTCGAGAATAATTTATGTAGACTCATCAGTCTCGTCATTAGATTTGTTGAAACTTTTAGTTTGTCAAAACCATTTTTGTTCTTGAGAAAACTATTCAACAAAAGCAAAATATTTTTCTTTACCGTTATTCTCTCAAAATTTCTTAAAAAATAAACAACAATTTAAACTTTATTATCGTTTCAAAGCGACAGAATTAATCACAAATTATCAACTGCATCGTGTCTAGGATTTGAGTATAAAACCCATAACAACTTTAGGAGGCTAATAAAAATACGTTACAATTGTAATGGAGATTATGCGAAAAAGACATGCATAAACATTTATAGTGTGCTAACACAAGAAAAGAAAATAATACGTAATAGAATGATAGAAAGTATATGTGAACGAAATCTTAAACCTAGTGTCAAAAAAAGCTTTAAACAAAAAAAATTTAAAATTTGACTCTACTCTTTTTGATAAAGTAAGTTTTGTCTGTTTTCGGTTTAGAAGTATTTGAAAGCTGTTAAAAGAAGAAAAAACTTCAAGAATTTGTTGAAAAAATTAAAGAATGGTTGTTGTTTTTTTTCCTTTTCTATTTCTTTTCTCTTTTTTAATACCAATGACAACACAAATAATTGAAAAAATAATTTTTTTAGCGTTTTAAAAAAATACAGCATTTTAAGATATTATAATGAAAAGGGCAACAATACCATAAACCGAGAACGTCTAAAAACTTATATCAAATAATAGAGAACGCGGAAGCTTGAAGCAAATAAAACCTTTGGTATCTTTGATTAATCTGAAATTTGAGATCAAAAATTATAATTTAAGAGTTCACAAACGACTCAATAAAAAAAAAGGGCACAAATGAAAAGAAAACAAAAAATACCAATGAAAGAACAATGAGAATAAATAAGATATCACACCCTTTTAAGATCTTGTCTTAGACAAACATATTAAATTGAAGAAATAAATGTATTGAATTGAAAATTTTTTTACAAAAGAAACGAGCCTATTTATTGGCTAGTAAAATACTAAATTACAAAATCTGATTTAATATAAATACTAAATACATTAATAATAATAATAATAATAATAATAATAATAATAATAATAATAATAATAATAATAATAATAATAATATAGGATGTTATCCTAATCGAAAGAGATAAGAATATTATCCCAATTAAAATAAATAATATTATCGTAAAAAGGAGATAATACAATTAGGAAAAAAATTTGATTTTTAGTTTTATGGGTTAGAGTTTTAGTTTAGGGTTTAAGGTTTAGGGGTTTAGGTTGTAGGGTTTAGAATTTAATGTTAGTGTTTAGAATTTAGTTTATAGGGTTTAAGGTTTAGAGTTTAGCTTTTAAGGTTAGGGTTAGGAATTTAGGATTTGAGTTTTTATAGTGTAAATACACAGGCTTGTGTAAAATTAATTTCACACAGCCTATGTATCAAAGTTTTACCCATACAATTATCCCAATTAAAAGAGATAAATAGAGTCTAAATAATTGTAGAAAGTTATCTGAAATGTTCTCAAAATTGAATTTTAGTTATGGGCTTTGACTTGTGGGTTTGGACGATAGTTTTGAGTTATTTTGGCTCATATTTGACTTGTACAAATATCAAGGTCTTTTTTGATTCAGATTTGCAATGAATAATCAAGTCCAATTCTTTCCTAGACCAATCTTTTAAAACTCCATTCGAAGTATCTTTAACAAGGTCAATTTTCTTCAATTCTTCAGAAATAAAGTTTTGCACAAACGTGTTTAACTTTAATTTTAGTGGTTTAGCTTTGCTTCTTGTAATTGGGCATATGGGAATCGTTAGGTCGAAATATAAACTGGGGTCTATGGTGCTCATATCATACATAGAGTCTAAATAATTGTAGAAAGTTATCTGAAATGTTCTCAAAATTGAATTTTAGTTATGGTCCCTAAAGTGTTAAGTCTTGCTAAATGAATGCTTGTTTGTCTTCCGCTGTTGTACTTCACATCTTAGGGTTAATTAAGCATCTAGGCCAGATAAAAAGAAAAAATAGACCATTTTTAGGTTTTAGTTTAGGTTTGCTTCGGCGAACCTATTGTGACTTCCTTGATCCAATTTTGGCGGCTAGATCGGGTCAAGGGGGTTACATCAACAATCTCCCCTTTTGATATAACAAAACCTCTTGAAAAATTATTTTTGAAAATCTCCCCCTTAGAAAAATAATTTTAGAAAAAAAGAATATTTTCGAAAAAAATATTTAAAGCTGCCTTTTTTTCTTTTTGAAATTAAAATTTTCAAACTTTTATCTCATTTTTTGTTATATAAAAAATAATTCGAAATCATTTAAGGTTCAAAATAAAAATTGAGAGTAAGTAAACTCTTTTGAAAAACAAATGCTCCCCCTTAATAAGTGCATTCCATTTATGAATTTTGCTCAAAATACTTTGACACTTAAGAACATTATTGAATTTTAACATATGACAAAAAAGTTTATAATCTCATGAAAATCAATTTATCCAAGACTTTTTAGAAAACTTTATGCATTTATATGAAAAAATATGCACAAAGCTTCAAAGAATGTTATGCACTAAAACGGTTTTAACAATCAAGTTTGAATAAACATTCAAAAACTCATTAAAAATAATTAACCTTTCCCAATCCACTAAGCAAAATATGAATTATTCAATGTTTTCATGATTTGTGTGCTTACATGTTTTTCTTGACCTAAATTGATTGATGTTCATGCTTCTTACATGTATTTAGTTACACGTGTTAAGTTAGTAACTCTGAGCTCAATTTGAACCTTTTAGGATCCTACTCTTAGCATAGATGTTCTAAATTTAAAATCTTTATCGATGACTAGTGTTCGTTTAAATGTCATACATCTTTGAACTTATTTTAAAGTGTCTTGAATGCCTATAATAGTCATAAACACATTAGAATGCATATTCAGATCAAAACAAGCCTTAAAATTGCCTTTTCGATCGCTTCAAGGTCAAAGGTCTTGAAAACACTCAAAACGGTTTCGAAACCTGTTTGACAGTATAGACAGTGGGCACTTTTTGGCAGCATGTTTCGAAACCCTTTTCGAAACCAGGGGTATCGAAACGACCCTGCTGGTTTCGAAACTATATGAGCAGAATCACGGGTTGGGTCCCTTTTTAACCCTAAAAACAAATTTTAAAACCCCTAAACCCTTATTTTCTTTATTCTAAACGAACACAACTCAAAATACTCTCAAATCCTTTCAAATTTTTAGGCTTTCTATCACCATTCTTCTTCAAGTTTTTGGGTTGTTCCATCTTCTTCGTTAATATTTCAAGGTAAATTCATCAAAAACCCATCTTCTTCAATAATTTATTTTTGAATTTTTGATGATATATTTCTCTCAAAAGATGTTTCTCATGTTTTAAATCATCTATAATCATGTTAGTTCTTTATATTTTGTATTCTTACACATGATTTTTCAAAAACACATGAATTTTTCTCTAAAATTTTCAAACTTATCTCTCCCCCATTTTGTTAATAAAAAAATTCAAAATCATTTAAGGTTCAAAATAACAATGGAGAGTGAGTAAACTTTTTTGAAAAACAAAATGTTCCCCTTAATAAGTGCAATCCATTTATGAATTTAGCTCAAAATACTTTGACACTTAAGAAAATTATTGAATTTCAACATAAGATGATAAAGTTTACAATATCATAAAATTTAATTTATCCAAGACTTTTTAGAAAACTTTATGCATTTATATGAATAACACATATTGAAAACATTTATGTGCAAAGCTTCAAAGAATGTTATGCACTAAAATGGTTTTAAAAATCAAGTTTGCATAAACATTCAAAAATTCATTAAAAATAAGTAACCAAATTATATAATCAAATAGATTAAGCTTAGAGGTTACCCATCTTTAATGTGTGAGCATGCCACCTTTGCTATTGAGAGGAGGATTGATGGTTCATCATGATTCCTTGAGCTTGATTTTAAGCAAATTAGCTCTTCAAGGTCGGTTGAATGTAGAAAAGGTTCGAGCATACCTAAGATCTCCTCAAAGGTTGTTAGACCGTCAATTTGAGCCTTGCTCTAATACCAATTGATAGGCTCGATGTACTCCAACTGAATATTACCGATAAAAGGTGTGAATGTCTCCTTTGAATTTGAGAAGCAAAAACCGAGATAAAAAATGATAATTTGGCACGATCGATTTTAGAGTGGTTCAACCTTCTCAACCAAGGTCTATATCCACTACCTTAGCATCCACACTAAGGATTTCTCAATTCACTACCATGGATTCTTTCTTTTTACAGGCTCAAGAGTAACCTTTACAACCTATCTTTTCATGGGCTAAGATAGAACCCCCTCCTTAGCTTTTATAAAGATCAACTAGAACCTATCCCTTAATAATGGGGTCTTGGAAATTGTAAACAAAAGACCTTCCTAAGTGTGTGTTTACACTTTTTGGCTCACTATGATTGGACTAAAGAAATACAAGAGATTGCAAGAAATAGACAATAAAATTCTACTCTCTTGATCTTTAAGCTTGGATGTCCACCATCTTTTTCTTCAAGTGTCATTGGCTGATATTTATAGAGTGGAATGAAAAACTAGCCGTTGGGGATGAGAGCTAGCCGTTTATAGCCGCTGGGGATGAGAACTTGCCGTTATGAAAAACTAGCTGTTGGAGAATTTAATTCTAGCCATAAATGCATTTTTGCAACCTTGGGTATCAGTACTCAAAAGTGGGTATCGATACCTGCCAAAACAAGAAAGATTCGTTGCACATAAATGAAGAGCGTATCGGTACATGATACATCTGTATTAGTATGATACTTTGGGTATCGGTACGGAGGCTTCTGTATAGGTACACGAAGTGCTCTCTAGAATCTTAAAAACAAAAGTGTATCGGTAGAGGGCATTGTCGTACCGGTACGAGTAGCTTCGTATTGGTACTGGGAGTATTGTACTGTTATCAGAGGTCTGTTTTGACTTTTAAATCACTTGAAAATATTTGTTTGAGTCAAAAACACTTCTAAAAGCTTTCAAACATATTTTTTCAAATTAAATGGACTTTAAATTATTTTTGCAATATTTGATCAAGTCCAAAAATATTTTTCACTTTGTTATACCAAAATAAAATCGCAACATAATGGATTGAACTCCTAGTAAGTCTATAAAATTATGGTAATTAATATGTGAATCTTACTTGAATAATACTACTTGATGACTTGGTAAGTCTTTACAACTTGTGGTTAATTGTTTGTGCATGATATTACATGTCTTGAGAATTTGGTCATCTATGCGATCTTGTATGCTTGGAAACTTGTACTTGAATAATTGTACATGACTTGGATCGATTATACACATAGACGTGAATATATATATGCCCAACGCAATAGCGTCGGCCGGTTTGTACCAAGATTCTGACCGATCGATGTTGCACATGTGCCCTAGACTAGTACAATATGCGCGTGCATATATACCCATAGTATGTTATACTTGAATTGTTTTGGATTGATTATTACGTGGTTGTAATGCATGTTTGATTTAAATGACGTACTTGATATTATTCTTAATTCTCTCCTCGTTCATGTTAATGTCTGATTTAGGTCAATCTTGATTTATACTTAGTCCTGTTTATGACTTGCCTTACTATAATGATTTAAGAATTATATTTGATGCAGCTAATGCCATGAATTGTCATGCAATATTATATGCTAGATTATCATATTGCCTATTTTATGTAGACTCTATTTGGTAGTTCTATATTACTGGGCTTTCAAAGCTCAGGATTCGATATTTTTCCATCCTCGCAGGTAAGTCGGTATTGAGCATCTTCGGAGCATCAACATCATTTGAGAGTTCCAGTCGCATTGCTTACAAGGTACTTGACTTTTGGTATTTGACTTTTGAATTAGTGTTAATTATGTAATATCCCAATTTTTTATTAGTGTCAAAAATGTAATTTTTGAAAGTTTAGGGGTTAAACTGTAAACTTTGGAAAAGTTTAAGGACCAAAGTGTAATTTTAAAAAGTTATGTAATTTAACCCAGTAAATGAATAATTCACCCCCAAGAGTGGTATTTCCGTGGTACCCGGAATTTTCATACGAGGCTTATATTATTCGAATTTTGGATCGAATAAAAATTGTTAAACGTGCTCAAACCATAGTAGCATAGGGATGGGTGACCTATTGGGAAGGTCCCATATTCGATATTTTGACTGATAAAAAGGATTCAGTTTAAGTCAGTAATATTCGTAATGGATTGTGAGATAAGATTTCTAAGAGGAAATATATCCGATAAAATTTTCGGTATATCAGATCGAATTGAAAATTTAAATACAGTTCCAAAGATTATGGGAAATTCATAAAATAATATTTTATGAATATTTTATTAATATTGGTTGGATTCTAACAAGATTTAGTGAGAATATGATGGAGTGGTTATAAAGCTCAAAGAAAGAAAATTTGGAAATCGTATTGAGTGAAAT
Source organism: Hibiscus mutabilis (assembly GCA_019671005.1). Taxonomy (NCBI): domain Eukaryota; kingdom Viridiplantae; phylum Streptophyta; class Magnoliopsida; order Malvales; family Malvaceae; genus Hibiscus; species Hibiscus mutabilis. The sequence goes on along the minus strand of CM033726.1, from coordinate 43,448,907 downwards.
TTGAATAATTGGATCGAATAAATATAATAAAGTAAAATTTATGATATTTTGGGAAGGAGGATGGTTAGAATGGAACCAATTTGGTTCAATTTTTATGAAATGGCAATTTTAAGTCATGTAAGTAAATAAAGTCTAGTTGGAGAGCAAATTGGTCATTTGCTATGGATGGCAATTTTGAAATATTTTGGAACATTGAGGGAAATTTTGAAAGATGATTAACACTTGGATTTGATCTTGGCCATTGATTTTTGATAAGATTGAATCTTGGCCATTGGATAAAAGAGGCAAATTAGTAATTTCACTAGTCAAATGAATTTAATATTAGAAAGATGAGAAACTTTCTCATCCTTTTTGGGCTGTTCAAAAGCTAGAGAAAAAGGGGAAAAGAAAAGTTTCAATCTTTCAAGCCAAAATTAAAGGATCAAATTTTAGATTCAAGCAAAATTGATTGAGGTAAATTATTCTACACTTGATTCTCTTCATTTCGATAGTATTTTTGCATGATAAAAGTTGAGTTTGGTTCATGTTATGGATGAAGATGATTATGGAAATTGATAGTAGATGATGAAATTAAGGTTGTTTTGTGTAGAATTAATGTTATAAACATGGAATCAAGCTTGAAATTGGATTAATTCTATGTTTGAAGTTATAAACCCTAACCCTAAGATTTGAGGGTTTTGATTAGGAAGTTAAATTGATGATGATATTGAATGAATTATGATATTCGAAGCTTAATTTTGATGTTAAATTAAATAATTTCCCCAATTGAAATTATAGGGACCGTTTTGAAAAAATTGAGAAAATTAGGGGAAATTATTGAAAATTTTATTTTTATATTAGAATGGGTGAGTTAAGATTAAATTAGCTTGAATTGATGATTAGGGACTAAAATGAAAAAATTTGGAAGTTGAAGGACCATTTTGGAAATTTAGAAAAAATTAAGGATTGGTCTTGAATTTATGGAAAATTGATAGAATTGAAAATTCAAGCATGTTATGAAAGTTAAGGGATTGAAATGTCAAGAAAGGAAATAGGAGGGACCTATTTTGAAATAAAGAATTTAGTGAAGGACCAAGTTAAATAAAGTTTAAAAGTTGTAGGAAAATTTCTAAGGATGTTAGAAATAAATGGATGGTTTAATTGTATATGAATTTATGTACAAAAGTGAAGTAGTGACTAAAATGTCACTTTTATAAAGTTTAAGGGCTAAAGGGTAATAGTCCAAATAAATACTAAGTTATGGAAATTGTTCAGGCTTGAACAATTATTTAATGTTCAAAATGGTCACTAAGGACCTAGGGACCAATTCGGCAACTTTGAAGAATATTGGGGAAATTTTTAGAAAATTTTATATTTGAATAGTTATGTTTAAGAATCAAGCTAGCAATGTTAGATTTAAGTCGAATACGAGAATGGTAATGTATATGTTCGATTGGTCTTATATAGTTCTAAAAGAGATCGAAGGAAAACCAATGATAAAAAGAAAGATAAGAACTTTGAGTAAGCTTAGTAAGGCATACCATTACATGGCCCAGGTGAGTGCATTTATATGTTTTAAATTGCAATTAGGAAGACTAGCGAATAGTCGACCTTAATTTAAAAATAGTATTGCCATGTATATATATGTTGAGCTACTGCATGTTGAAATAAAGGTAAATTAAATGGAATATCGAGTATGAATTATTATTCTGAGAAATGATGATGATCTATGTTTGCCATTAATATTTATGATGAAGCATGAAACATAAAATGTCTATTTATATGATTAATTATGATGTTGAGTTGATGATGAAAGAAATGCCCAAGTATTGTGTATGAGAGTCCATGGTATAGTTGGCGTAAAATAGAGTCATTAGCAGCTGCACCCTCATGTTCATGTTATCAGACAAATATTGTGACAAAATGATTGTGTCACATGCACCCTAGGGATCCACGCCCACTGTGCCTGAGTGCACTGTCGAGGTGCTTCATGTTTATGGGGAGCAAAGAGTGTCCCCGGGTACGTACTCATCTTCACGTTCACGTTAGACACTACGATGTCATTTCAAGATGACTCGCGTACGTCGATCTCATATAGCATACTTTGGGCAATGATAAAAGAATCATGTCAGGTAAATGAATCATGTCATGTAAACAAATCATGTTATGTATATGAATCATGTCATGAATATGAACCATGCCATTTATATGATTTAAATCACGTATATGAATCAGGTCAGGTAAAAGAATCATGTCATATAAATGAATCAAGTTATGTATATGAATCATGCCACGTATGAAAATCATGTCATGCAAATAAAATATGCCACGTATGAGAATCATGTTTATAAATGGATCATGCCATGAATATGAATCATGTTACGTATATGAACCATGTCATGAATATGAATCATGTTATGTATATGAATTAAGTCATGTATATGAATGGTGTCACATAAAAGAATCATGCCACGTATATGAATTATGACACGTATATGGATTCTGCCATGTATATAATTCATGCAATATATATATATATATATGAATTATGCCATGTATATGAAGTATGTCATGTATGTGAATTATGTCATATATATATATAAATCATGTCATGCATGTAAATTTTGCCATGTGTATAAAATATGCCATGTATGTGAACTATGCGATGTATATGATTTACTTGATAATGATAGAGTATTGGAAACTAGACTAAGTTAGAAAATTTCTGACTTGCACATGAATATTGATTGATTATGAAAACCTTGTTAGTACGATACTATCATAGACAAAAACTATGCTAGGTTAATGTATAACATGTATTGCTTTATTTTATGCTTTTATAAATAAGATTATTGCCTCGCTAAGTTCATACTTAGCGTGTGTTATTTCACACGTAGGTTCTCCCAAGTAGGAGCTATTAAATTGGTAAATCAAGTTACATTAGTAAACATGGTATGTACATCTTAAATTGTAAGTTTGATGTCTAGTGGGCGTGTATATATATGTAGTGGATTTAAAGAAACAAATTGTTTTGCAAGTCTAAGTTTATAACGTATTTATACATTGTCATAGAAGTATGGACTTGGAGAAATGGTTTGATATTAATAACTATGAATTTTGACGTAGTTAAATGCTATGTAACCCTGATCGCGTAAAAATTTTAAAATCAAGAAAGGGTCTAGGCAGTGTACATAGTTTTCACCCTGAATTATATTTTTATTTCAATAACTCCATTATGAATTTTATAAACCAATTCAGGGTCAAAACTAGCTGCAATAGACTGACATAGTTTTTAATTTAAAACTGAGAAATGGTTAAACTGCAATAATGAATTTTGGTATAAAAAAAGAATTTTACAAGTCAAGATTTCTTTCAATGACTCCGTAACATCTTTAATGTATATTCAGCTTACGAGTATATGTTAAGGGTGTTACATTTATTGGTACCAGAGCTACAAGTTTAGCTGATTTTAGAGGCTAAATCGAGTTTAATGTGATTTAATGTTAAGTACATGCCCTAGGATGTCATGTTACCGATGTACTACTGTGTAACTTGATTATGCTCTCCAATAACATGAATGAGTTTCAGTAGAAATAGATGATGTTAAGTATTGATGGACTGCGATAAATGTTTAAAGCCAAGTATGTTGGCAACTAGTTAAAAGAGAAATGTGCAGTAGTCCTAAGTTTGAAACAAGGTACTTGTACTGTCTATGAGTACGAGTTAGATTTTAATTGACTGAGTTGGTACGCAGTTAAATTGATGCCGATCAAAAGGTCTCGATGTGAATGGTTTATAGAGAAGCTTCATCCAAGGCCCAAGGAGATTCTATTGGGAATGAACTTATCAAATTTCCAAGAGGCTTTGAACAGAGCGAAGGCTATGGAAAGAACCTGTAATTGTTTTAATTGATTCGGGTTCGATTAATATATATATTGGTTCTAAGATAATATCCCAAATAAAGATTTCTATGGAGAATATTTAGTAATGTGATTGTCAATAATTCTCTTGGACATAGTGCACAAGTAACTAGAATATGCAAGAAAGGTTTATTAGAAATTCAAGGAAATCAAGTTCCCATCAGATTTAATGGAACTTCCATCCCATGAATTTGAAGTCATTCTTGAAATGTAAGAAGAAAATGTTAGTACTTTAAGGACCTGATGGTTTTGAAGTAATCTTTGAGGGAGAAAGAACTGACTGTTTAGAGTCAGTAATTTCTGTAATGACAGCTCAAAGGCTATTACGCAATGGATGTGAAGCATGTTTAATTTATATGGTGGATACACAAAAGTTACCTAAAAAGATTGAAGACATTCTTATTATAAAGGAATTTCCTGATATATTTCCGGATGAGTTATCAGGATTACCTCCAGATAGGGAAATACAGTTTGGGATTGATGTTTATCCTAGAACTGAGCTGATATCAATGGTACTGTATAAGATGACACCAACTGAGTTAAGGGAATTAAAAGTTCAATTACAAAAATTGTTGGACCGAAGTTACATTAGACCGAATATATCACCATGGGGTGCTTCGGTATTATTTGTAAAGAAGAAAGTTGGTTTCTTATGATCATGTATAGATTATCGGCAATTAAATAAAGTAACTATTAAGAACAAGTATTCCCTACCAAGAATTGAGGATTTATTTGATCAGCTTAAAGATGCAGTAGTATTTTTAAAGATAGATCTTCAATTAAGATTATTATCAACTCAAGGTCAAGGAAGAAAATTTATCGAAGACAGGATTCAGAACTTGTTATGGACATTACGAGTTTCTGGTGATGCTGTTTGGATTTACAAATGCCTCTGATGTATTCATGGATTTGATGAATAGGGTATTTCAACCCTATTTGGATTGTTGTGGTCTTCATAGATGATATTTTGGTTTATTCAAAGACTGAAGCTGAGCATGATTACCATCTTCGTGTGGTACTACGAACTTTAAGAGATTAGCAGCTTTATGTCAAGTTTTCTAAATAAGAGTTCTAGTTGTTAGGAAAGTTTTGAATGATTAAAGAAAGTTCTGACTGAAACACCAGTTCTAATTCAACCAGAAATACAAAAGAATATACTTTGTACAATGATGTATCTCTTTATAGTTTAAGTTGCGTGTTAATGCAAGAAGGTCGTGTCATAGCTTATGCATCAAGGCAGCTCAAAATTTATGAAAAGAACTATTCAACACATGTTTTGGAAATGACAGTTGTGATTTTTTCTTTAAAAATCTGGCGACATTATCTATATGGTAAAAATGTGTCATATTTATACGGATCATGAAAGTTTAAGTATTTGATGACACAAAAAGATCTAAATCTGTGACAATGAAAATGGATTGAAGTTTAAGAAGGCTAATATAGTGACAGATACTTTTAGCCAAAAGACATTGTCTGTGGGACGAGATGGTTCCTTAACAGCAGAATGTTAGTTAAAGTCAACTTTATTGGATCAATTCAAAGATTTGCAGTCTATAGATGAAAGATGTCTTGAAAAGAGGAGACAAATTGAAACTAGAAAAGTACATGACTATAAAATTAAGTCAAATGGTTGATTATATTACTGAGGTAAAATATATGTTTCTGACAATGATAATCTGAAGAAAGAGATATTAAAATAGGCTCATTATAGTCTATTGACTATGCACCCAAGGAGTAATAAGATGTATCAATATTTAAAGACTCGAAACTGTGACCAAATACCTTTTGGATTGCTCTAGCATATCTCTATTCCTTAATGGAAATGAGAGCGAGTAACAATGGATTTTATATCTGGATTACCAACTACATCAAGCAAAAAGGATTCAATATGGGTTATTGTGGATCAACTGACAAAGTCTGCTCATTTTATCCCAGTTAGAATGGATTATTCACTGGATAAATATGCAGAACTCTATGTTCGGGAAATAGTAAGACTACACGGTGTTCCAGTATCGATAGTTTCAGACAGAGACCCAAGATTTACTTTAAGATTTTGGAGTGCATTACATGGAGCTCTGGGTACTAGATTAAATTTTAGTACAGCTTTCATCCGCAAATAGATGAACATTTTGAAAGGATTATGCAGATTCTGGAAGATATACTAAGAACTTGTATAATTGAGTTTGCAAAATCATAGGAAAAGTACTTGCCCTTAACCAAATTTTCTTATAATAATAGTTATTAAGCAAGTATCAAGATGGCATATGGAAGAAAATGCCGAACTTCTTTTAATTGATTCGAGTTACAAGATCGAAATGTGCAGAATAACTCAAACGTTGGAGGAGTTGATTTAACACAAGACATGAAGGATAAAGTAAAGATTATTCAGCGAAATCTCAAGGCCGCCATGGATCAACAAAAGACCTATGCAAATAAAAAGAAAAAATGATATTGAATATGAAGTTAGAGAAGAAAAAAAGAAAAAAGTGTTTTTAAAGGTTTCATCTTTGAAAGATGGTGATTACGTTTTAATTGAAAAGGAAAGTATAGTCCCAGATTTATTAGGCCATATGAAATTCTGAAAAGAGTGGGACCAATGGCTTACCAATTGGCTTTATCTTCAGATTTGAGCAAGATTTATGCTGTGTTTTACGTATCCATGCTTCAGAGGTATTGATCGGATTCTTCACATGTAATTACTTCTAAGGAGATTGAACTGCAACCAGGTTTGACGTATAAAGAAGAACTAGTGAAAATCCTAGCATACAAAGTTAAAGAATTAAGGGACAAGAAAATTCTACTGGTTAAAGTCCTCTAGAGAAATCATAAAGTAGAGAAAGTCATTTGGGAAACTGAAGAGAGAATGAATAAGCAATATACAAAGTTGTTTAAAACGGGTAAATGTTGAAAATTTGAGGACGAATTTTCTTAAGGGGGAGGAATTGTATTATCCCAATTTTTGATTAGAGACCAAAATGTAATTTTTGAAAGTTTAGGGGTTAAAGTGTAAACTTTGGAAAAGTTTAGGGACCAAAGTGTAATTTTAAAAAGTTATGTAATTTAACCCCGTAAATGAATAGTTCACCCCAAGAGTGGTATTTCCATGCTACCTGGATTTTTCATACGAGACTTATATTATTTGAATTTTGGATCGAATAAAAATTATTAAACGTGCTCAAACCAGAGTAGCACAAGGATGGGTGACTTATTGGGAAGGTCCTATATTCGATATTTTGACTGATAAAAAGGATTCAGTTTAAGTCATTAATATTCATAATGGATTGTTGAGATAAGATTTCTAAGAGGAAATATATCCGATAAAATTTTTGGTAATTATCGGTATATCAGATCGAATTGAAATTTTAAAGACAGTTCCAAAGATTATGGGAAATTCATAAAATATTATTTTATGAATATTTATTAATGTTGGTGTGATTCTAACTAGATTTAGTTAGAATATGATGGAGTGGTTATAAAGCTCAAAGAAAGAAAATTTGGAAATCGTATTGAGTGAAATTCGAATAATTGGATCGACTAAATATCATAAATTAAGAGTTATGATATTTTGGGAGGAGGCTGGTTAGAATGGAACCAATTTGGTTCAATTTTTATGGAATGGCAATTTTAAGTCATGTAAGTAAATAAAGTCTAGTTGGAGGGAAAATCGGTCATTTGCCATGGATGGCATTTTTTCAAATATTTTGGAACATTGAGGGCAATTTTGAAAGATGAATAAAACTTGGATTTGATCTTGGCCATTGATTTTTGATAAGATTAAATCTTGGCCATTGGATAGAAGGGGCAAATTAGTAATTTCACTAGTTAAATGAATTTAAAATTCATTTAACTTTACACATGTGGATTTAATATTAGAAAGATGAGAAAAATTTTCTCATCCTTTTTGGGCTATTCGAAAGCTAGAGAAAAAGGGGAAAAAGAAAAGTTTTCAATCTTTCAAGCCAAAATTAAAGGATCAAAGTTTAGATTCAAGCAAAATTGATTGAGGTAAATTATTCTACGCTTGATTCTCTTCATTTCGATAGTATTTTTGCATGATAAAAGTTGAGTTTGGTTCATGTTATGGATGAAGATAATTATGGAAATTGATAGTAGATGATGAAATTAAGGTTGTTTTGTGTAGAATTAATGTTATAAACATGGAATCAAGCTTGAAATTGGATTAATTCCATGTTTGAAGTTATAAATCCAAACCCTAAGATTTGAGGGTTTTGATTAGGAAGTTAAATTGAAGATGATATTGAATGAATTATGATATTGGAAGCTTAATTTTGATGTTAAATTAAATAATTTCCCCAATTGAAATTATAGGGACCATTTTGAAAAGATTAAGAAAATTAGGGGAAATTATTGAAAATTTTATTTTTATATTAGATTGGATGAGTTAAGATTAAATTAGCTTGAATTGATGATTAAGGACGAAAATGAAAAATTTTAGAAGTTGAAGGACCACTTCGGCAATTTTGGAAAATTAAGGATTGGTCTTGAATTTATGGAAAATTGATAGAATTGAAGATTCAAGCATGTTATGAAAGTTAAGGGATTAAAATGTCAAGAAAGGAAATAGGAGGGACCTATTTCAAAATAAAGAATTTAGTGAAGGACCAAGTTAAATAAAGTTTAAAAGTTGAAGGAAAATTTCTAAGGATGTTAGAAATAAATGGATGGTTTAATTGTACATGAATTTATGTACAAAAGTGAAGTAGTGACTAAAATGTCACTTTTATAAAGTTTGAGGACTAAAAGGGTAATAGTCCAAAATAAGTACTAAGTTATGGAAATTGTTCAGGCTTGAACAATTGTTTAAATGGTCACTAAGGACCAATGGACCAATTCGGCAACTTTGAAGAATATTAGGGAAATTTTCAGAAAATTTTATATTCAAATAGTTATGTTTAAGAATCAATCTAGCAATGTTAGATTTAAGTCAACTACGAGAATGGTAATGTATATGTTCGATTGGTCTTATACAGTTCTAAAAGAGATCGAAGGAGAACTAGTGATAAAAAGAAAGATAAGAACTTTGAGTAAGCTTAGTGAGACATACCATTACATGGCCCAGGTGAGTGCATTTATATGTTTTAAATTGCAATTAGGAAGACTAGCGAATAGTCGACCTTAATTTAAAAATAGTATGAATTATTATGAAGTATGAATTATTATTCTGAGAAATGATGATGCTCTATGTTTGCCATGACTATTTATGATGAAGTATGAAACATAAAATGTCTATTTATATGATTAATTATGATGTTGAGTTGATGATGAAAGAAATGCCCAAGTATTGTGTATGAGAGTCCATGGTATAGTTGGCATGCCATAGAGTCTTTAGCAGCTGCACCCTCATGTTCATGTTATCAGACAAATATTGTGACTAAATGATTATGTCAAATGCACCCCGAGGATCCATGCCCACTGTGCCCGAGTGCACTGTCGAGGTGCTTCATGTTTATGGGTAGCAAAGAGCGTCGCCGAGTACGTACTCATCTTCACGTTCACGTTAGACACTACGGTGTCATTTCAAGATGACTCGAGTACCTCGATCTCATATAGCGTACTTTGGGCAATGATAAAAGAATCATGTCACGTAAATGAATCATGTCATGTAAACGAATTATGTTACGTATATGAATTATGTCATGAATATGAACCCTGCCATGTATATGAATTAAATCACGTATATGAATCATGTCAGGTAAAAGAATCATGTCATGTAAATGAATCAAGTTATGTATATGAATCATGCCACGTATGAAAATCATGTCATGCAAATAAAATACGCCTCGTATGAGAATCATGTTTATAAATGGATCATGCCATGAATATGAATCATGTTACGTATATGAATCATGCCATGAATATGAATCATGCTACGTATATGAATTAAGTCATGTATATGAATGATGTCACATAAATGAATCATGCCACGTATATTAATTATGACACGTATATGGATTCTGCAATGTACATAATTCATGCCATATATATATATGAATTACGCCATGTATATGAAGTATGTCATGTATGTGAATTATGTCATATATATATATATATCATGTCATGCATGTGAATTATGCCATGTGTATGAAATATGCCATGTATGTGAACTATGCCATGTATATGATTTACTTGATAATGATGGAGTATTGGAAACTAAACTAAGTTAGAAAAATTATGACTTGCACATGAATATTGACTGATTATGAAAGCCTTGTTAGTACGATACTACCTTAGACAGAAACTATGCTAGGTTAATGTATAACATGTATTGCTTTATTTTATGTTTTGATAAATAAGATTATTGCCTCACTAAGTTCATACTTAGCGTGTGTTATTTCACACGTAGGTTCTCCCAAGTAGAACGACAAGAAGGAGCTATTAAATTGGAAAATCAAGTTACATTAGTAAACACGGTATGTACATCTTAAATTGTAATTTTGATGTCTAGTGGGCATGTACATATATGTAGTGGATTTAAAGAGACAAACTGTTTTGTAAGTCTAAGTTTATAATGTATTTATACATTGTCATAGAAGTATGGACTTAGAGAAATGGTTTGCTATTAATAACTATTAATTTTGACATAGTTAAATGTTGTTTAACCCTGATCGCATAAAAATTTTAAAATCAAGAAAGGGTCTAGGCAGTGTACATAGTTTTCACCCTGAATTATATTTTTATTTCAATAACTCAATTATGAATTTTATAAACCAATTTAGGGTTAAAACTAGCTGCAATAGACTGACATAGTTTTTAATTTAAAACCGAAAAAGGGTTAAACTGCAATAATGAATTTTGGTATAAAAAAGATTTTACAAGTCATGATTTCTTTCAATGACTCCGTAACATCTTTAATGTATATTCGCTTACGAGTATACGTTAAGGGTGTTGCAAATTATGTTTGAGAATTTCAATACAGTTAATGCTTTACTTTATTTAATCGAAATGATTTTAATGTTTCTTCAAATTGTGTTATAAAAAGTAAATGTTTTGTGTCTTGTTTTGTGTGTTGCTCGTATGACTCGAATGTGACACCTCGAATCGTATCGGTTATTCTGAATCGGGTTTAGGGTGTGTACACATAGAGATGTCTCAAGAAAGAATGTGTTTGTTTTACATTCATATATTTATGAATTTTTCTCATTACATCATTCATGATTTTCATCGGTTAAAATCACTCCATTCATTTTTTTCATGTCACTTTTTTGAGTAGTCATTTAAAAGTTTGGGTAAATGCCAAAAATGACCACCATAGTTTTAATTGTGTCATTATGATCACTTACCTATTTAAATGGTATCAATCAATCGACCTACCTTTAATACCTAACAGAGAGGGTGATGTGGCACTTAACATAAATTTATATAATTGCATATTTAGTCCTTATCATTTACACATTCTATTAATTTGGTCCCATTTTAAATTTAATTAAATAACAAATCATTCAATACGATGATGACACATGTCATCCAAGTTGTTTTCCTTGGGCGAGATTCGAACCCATGTATAGTTGGGGAGCATGAGACAACCTTACCACTGAGACAACTTTCAATTTGTGATATGGGTTACAACATCTGTCCTAAAATACTCTAGACTCTTTAAACGATAGCAGCAAGCTTTGGCAAATATGGAAAATAAGAAGAAAAAAAACAAGGAGAATTTAACAACAATATAAATAGATTAAGCAATAAAGATAAAATCTTGAATTCAAAAAAGAGTTCAAGAATATGGCGTGATGAAGACGATGATGTGAAAATGAAGATGGATAGTTTGTCCTAAGAAACTCTTGATCGAGATTTATCAATAAAGCTCTATCAAAGGCTCTAATCTCCCTTTAAAATATCTTTTCTAAGGCAAAGAGAAGTGTGAAGTTCCACTATGAAACTTAAAGAAGAATGTATCAAAAAACAACTTCAAAGGCACAAGTAAAAGCACTTGCAAAAATGAACTCAAAATGCATTTTATTAAAGAAGAAAAATATTAAAGTTGTTAATTAAAATGAAGAGACAGTCTCTCTTTTAAAGGCCAAAGAATGCTTCAAATTGAAGTAATTTGGGCAACAACTAAGAATAAATACTAGGTTTGGATCAAAGAACTAATTTATATTAGATTTATGACTAATTGAGTGGAAAAATAAAGCTATAATTAAGGAAAAGTCCTACTAATATAAAGCTTAAAATAAAATAATGATAAGGTTATAAAATAACCCTTAATTGGGCTGGTGAATTTGGCCAAGACATTATAAATTACTTTTGAACCGAATTTTACATGGATTTGTCTCAATGGGCTTTATAATTCCCGATTAGGAATTCATGCATGCGTTGTCTTCACTAAACTAGTCATAACTTGAGATCCCAATGTCGGATTCATTTAAAGATGCATTAGAAAGCTAATAGAGACATGATTAAATTGTAAGAAGAATGTTAGTCTAGAAATACTCGGATCTCATTCAAAAAGTCATCGTAAGTTTTTTGTTGTTCTAGCTTGGCAAACAACTTCAGCTTCGTGTCCAAGATGACAAATTGAAACCCTCTCATCCTCGTATCATTCATAGAAACCAAAATAGCATTGGTAGAATTTGACAACAAACCAGTCTGAATATTCCAACTAGCCTCTGACGCAAGCATTGGTGTTGCGTGGAAGGATGCAACTTAGAATGTTCTCCCATAACCATAGTCTTCGATGTAAATTAAAGAGAAATTTGAGGGTAAGAGTCTCAATGTGAGTACTCTGTAAAACTATTTTTCTTTCTTGTGTTACATCAGGGTCTTATAGACTAAATACAAGAGTTAGATTTTACTAAGGATTACTTTAGTGGTTATCTCTATCTTAGATTAGAGTAGATAAAGATCAATTAAAACTCCTATTAAATAATAAATAAATATAATAAGAATTAATCTCTAAATTCAATCCTCAAGTTACACGTTTATGACCCACATTCCCTCTCAAGCTTGGAGTAGATGTTGTAGAGTCCCAACTTAGATGTAATTTCATCAAATGTGGCTCTTTGAATCGTCTTGGTGAGTACATCTACTAGCTGCTCTTTGGCAGGAACAAAGTTTAGGTTGGCCACTCCATTGTTGATCTTATCTAAGATAAAGTGTCTATCTATCTCAACATGCTCCGTCCTGTCATGGTGGATTAGATTTTTTAGCTATTCTAATAGCTTATTGACTATCAGTTCGTAAGTCAAACTGAGTAGATTCATACAGCCCCAATTCTGCTAAGAGTCTTTGTAGCCATATTCATTTGCAAATCCCAAGGGCTAGAGCTCTATATTCTGCCTCTTCACTGCTTCTGAAAACTACCAACTATTTTTACTCATCCAAATTACCAAATTTCTCCAAACAAATTAGCGATAGACACTTGTTGACCTTATATTTTTTAGTTCCCCAACGTAGTTCGAATCAGTAAAGATATTCATTGTTTTGTCTTCATTCTTCTTGAAAAATAAACCTTGTCTAGGAGTGAACATCAAATACTTTAAAATTTGATTCAATGCTATCGACTCGCTAACGCTTGGCAAATAAAATAGGAAATGATGTAAATATGCAAGGAAATAATGCCAAGTTTATGACTTTTTGCATGCAAGTATACACGGTCAGCAAGTAATACAGTAGTAAGCTGAGTATCGTATCCACAAGGATTGTCTAGGAATTAAATGCAACAATATTTTGCTTGTTGAAGGGAACAAATATGTTTGATTGGGGATTTAGATTTTGAGTTTAGAAAATAAATAAGGAGAATGTAGTGAAAATGCAAATTGGTTGGCAAACAATTGTATTCAAATGGATGATAGGTTGGCAAGGGATGCTTGGATGTTACGCCAGTTAAAGCAACAGTTAATGATATCCAGCCTTGGTTTTATTGCTGAGCAAATTCTAAGGTTAGTCTTGCCTTTGTCGATAGCAACACCCTAAGTTAATTATGATTAACTCTTATATATCTATAGCGATTTTTTCAGTAATTAACTTGGCAAAGTTCTAATCTTTACTCCTAAGGGGTAGATTCACTTTCGAAGTAAGCTCATCTACTTGAACATCTTCTGTCGAAGCTTTTCTCCTTATTACCTAACAATTAATCGTTTTTCCCTAAGTATGTTAAGATATTAAGCAATAATAAGTATACAATGCCAATTGTTGTATGCCAAAGAATTTAGGAAAATTAAGCACTAGTAGATAGACAAAAATGCCAAGACATTCAATTATTAAAGACTGGAAAATAATTGAGCTTCATCGCAAAAACATCCCCAGCCAACTTAAAAGAATTAGTTCATGTTCGGGGTCCATCCACAAATCATCATTTCTTAACATCACCATTTAAAGAAAATAAAAACAAAGCGAATTGGACAAAGAAGGAGATCCGTCGATGTAGCCCTCCAATGAATATAGAGCTCTCGATTTAAGCCTGGTCAAACCATATTTGCCCTCTAGCTTTCTCTTTAACCACTGTGCAGTCCCCTTGGCTCATGGACCGACTCTCTTTAAATAGGCAAGCATGGAAAACCTAGATTGGGTTTGAAACTTGAAAGTTAGTTACACACCAGGATAGGCGCGTTATCATATTATCCTTCTTTTAAAATTTAAGGCTGACATGTTCTTTGACCAACAGCTACTTGGCCGGGCATCGGTCGTCTATCTTTTTCCAACTGAGCTTGGCAACTGTCATCCAACTTTGCAAATTGCAACTAAGGAATTCTCTTCTTCTTCTCTAGCTTCTTGCTCTTGTTCTGCTAGACCTGCCCCACTCCTAACCTGCCACCAAAGCAAGAAAATATACCTTTACTCTGGCAAAAGAAATATTCCTTAACTCCTAGATGCAAATGCATGATTCTACTAGTTAAATGCAAAAATATGTACTCAAAGTCAAGCAAAAGCATGGCAATTTATAGATGAAAAATAGTACTTTTGAGGAGTTAACACTCCCCTAAACCTAGCACATTGCTTGTCCTCAAGCATTGCAACTAAAAACTATAGATCATGAAAATAAAGGAAATTACCTCGACAAACTTTTTCTGATTAACAACACAAGCTAGCAAGCATATTTTGCTCCTAGTTCTGTCCTCAGATATCCCCAAATAGTAATGCAAAACAGATCAACAAATTCAAGTGCAGCAATATAACGCTAGCATAGGATCATCAAGTGTGCATGAAGTGCAGGAAATATGCATTAGGTATCTTTTAAACCCATTAACAAATCTTTAACATCAAAACTCATAATTTTTTTACTTATTTGCTAAGGGTTTCTCTTTGCTAGCAATAAATTAGGGTTCATGTCGTGACGCTGTTTGGCGTAAGAAATAAGAGGGAGCAAACCACAAATCCCCACGTTAATCCAGACTACACCACTAAGCTAGCCCATTATACTCGGACCCTAAAGTTTTGTAGGCTTGAAAACTAAGAGGAAGCAAACCACGAAGCCCCAAGTTACTTATTGTCTCTAAGGCAGAGGAATGTTCTAAAATTTTTCTTGCTTTTGGCAAAACATTGTTGTCTTATTCTTTACTTTTGCCCTGGCATTTTTGTTGTTGTTTTAATTTTTTTCTTTTTTTATGTTTTGAGTTCAGATTCAAGAGTCCTAAGTTTGTTTTGGGAACTAAATGCATATCACGTGTTTAAGTGAAACTAAAGTTTCCTAAGCTAGAGATCAATTGCCAAGCAACCTGGCATTACTAATCTGTTGGCCCATGCTAACTAAAGATTCTAATTTCATCATCGGACAAGGCATACTAGCGCAAATTCTAACTATGATAGCAAACGTGTTGGCAAAATTATCATTCCCAAAATTAACTGAGGCAAAAAATTTAGTGGTTTGGTATGCATGTGTTAACCTATGTGGAAATCTAATGCAAACAAAATGCAATAGAAATAAACATGAATGCATGGCATGGCAGTAAATTCGAGGCAATACACTTACCCAAACCAAAGGTGTGCAGTGTCCTCAATGCATGAAAACATATTTATACAAACGAAATGCATGAGAAAATAAACAAAATAAAATAAAGGAGTTAAGGGGAGGAAGACTCCCTTTTAGAGGGTTCTGGACGTGAGACACGAGTCTTTCTCTTGACAAAGCTCCCTCGATTGGGTGCCATGTACTTTTTTGTCTTCTTGGAAATAGCAGTAGAGACCTTCATATCATAGAGGACCTCCTCAATTATTCGCACCAACTCGAATGCAGCAGGGGATACGAGAGCGATAGAAGAAGAAGGTGCAGTAGGTGGCACATCAGCCTTGGCAGGTACTTCATCTTCAGATTCTTATGAGGTCTCTGTCTTGGTAGATTCATCTTCAATGGGTGAAGTAAGTACTGTGGCATCAAATTTCTAGGTCAGAGTGTAAACAGAATGGGGACTAGCTGACATTTCTTCTATGGCAAAAAGCTCGGATGGGAACTCAGGAAAGGCCAGCAAAGGATTGGTAGACATGCCTTCAAGATTAGTATTGAGGGCACAGTCACAGGCGTTGGTATATTGCCAAAGCACTATGTTCTGGTCCTCCACTTCTCTAGTTTCTACAGTATGAGTTCATGGCGCTGGTAAATCTAGGAAAGTAATGTCAAGTCGTCAGTTGGAAAGGCAAGTTCTAATTTCTGTGGCTTGGCAACAAATTCTAGCTCACCGACTTTCTCTTTGCCTTTTTCCTTGGTTTCTCTACCAATCAGTTGGGTCCACAATGCAGGCGTGATAGCTTCTTTGCACTTTTGAGTGTTATCAAAGTCAAGCTAGGGGACTTTGTACAGCTGGCAAATCCTCGTGATTAGCGAAAGGAAAACCAAACTTCCATTCCCCTTGCAACACATTTGTAGGTCTCATCCACAATTAGATGCCCTATGTTGATTTTTTCCCCACCATAAGGAGTGCAATAATGCTATACGCTCCTAAAAAATTGTCTCATTATGCGTCGTTGGCATCAGGTCAGCCATTAGTGACTGATTCCAACCTCGTGGCTATGGTTTTAATGACAATCTATTTACAGTCCTCATTTCTTTGGATAAAGTATTCCACTTCGTTCCCAGTACGTATAGATCCTTCAAAATTAGTTGTCTTGTCGCAGCGTTTATGGAGTCCATGAATGTTGAATGCTCCTAACCTATACCATCCAAACTAAACAAACCATTAATAAACCCTTCATCAAAAAACACACACACGTACCTCTTACGAATAGAAAAGATGAACCTTTTGTAGTGAGGTGGGCATAAAACTCGGAGACGATAGTAGAATCCACCTCCCATGGCGGCTGGCAAAAGTTCTTTACAATGTCCACCAACTCCAATGAAAACCCCAAATTAGGTTCATTCTTGAATTTGAAACCCTTCATAATAGAACATGTGATCTACAAAATTCTCCCCATACTTCTTCTTGATTTCTTCATTGAAGAAAATTTGGAAAGCTGCGGAAGAAGAAGCCATTGAGAGAAAATTAATCGAAGAACAAAGGTTGAAACAAATATGGTTTCTTGGTTTGCTTGTCGTGTGAGAAAGTAAAAAGAGAAAGAGTTTTAGTTGAATGAAAATCAAGGGTTATTAATTGGAAGAGGGAAATGGTTTGAAAGGTTTAAAGATGAAGTTTAGTGGGGATAATGATCAGTTTAGCAGTTATGCGTGTTTGGGGAAGTGGGATAATGATAGGTTTAAGGGGTAAGGATGAGGTGACGACACGAGAAAAAGATGAGGGTAAGAAGTGATAAGGTTGAAATTTGAAATCTAAAGATTTACCCTAAAGATTTTACCCTAGGCGGCTAGGGTTTCCCGCTCATAGCAAAAATCCTTCCTCTATTGGGCCTGGATCACGCAAGGTCTACGTGTTGTACAATATTAGTTGTTCTCATGCCAAGCCTGCTTTGGCATACTGCCCTAGCAATACTTTCTGTACTCACAAAAAGAAACCTTTCAAAGAAGAAAAACAAGATAAACCAAAAATAACTAATAAATATAATTAAACAAAAGAAAAATAGCTAACCTATTATATACAATGATCAAACGATGATGACATAACTCATTGATTTTCTGCCAACAGAATAATCTCTTTGGCATTTTCCTGACTTCCCTCCAGATAGTGCTTTAACCTCTAGCCATTTACCTTGAATGTTGTTCATGTTTTCAAATCCTTGATATCGACTGCTCTATGAGCATAAGGCTGGACAACTTCAAATGGTCTTGACCACCTAGACTTGAGTTTTCCTAAAAATAGCTTAAGCCTTGAATTGAACAACAACACTCTTTGCCCAAATTCAAACTGCCTTGGCAAAATTTTATTGTCATGTCACCTTTTTGTTCGTTCTTTGTAAAGCTTAGCATTTTCATAGGCTTGTGTTCTAAATTCTTCCAGTTCATTCAAGTCTAGTAAACATTTCTTTCCAGTAGCCATCCATTCCATATTAAGCTACTTGGTTGCCTAATAAGCTCGATGCTCCAACTCTATTGGCAAGTGGCATGATTTTTTTAAAAATGAGCCTTTGTGGGGAAGTTCACAAATGAGTTTTGAAAGTTGTTATGTATGCTCAAAGGGAATTATATAACCTTAAAGACTAGTCCTTCCTCGTTGGTTTTATAGTTTTCTCTAAAATGCTCTTAATCTCCTTTTTGATATTTTTGCTTGCCCATTTTTTTGGGGATGATAGGTTGTGGTAATTCTTTGTTGGATTCCATACCTGCATAGAGCTTTAGTAATTAAATTATATTTAAAGTGGGTACATTCATCATGAATGATAGCTATGGGGACACCAAATCTAGTAAAGATATACTTATGTAGGAACCTGGCAACTGCCTTGGCAACATCATTTGCAGAGCAATGGCCTCAACCCATTTCAAGATGTAGTCAACGGCCACGAGGATGTATAAATTATCAAATGATAGGGGAAAAAGAACCATAAAGTCTATTCCCCACACATCAAACAGCTCTATTGGCATGATGTTCTGGAGTGGCAATTGATGTCTGCTGGAAATGTTACCCATTTGTTGGCATCGATCGTATGCCTTGGAAAAATAATGGGCGTCCTTGAACAGCATGGGCCAAAAGAATCCTGACTGTATCACCTTAGTTGTTGTCTTTATCCCAGCAAAGTGGCCTCCATATGGTGCTACGTGGCAGAGTTAAAGAATAATTTGTTGTTCATCCTCTAGCACACAACGTATCATTTGTTCAGCACATTGCTTAAACAAGAATGGCTCATCCCAATTTCATTGCCTAACATCTCTTAAGAATCATTTTTGGGCATTACTTGCCAAGTCTAGTGGCAAAATATTGCTAACTGATAAGTGTTCAAAAGTACTATTTTTCTTACCCTTTTTACTCATATTATTGTTAGACTTAGGCTCATATTAGTTGCACAATTAGCCATTCATGCATTAATCCATTTTTCCTTCCATCGTTGAGCTTGATTACATAACTTGGTAGTTTTTGTGGGAAAAGATGCTGCTTTGGTGTGTTTTGTGTGTATGTGCAGAATCACTTGCCAAAGCAAGGCTAGAACTAGTTGCTAGGGCAATGCATGAAGGAGATGCTGAGCTAGTTGCCAGGGCAATGCATGAAGAAGATGTCGATCTAGTTTCCAGGGCAATGCATGAAGGAGATGCCGAGCCAGTTGCCAGTGCAATTGTCGACAAAGAATAAGGTGATATGGTAGTCGAAATTGATGACTAGACAAGCCCAAGATGACGTGGAGCAAAGCTAAATCCCAAAGGAGTTTGATTTCCATGAAGAGGTTAAAGAAGAATTAAATCCCAAGAAGATAGGAGAAGTTCTAGAAGGAATATAATTATAATAAAGAATTATATTCTTTAAAGATAATTTAATTCCAACTTAACTTCCTCCTCAAATAAGGACTTTGACCTAGCCCTATAAATTAGAGTCCATGCCGTCAACTCAAGGGAGAGAGAGTAGAGAGAATTTTCGACAAGCTTCAAGGGGGAGATCTTGACAAGAAGGCTTCATCCATCCTTCATCTTTTTCTTTCTTGTTCAATTAGTTTCATGCTAGGAATTCTTTATCTTGTGTTTCTTTGGAACCTAGCCATGAACTAAATCTATTTGGCTAAGGTTATTGTGTCTTGTGGTTGTGAGAAACAATTGGATTTTTTTAGGTAATAAGAGTTTGCACTTTTCTATTCAAGGTTTATTCATTCTTGGTTCTTATTCTTGTTTGCGAGTGAATTGGGAGAGGATCTCGTAACTTTATCTATTTATCTAATATCGGGAGAGTTAGATTCAAGAAACGAATGAATATGATCTTTATTCAATCTATTGATGGTGAAGATTAATCCGACTTAGGAATAAGTTAAGGATTTCAACGGCTAAGAAGAGTGCAAGATTGGTTGTTGTTCACCCTTGATTCATGCAGGGATGTATTATCAAGGCATGCACAAGTAGCTAGAGTTTCGACTTAGGGATATGAAGAAACCATTGAAAAACGCTCTGTTGAACCTTGAAGTTGCTGCCCAGATGCCCAAGTAGTTGCCCAACTAGTCACCCAGGCAACCATCGGTTAGTTGCCAAGGCAACCCCGTTGTGCAAGTTGCCATGGAAACTAAGTTGCCCTTGCACTCTTTTACCAAGACGATCCAATCGGCTATCACACCTCAACTCACGATAACTTGGCCTATTCTCTCTCATTTGATCTCATCTATTCTTTCACTTTATTGCTTTCTAGTTTAGTTATTAGTTAAACTCCTATAATCTTCTACTTGTGTTTTTACTTTTTATAGTGCAAGAGATTAGATTCTTGAAGTGGCACCAATCCTTGTGGAGACGATATCTTTTATACTATAACTTGCGACGTGTACACTTGCACAATTGTGGAGCACTTATTACGCGCAACAAGTTTTTGGCGCCGTTGCCGGGGATTGACAACAGCGACTTTGTTTTTATTTTCTTGCACTTTTTATTTTTTTTTCTTGTTTAAGATTCAAAGGGTTAACAAACTTTGGTTTTGCATTGTTATATGACCAGGGCGAGACCGATTACACCATAATATCCCTTTGATCCAGAAATCGAACAAACCTTACAAAGACTCAGACGAAGGTTAAGAGTAGCAATGGCTAATCAAGACAGCAATATGAATCAAGATGTTCCAGCAGGAGGAGGAGTGATTCTTGCACGAAACAGAACTATTCGAGACTATCTTGAAGAAGATCTTGAAGGACTTAGTCCAGGAGTTGTCACACCTGAAATTGAAGCCGACCACTTTGAATTGAAACTGGTGATGTTTAATATGATCAACACAATTGGTCAATTTGGCGGCTCAGCAACTGAAGATGCACGACAACATCTTAAATTTTTCCTCGAGATTTGAAACTCGTTCAAAATACACGGAGTCACCCCCGATGTTTTAAGATTAAGATTATTCCCCTATTCACTGAGGGATAAGGCGAAAGCATGGTTGAATAGCATTCTTGCTGAATCAATAGGATCTTGGACTGATCTTTGTCGTGAATTCCTTGCTCGATTTAATCCTACAAATTTGACTAATAAGCTTCGTAACGAAATTACTTCTTTTCAGCAGGCAGATGATGAATCCATGTACGAGGCTTGGGAGCGATATAGAGAACTTCTACACAAATGCCCCCTACACGGATTCCCAGTGTGGACACAAGTAACAATGTTTTACAACGCCGTGAATACACCAACAAGGATAATGCTAGATGCCTCGGCAAACGGCATACTCCTAGATAAGTTATCAGAGGAAGCAATGCAAATTCTAAACAGGCTTGCCAAGAATGATTATCAATTCCCCTCTGCTAGAAGAGGAGGAGTTAGACGCCAAACCACAATACATGAACTGGGATCATCAGACTCAATTTCGGCACAATTGGCCACTTTAACCAAGATGGTCCAGAACATGCAGAAACCAAACAACACACATGAGGTCAAGGTAATGGATTCCTTTTGTGAGTTATGTGGTGGTAACCATGATTCTTCTGAATATATCCAGAATCCAGCTTCTATGTGGGGAATTACAACCTGAACAACAATGTGATGTCCAATACATACAATCCAGCTTGGAAGAAGCACCCGAATTTTTCATGGAGTAATCCCAACAATGCTCTAAACCAGAACAATCATAATGCACAAGCATCGGGACTCCAGCAGAATATGCCAGGGCAACAGTTGCCGCAGCAACAACCGGCAACATCTAGTTCTTTGGAAAATTCTCTCAATGCTTTTATCTTGAAAACTGAATCTTATATGGCTGAGAATAGTAACTTCATAACAAGAACTGATGCTTTTATTAACAGGACCGAGATGAGATTGCATAACCAAGAGGCGGTAATCAAATCATTGGAAAATCAAGTCGGACAATTTGCTCAAAACCTGAATACTAGACCACAAGGAGGTTTACCTAGCGATACTGAAGTCGTAAGAGGAACTGGCCATGAGCAATGTAAGGCGATCACCACTAGAAGTGGCCAACAATTTAAAGAGGCTCAAGCCCGCTCATCAAACAAAACTCCACAAAAAGATCAAGACGAACCCAGCGGTAAAGCCTCAAATGCTGAACCAGGAATTGCCACGGCAACCGGCAATAAGCATGCTTCGGCAACCAACGATAAGCATGCCTCGGTAACCGGCAATAAGCATGCCTCGGCAACCGACGATAGGCACGCCATGGCAACCCCAGTTGATGATGCCTCAGCAACTCCAGTTGTCCCAGCAATGCCATCAATCAGATTCGAGACCAATGAAAGGATCAAAGATATCTGACTTCCACCACCATTCTCACAAAGGTTGAAGCGACAAAAGAAAGAATATCAATTCAAGAAGTTTCTTGATATCCTAAAGCAAGTCCACATCAACTTGCCATTGGTGGAAGCAATTGAACAAATGCTGAACTATGCCAAGTTCCTTAAAGACATTGTGTCCAAGAGAACAAGGCTAGGAGAGTTTAAAATAGCTGCCGCAACAGAGGGATGCATGGCCATGTTGCACAATCGTATGCCACCCAAGTTGAAGGATCCAGGAAGTTTCACAATACCCTGTTCTATTGGAAACCACTATGTCGGGAAAGCATTATATGACCTTGAGGCTAGCATAAACTTGATGCCTAATTCGGTTTTCCAGAAACTAGGAATCGGGAAAGCAAGACCTACAACAGTTATGCTACAGCTAGCCGACAGATCCTATGTGCATCCAGAGGGAAAAATCGAAGAAATACTGGTAAAAGTTGATAAATTTATTTTTCCCGCTGACTTTATTGTTTTGGATTGTGAAGCAGATGAGCATGCACCTATCATTCTCGGGAGACCATTTCTAGCAACAGGGAGAACCTTGATCGATGTTGAAAAGGGACAACTCACAATGAGGGTGAATGACCAACAAGTTAAACTAAATGTGTTCCAAACACTAAGGCATGCCGATGATCCAGAAGAATGCCAACTTCTTCATGCCACGGTAGAGTTTAACTTCGACGAGGAATTTAGTTGCCTCGGCAACTACATTACCGATCAAGAGGAACCTGAGGAGTATGAAGAACCGGTCGATGAGGAACAACAAGAAGAGGCAAATTGGCTAGTCAATCGACCAAGTACATACTTTGAACCACTGGATTACTCAGGTAAAGAAGGTAAGCTTGAAAAGCCCTCTATTGAACAGCCACCGATTCTTGAGTTGAAACAGTTGCCAGAGAAACTAAAATATGCATACTTAGGAACAAATAATACATTGTCTGTAATTATTTCTTCTAAGTTACAGCCTGAGCAAGAAAAAAAGCTGATCAAAATGTTGATGCTACACAAGAAGGCAATAAGGTGGACAATTGCCGACTTGAAGGGAATTAGCCTGGTAGTGTGCATGCACAAGATTTTGTTGGAAGATGATCACAAACCTTCAATTGAGGCCCACAGGAGACTAAATCATGCCATGAAAGGGGTTGTAATGAAAGAAATCATCAAGTGGCTTGACGTCGGCATTATATACCCTATCTCTGATAGTACATGGGTAAGTCCAGTACAATGTGTACCGAAAAAGGGAGGTATAACGATGGTAAGTAATGAAAACAATGAACTCATTCCAACCAGGACTGTGACCGGTTGGAGGGTTTGTATAGATTATCGAAAGCTAAACAAAGCCACTAGGAAAGATCACTTCCCATTACCCTTTATTGATCAAATGCTTGACCGTCTTGTAGGTAAACCCTTTTATTATTTTCTTGATGGTTATTCAGGTTACAATCAAATTGCCATAGCACCAGAAGATCAAGAAAAGACAACCTTCACATGCCCATACGGTACTTATACTTTTCGAAGGATGCAGTTCGGATTGTGTAACGCCCCGACAACCTTCCAAAGATGCATGATGGCACACTTTTCAGACATGGTCGAAGACTTCCTTGAGATCTTCATGGATGATTTTTCTGTTTTTGGTAATGACTTCGACAGCTGCCTTGGCAATTTAGAGAAGGTGTTGGCAAGATGTGAAGAAACTGATTTAGTCCTCAATTGGGAGAAGTGCCATTTTATGGTAGATGAAGGAATAGTGCTCGGCCACAAGATTTTATCCAAGGGAATTGAAGTAGACAAAGCCAAGGTGGACGTGATCGAGAGATTACCCCCACCAAGTTCTGTTAAAGGAATTTGAAGCTTTCTTGGACATGCAGGTTTTTATAGGAGGTTCATTCATAATTTTTCTAAAATCACTAAACCCTTGTGCAATTTGCTTGAACAGGATAAAGTCTTCAATTTTGATGATTCTTGCGCCCAAGCATTCGAAACCCTAAAGGAAAAACTTACCTCGGCACCCATTGTCGTTCCACCAGATTGGACACTACCTTTTGAGCTCATGTGTGATGCAAGTGATTTTGCTGTAGGAGCAGTCCTAGGCCAACACACAGGTAAGACCTTCCATGTGATATACTATGCTAGTAAAACTCTTAATAATGCTCAAGTGAATTACACAACAACGGAGAAAGAGTTACTAGCTGTAGTTTTCGCATTTGACAAGTTCCGATCCTATTTGATTGGTACAAAGGTAATTGTTCATACGGACCATTTGACAATCAAATATCTATTTGCTAAAAAGGCTTCAAACCTCGTTTGATTCATTGCATATTACTTTTACAAGAATTTGATATTGAAATTAAGGGTAGGAAAGGAACAAAAAATCAAGTGGCCGATCACTTATCACGTTTAGAACGTAATAGGGAGGAGGACGCGGATTTAGAGATATGTGATGCATTCCTAGATGAGCAACTTTTAGTTGCCTCGGCAACCCTCGAAGCCGCATCGGCTCCTGACGCGCATGCCTCGGCAACCATGGATGTGCATACCTCGGCAACCCTCGACGCCGCAGCAGCACCTGACGCGCACGCCTCGGCAACTTCAAACGCGCATGCCTCGGCAACCATGGATGTGCATGCCTCGGCAACTCTCGATGCCGCAGCAACACCTGATGCGCATGCCTCGGCAACTTCAGACGCGCATGCCTCAGCAACTCCAGACGCGCACTCCCCGGCAACCCTCGACAACCATGGATGTGCATGCCTCAACAACTCTAGACGCACACGCCTCGACAACCCTCGACGTCACAGCAGCACCTGACGCGCACGCCTCGACAACTCTAGACGCCCACGCCTCGACAATCCTGGGAGGATTCGCCATGGCAGCACATGCCTCGGCAATACCCTGGTATGCGGATTTAGTTAATTTCCTTGTTTGTGGTATTTTACCTTATGGCCTTACTCACCAAGGGAATAAGTGGTTTCGCCATGATGCTAAGCATTACTTTTGGGACGAGCCTCTTTTGTTTAAACAATGTGCATATTAGGTTATATGTCGATGTGTCTCAGAATAGGAGCAACAGAATGTACTCTGGCAATGCCATTCTTCACCCTATGGAGGACATTTTGGAGGAACTCGTACAGTGGCCAAAGTTTTGCAATCCAGTTTGTATTGGCCAACATTGTACAAAGATGCCCAAGACTTTTACAAGCAATGTGATCGTTGCCAGAGGACGGGGAATATCTCTAGACGACATGAGATGCCGCTCCAAAACATCATCGAGGTGGAATTGTTTGATGTATGAGGGATCGATTTTATGGGACCTTTCCCATCTTCATTCGGCAACCTCTATATTCTACTTGCCGTCGACTACGTGTCTAAATGGGTTGAGGCAGCTGCAGTTCCCAACAATGATTCCAAGACGGTGCAACGATTCTTGCTGAAAATCATATTTACACTGTTTGGGATGCTGAGAGTAATTATCAGTGATGAAAGCAAGCATTTTGACAACAGACTTACTGCCAAGATGTTGCAACGCTTCGGCGTATCACACAAGATTGCCACGGCATATCACCCACAAACCAATGGGCAAGCAGGAATTTCCAACCGGGAATTGAAGGGTATACTCGAGAAAGTTGTAAATCCCTCTAGGAATGATTGGTCATTAAGACTAGATGACGTGCTTTGGGCATATCGCACTGCATTCGAAACTCCCTTAGGTATGTCCCCTTCTGACTTCTCTATGGCAAAACATGCCATCTACCGGTGAAAATCAAACACAAGGCATATTGGGCAATCAAGACCGTGAATATGGATTGGGAAAGTGCCGGAAAAAAGTGTTTGTTGGACCTCAACGAGATAAAATAATTTCATGCACTCGCCTATAACAATGCACGAATCTACAAGAAGAAAACAAAGCAATGGCATGACAAGAAACTATTACCGCGGCAATTCACGCCAGGGCAACTAGTTCTATTATTCAATTTTCGGCTAAAAATTTTCCCGAGAAAGCTGAAATCAAGATGGTCGAGACAATTTGAAGTTGTCAAACCATTCTACCATGGTGTCGTGATAATCAAGTCCATCACTGACAAACATGAATTCAAAATTAATGGACAAAGATTAAAGCACTACAATGGTGCCCATGTGGAACGTAACAAAAAAGTGGTCACCTTAGGAGATGCATGAGCATGCTCTCCTTTCGATATTTTATTTTTATTTTAATTTTTTTTCTTTTTCGAACTAATTAATTTTTATTTTTTTATTATTTTCGATTATTTTTTAGGATAGATTTATTTTCTTTAAGATTAAAACTACATATTTTTCATATTTATCTTTTTAAGTTTAAGAATCCCTTTACACATCTTTATTTATTTTCTTTTATTAGTTTATCTTTAATTTTAATCCTTATTTGATTTGTCTTTGAATTGTAGGAAAAGAGTTCAAGATAAAGAGGAATTTTGATTCAAGAAGGAAAACATCTTCAACAAGGAAATTAATGGGCTGAATCTAAGACTTATATAAAGCCTCCAACTTACACTAAATAAACCCCCTAGCCGTCACCCTTCCCCTAAACCGAAACCCTCTTTTTCTTCTTTCCAAAATTAATCCCACCCACCATATCTACTACCTATCTTTTCTATATAACCCAACACCCTTAACTTCCAAGAAACCTATTCCTACTTTTCATCTTGCAACACTTTAGTTTCTTTTTATTTTCTTTTCTTTGTTTTTACAAAACTCACAACCAAGATCATCCATGGCATCCAAAAGTAAATTTTTGGTTCATCCAAGTTCCTCCAAAGAACCAAGATACAAGAAGTTTGCTACACTTGTGGTTCAAGAAAGATTTCACTCCAAGTTTGAAAGCTGGAAGATTTATGAAGAACAAGGCTTTCAATACTCCAACTCTCATCAAGATTTCGGCCTTGAACCATTCATCTTCGAGAGGCTTGTACATCAAAAGTGGCAAATCTTTTGCCATCAATCGGAACCGGGTAACATCTCATGGGTAAGAGAATTCTATGCTTACTCACCTAACCCGGATAATCCTTATGTTTTTGTTCGTGACAAGGCCATACTCATAAGCCCCGAAAATATCAACACCTTTTACGGGCTCTACATTGAGAAGGATGAGCATCAAGCCTTTGTTGATCAACTCACGCCCAAGCAACTCGACAAGGTGCTTCAAGAACTCACTCAACCGGGAACTCATTGGAACGACGGTAAATACAAGGGCACGGTAAATCACCTTCAGCTTAAACCCGAGGCAAAACTATGGAATAATTTTGTTAAAACTTCTTTAATGCCCACCACACACAATACTACCGTTGATATACCACGTCTTTTGCTCATACATTCTATTTTGCATAATCGCATCATTAACATTGGAAAAATTATTTGTGATGAGATTTTTGTATGTAGCTCAAAAGATAAGGGTTCTCTTTTCTTCCCTTGCTTAATTTCCAATCTTTGCAAGGAGATGCACGTCCCAAGTGAGTCCACCGATGAAAATGCCCTACCAAAGACTGGTTGGAATCGAGCACAAATTCGAAAGCTAATGGGAGAGGCACCGGTAAAATCCTCACTGCCTCCAATTGCCACGGCAACTCCTGCCGCCTCGGCAACCCCTAATGCCCTAGCACCTAACGCTTGGGCAACTCGGCCATCAACCCCGGGACAACTTGAAGTACTCTTGCAACCGTTGGCGATCCGCCTTAGGCAAATTGAAGACCAGAAACTAATGTTTATGCGATACATGAAGGATCACAATAATGCCATCACCCAAGTCATCCTGGAAAAGTACCCGGACAGCCGTGTGCCATTCCCAATCTTTCTTGCCGAGATCCTTGCCACGGCGACCAATGAAGCAGTCGCCACGGCAACCTACACCGTGCCTGCCCAAGCAGATGCCACGGCAACCAACCCTGAAGATGCCACGGCAACCATAGCTAAAGACATCCCGACAACCACTGTAAAAGCCAAAGGTAAAGCACCTAAGCCCGAATCAACTCGTACGAAATCATTGTCTGATTTTTCAGATTCGGACGAGTCCTCCATTGCACCAACAAAGACCGCACCAATTGAATCCTCCAACCAAAAAGCCAATGACATTGATGAAGAGGACGATGAGGACAACTGTGTACGAGGATTGATTCCACCATCGGCAACAAGGAAACAACCATCGTGTTCAAGCAAGAGAATCAAGACACCAACCAAAATGAAACTAATCATCCACGACCACAACAAGGAAACAACCATCGTGTTCAAGCAATAGTTCGAGTTTGGGGGTGTGATAAGTGTTCAAAAGTACTATTTTTCTTACCCTTTTTAATCATATTATTGTTAGACTTAGGCTCATATTAGTTTCATAATTAGCCATTCATGCATTAATCCAGGTTTCCTTCCATCGTTGAGCTTGATTACATAACTTGGTAGTTTTTGTGGGAAAAGATTCTGCTTTGGTGTGCTTTTTGTGTATCTGCAGAAACACTTGCCAAAGCAAGGCTAGAACTAGTTGCCAGGGCAATGCATGAAGGAGATGTCGAGCTAGTTGCCAAGGCAATGCATGAAGAAGATGTCGAGCTAGTTGCCAGGGCAATGCATGAAGGAGATGCCGAGCCAGTTGCCAGGGCAATTGTCGACAAAGAATAAGGTGATATGGTAGTTGAAATTGATGACTAGACAAGCCCAAGATGACGTGGAGCAAAGATAAATCCCAAAGGAGTTTGATTTCCATGAAGAAGTTAAAGAAGAATTAAATCCCAAGAAGATAGGAGAAGTTATAGAAGGAATATAATTATAATAAAGAATTATATTCTTTAAAGATAATTTAATTCCAACTTAACTTCCTCCTCAAAGAAGGACTTTGACCTAGCCATATAAATTAGAGGCCATGCCGTCAACTCAAGGGAGAGAGAGTAGAGAGAATTTTCGACAAGCTTCAAAGGGGAGATCTCGACAAGAAGGCTTCATCCATCCTTTATCTTTTTTTTTTCTTGTTCAATTAGGTTCATGCTAGGAATTCTTTATCTTGTGTTTCTTTGGAACCTAGCCATGAACTAAATCTATTTGGCTAAGGTTATTGTATCTTGTGGTTGTGAGAAACAATTGGATTTTGTTTAGGTAATAAGAGTTTGCACTTTTCTATTCAAGGTTTATTCATTCTTGGTTTTTATTCTTGTTTGCGAGTGAATTGGGAGAGGATCTCGTAACTTCATCTATTTATCTAATATCGGGAGAGTTAGATTCAAGAAACGAATGAATATGATCTTTATTCAATCTATTGATGGTGAAGATTATCCGGCTTAGGAATAAGTTAAGGATTTCAACGGCTACGAAGAGCACAAGATTGGTTGTTGTTCACCCTTGATTCACGCAGGGATGTTTTATCAAGGCATACACAAGTAGCTAGAGTTTTGACTTAGGGATAAGAAGAAACCATTGAAGAACGCTCTGTCGAACCTTGAAGTTGCTGCCCAGACGCCCAAGTAGTTGCCCAGCTAGTCGCCCAGGCAACCATCGATTAGTTGCCAAGGCAACCCCGTTGTGCAAGTTGCCACGGCAACTGAGTTTCCTTGCACTCTTTTACCAAGATGATACAATCGGCTATCACACCTCAACTCACGATAACCTGGCCTATTCTCTCTCATTTGATCTCATCTATTCTTTTACTTTATTGCTTTCTAGTTTAGTTATTAGTTAAACTCCTATAATCTTCTACTTGTGTTTTTACTTTTTATAGTGCAATAGATTAGATTCTTGAAGTGGCACCAATCCCTGTGGAGACGATATCTTTTATACTATAACTTGCGACGTGTACACTTGCACAATTGCAGAGCACTTATTATGCACAACACTAACCAAATAGTTGACTATATCAGCATACCACTGCATGGTATTGACCTCAAGCAAGTACTTATCAGGAAACTCATCCCTTATGGCAGCAGTATTACCATCTTTATAGTGATGCTCTAGTCGTGATAGATGATCATCTACCAGATTCTCACTCCCCTTCTTATCTTGAATCTCGAGATCAAATTCTTGCAACAAGAATGTCAATCGGATCAGTCTGGGCTTAGCATCCTTCTTTATCAAAAGATATTTTAATGTCGAATGGTCTGTGTATACCACAACTTTACTACCCACCAAGTAGAATCTGAATTTATAAAATGCAAAGACAATTGCAAGAAACTCCTTCTTAGTTGTTGTGTAGTTAAGTTGGGCCTCATTTAGCATTCGGTTGGCATAATAGATAGTATAGAAAAATATTGACCGCAAATAGTTGACTATGTCAGCATACCATGGCATGGTATTGACCGCAAGCAAGTATTCATCAGAAAACTATGCCCTCCTTCACCATGAATTGGCATTTCTCCCAGTTCAGTACCAGATTGTTTACAATACACCTCCGTAAAACAAGCTCCAAGCTCTGAAGGCATTCCTCGAAAGTTTTGCCAAAAATTTGAAAAGTCATCTATGAAGACTTCTAAATTTTTTTCAATCATGTCTGAGAAAATCCACATCATGCAACGTTGAAACGTTGCTGGAGCATTACACAATCCAAAGGGCATTCTTCTAAAGGCAAATGTCCCATATGGACAAGTGAACGTAGTTTTCTCCTAATCTTCTAGAGAGATGGCAATCTAATTATAACCCGAGTATCCGTCTAGGAATCAATAAAATGCCTTACCTGCCAACTTTTCCAGCATCTGATCGATGAAAGGCAATGGAAATGGTCTTTTCAAGTGGCATTACTTAGCTTCCTATAATCCATGTGCACTCTCCAACCTGTGACAATTCTTGATGAGATCAACTCGTCATTTTTGTTTTGAACCACGTTCATTCCACCCTTCTTTGGCACACATTGCACCGAGCTGACCTACAAGCTATCAGAAATAGGATAAATTATCTCAGCATCTAACCTCTTGATGACTTTTTTTCTTGACTATCTCATTTATGCTTGGGTTTAGT
Organism: Hibiscus mutabilis; assembly: GCA_019671005.1. Lineage (NCBI taxonomy): Eukaryota > Viridiplantae > Streptophyta > Magnoliopsida > Malvales > Malvaceae > Hibiscus > Hibiscus mutabilis. The sequence goes on along the minus strand of CM033726.1, from coordinate 43,417,309 downwards.
CTCCTCTAGGACTCGATTGTTTTGCCATGGTAATCATCAAGAATGATTTTTTGCATGCAAATAGTCAGGCTTATCCCTCTGATATCTGTTAAGGTTTATCTCAAGGCTTGCTTGAAATTGCCCAATGTCTCCAGCAATCTCTTCTCCTGGTCATTAGTTAGATCAGTAGCAATAATCACTGGCAAAGTAAAGTTATTATCTAAGTAAGCATATTTGAGGTGTTTTGGCAAAGGTTTCAGCTCTAGTTCTAGTGGCTCCTCAATAGATAATTTAGGTGCCTTAATTTCTCTTCCAGCCAACTCCAATGGCTCATGTCTCCCGAAATAACTCACAACTTCATTCTCCAAGGTTGTTCATTCAGATTCTTCACTCGTCATATCTTCATCATCCAATTCTCTAGCATCATCATATGGATTTTGGCAAATCTGTGCCATGTCCACAGTAAAAATGGACTCCATCACCTTAACAGCTTGGTATTCCTCAGGTTCATCTAAGCACCTAAGAGCTTAAAAAATGTTAAACATAATCTGTTGGTCATTCATGCGTATAGTAAGTTTACCTTTTTGAACATCAATTAAGGCCATACCCGTGGCAAGGAATGGTCTACCCAATATAATTGGGACATTAACATCTGCCTCATATTCTAAAATGACAAAGTCAGCTGGAAACCCTAGATTGGATTTGAAACTTGAAAGTTAGTTACACACCACAGTGCAGCCCCCTTGGCTCATGGATCAGCTATCTTTAAATAGGCACGCTTGGAAACCCTAGATTGGATTTGAAACTTGAAAGTTAGTTACACACCAGGATAGGCGCATTATCATGTTATCCTTCTTTTAAAATTTAGGGTCGACATGTTCTTTGACCAACAACTACTTGACTGGGCATCAGTCGTCTAGTTTTTGCCAATCGAGCTTGGAAATTGTCGTCCAACCTTTCCAATTGCAACTCGGTAATTCTCTTATGCTTCTCTGGCTTTCTACTCATGTCCTACTCTGCTCTGCCAGACCTGCCCCGCTCCTAACTTGCCACCAAAACAAGAAAATACACCCTTACTCTGGCAGAAGAAACATTCCTTAACTCCTAGATGCAAATACATGATTCTACTAGCTAAATGCACAAATATGTACTCAAAGTCGAGCAAAAGCATGGCAATTTATATATGAAAAATAGTAGTTTGAGGAGTTAACACTAACCCAAACCTAGATCATTGCTTGTCCTCAAGTAATACAACTAAAAACTATAGAAACAAGAAAATAAAGGAAAATACCTCAACAAACTTTTTCTGATTAACAACACAAGCTAGCAAGGAAATTTGTCTTAGTTTTGTCTTCAGATATCCCCAAGCAGTAATGCCAAGTAGATCAACAAATTCAAGTACAGCAATATAACATTAGCCTAGGGTCATCAAGTGTGCATGAAGTGCAGGCAATATATATCAGGTATCTTTTCACTCCCTTAGCAAATCTTTAACATCAAAACATAGAATTTTTTTACTTATTTGCCAATGGTTTCTCTATGCTGGAAATAAATTAGGGTGTGTGTCGTGAACCTTTTTAGCGTCAAAAATAAAAGGGAGCAAACCGCGAATCCCCACGTTAATCCAGACTACACCACTAAGCTAGCCCATTGCACTAATACCCTAAAGTTTTGTTGGCTTGAGAATTAAGAGGGAGCAAACCACTAAGCCCCAAGTTACTTATTGTCTCTAAGGCAGAGGAGTGTTCTAAAATTTTTCTTACTTTTGGCAAAACATTGTTGCTTTATTCTTTACTTTTACCCTGGCATTGTTGTTTTTTTCTTTTTTATGTTCTGGGTTTATTTTCAAGAGTCCTAAGTTTGTTTCGAGAACTTGATGGATATCACATGTTTAAGTGAAACTAAAGCTTCCTAAGCTAGAGATCAATTGCCAAGCAACCCGGCATTACTAATCTGATGGCTCATGCTAACTAATGATTCTAATTTCATCATCGGATAGGGCATACAAGTGAAAATTCTAACTATGCTAGCAAACGTGTTGGCAAAATTATCATTCCCAAAATTAACCAAGGCAAAAGAATAGTGGTTTGGTATGCATGTGTTAACATATATGGCAATCTAATGCAAACAAAATGCAACAGTAATAAACATGAATGAATGGCATGGAAATAAATGTGAGGTAATACACACACAAACCAAAGATATGCATTGTCCTCAATGCATGAAAACATATTTATACAAATGAAATGCATGAGAAAATAAACAAATTGAAATGAAGGAGTTAAGGGTATGAAGACTCCCCTTTAGAGGGTTTTGACCATAATACACGAGCTTTTCTCTTGACAAAGCTCCTCGATTGGGTTCTATGTGCTTCCTTTTGTTCTTGGAAACAGCAGTGGAGGCCTTCACATCATGGAAGACCTCCTTAATTATTCGCACTGGCTCGGATGTAGCAGGGGCTACGGGAGTGGCAAAAGAAGTAGGTGCAGTAGGTGGCACATCAGCCTTGGTAGGTACTTCATCTTCAAATTCTTTTGAGGTCTCTGTCTTGGCAGATTTAACTTCAATATGTGAAACAGGTATAGTGGCATTAAATTGTTAGATCAAAGTGTGAACAGACTCGGGACTGGCTGACATTCCTTTTGTGGCAAAAAACTCAGATGAGAACTCAGGAAAGGCTGGCAAAGGATTGATAGAAATGCCTTCAAGATTAGTCTTGAGGACACGGTCCCAGACGTTGGTATATTGCTAACGCACTGTGTTTTGGCCCTCTACTTTCTCTAGTTTCTAAAGTATGAGTTCCTGGCGCTCGCAAATCTGGGAAAGTAATGCCAAGTCTTCAGTTGGCATTGGTGAAGCAGGTTTTACTTTTTGTGGCTTGGCAACAAATTCTGGCTTAGCGACTTTCTCTTTGCCTTTTTCCTTGGTTTATCTACCAATCAATTGGATCCACAATGCAGAGGTGATGGCTTATTTGCACTTTTGAGTGTTATCAAAGTCAAGCTAGGGGACTTTGTACAGTCGGCAAATTCTTGTGACTAGCAAAAGGAAAACCAAACTTCCATTCCCTTTGGCATCACATTTGTAGGTCTCATCCACAATCAGACGCCTTATGGTGATTTTTCCCCGCCATAATGGAGTGCAACAATGCTATACGCTCCTCAAAAATTGTCTCATTATGCATTGTTGGCATTAGGTTAGGCTTTTGGAAGTGATTCAAACCTTATAGTTGTGGTTTTAATGCCAATCTATTTACAGTCCTCTAGATGAAGTGTTCCACTTCGTTCTCGGTTCGCATAGATCCTTCAAATGTAGTTGTCTTGTGGCAGCATTCATGGAGTACATGAACGATGAATGCTCCTCATCTATACCATCCAAACTAAACAAACCACTAATAAACCCTTCATCAAAACGCACATACGTACCTCTTACGAATAGAAAAGGTGAATCTTTTGTAGTGAGGTGGGCATAAAACTCACGGACGATGGTGGAATCCTCCTCTCCTGGTGGATGGCAAAAGGCTTCCCATTTATGCTTCTTTACAATGTCCACCACCTCCGATGAAAACCCCAAATTAGATTCATTCATAAATTTGTAAACCTTCTCATAACAGAACGTGCGAGGTGCAAAATTCTCCTTATACTTCATCTTGATTTATTCATTGAAGAAAATTTGGAAAGGTGTAGAAGAAGAAGCCATTGAGAGAAAAATTTATTGAAGAACAAAGGTTGAAAGAAATATGGTTTCTTGGTTTGCTTGTCGTGTGAGAAAGTAAAAAGAGAAAGAGTTTTTAGCTAAGTGAAAATTGGGGGTTATTAATTGGAAGAGGGAAATGGTTGTGAAGGTTTAAAGATGAGTTTTAGTGGGGATAATGATCAGTTTGGTAGTTATGCATGTTTGGGGAAGTGGGATAATGATGGGTTTAAGGGTTAAGGATGAGGTGACAGCGCAGGAAAAAGATAAGGGTAAGAAGTGATAAGGTTGAAATTTCAAATTTAAAGATTTACCATAAAGATTTTGCCCTAGGCTTCTAGGGTTTCCCGCTCTTAGAAAAAACCCTTCTTCTCTTGGAAACAAGATAAACAAAAAATAACTGATAAATATACTTAAACAAAAAGAAAAATAACTAACCTACTATATACAATGATCAAACGATGATGACATAACTCACTGGTTTTCTGCCAAGAGAATAATATATTTGGCATTTTCTTGACTTCCCTCCAGATAGTGCTTTAACCTTTGGCCATTTACCTTGAATGTTGTCCTTTTTTTCAAATCCTTAATAGCAACTGATCCATGAGCATAAAGCTTTACAACTTCAAATAGTCCTGAATACATGGACTTGAGTTTTCCTAAAAATAGCTTAAGCCTTGAAATAAACAACATCACTCTTTGCCCAACTTCAAACTGCCTTGGCAAAATTTTGTTGTCATGTCACCTTTTTGTTCATTCTTTGTAAAGCTTAGCATTTTCATAGGCTTGTGTTCTAAATTCTTCCAGTTTATTCAATTCTAGTAAACGTTTCTTACCAGCAACCCTTCATTCCATATTAAGCTACTTGGTTGCCCAATAAGCTCGATGCTCCAACTCTACTAGCAAGTGGCATGATTTTTTTAAAAATGAGCATGTATGGGGAAGTTCACAAATGAGTTTTGAAAGTTGTTCTGTATGCCCAAAGGGAATCATCTAACCTTAAAGACTAATCATTCCTCGTTGGGTTTACAGTTTTCTCTAAAATACATTTAATCTCCATGTTTGAGATTTTTGCTTAGCCATTTGTTGTGGGATGATAGCTATGGCAATTCTTTGCTGAATTCCATACCTACACAGAGCTTTAGTAACTAAATTAAATTTAAAGTAGGTGCCTTCATCATGAATGATAGCTCTGGGGGCACCAAATCTATTAAAGATATGCTTATGTAGGAACTTGGCAACTGCCTTAGCATCGTTAGTTGGCAGTGGCGTCAACCTGTTTTGAGAAGTAGTTAACAACCACGAGAATGTATAAGTTACCAAATAATGGGGGGAAAAGATCCATAAAGTATATTCCCTACACATCAAACAGCTCTACCGGCATGATGTTCTGGAGTGACAGTTGATGTCTGCTGGAAATGTTACCCATTCGCTAGTATCGATCGCATGTCTTGGCAAATTAATGGGTATCCTTGAACAAAGTAGGCCAAAAGAATCCTGACTATAGCACCTTAGCCGATATCTTCGTCCTAGTAAAATGGCCTTCATATGTGCTGCATGGTAGAGTTGAAGAATATTTTGATTTTCATCTTCTGGCACACAACGGCATATCACTTGGGCAGCATATTGCTTAAACAATAATGGCTCATCCCAATAGTATTTTTGAACATCTCTTAGGGATCATTTTCGAGCATTACTTGCCAAGTCAGGTGGCAAAATATTTCTAACCAAATAGTTGACTATGTCAGCATACCATGGCATGGTATTGACTGCAAGCAAGAACTCATAAGGAAACTATGCCCTCCTTCACCATGAAGTAGCATTTCTCCTAGTTCAGTACCAGGTTGGTTTCAGTACACCTCCATAAAACAAGTCCCAAGCTCTGAAGGCATTCCTCTAAAGTTTTGCCAAAGACTAAGAAGTCATACATGAAGACTTCTAAATTATTTTTAATCATATCTGAGAAAATCGACATCATGCAATTTTGAAACATTGCTAGATCATTACACAATCCAAAGGCCATTCTTCTAAAGGTAAATGTCCCATATAGATAAGTGAACATAGTTTTCTTCCTGATCTTCTAGAGCGATGGCAATCTAATTATAGCCCGGGTAGCCATCTAAGAAGCAATAAAATGCCTTACCTGCTAACCTGTCCAGCATCTGATCGATGAAAGGAAGTGGAAAATGGTCTTTTGGGGTGGTATTATTTACATTCATATAGTCCATGCACACTCTCTAGCCTGTGATAGTTCTTGATGGGATCAACTCATCTTGTTGTTTTGAAACACGGTTATTCCACCCTTCTTAGGCACATATTGCATCGGGCTAACCCATGAGCTATCAAAAATAGGATAAATTATCCTGGCATCTAGCCACTTGATGACTTCTTTCTTGACTACCTTCTTCATGCTCGGGTTTAGTCCAGGTAATCTTCAAGAATAATTTTGTGCATGCAAATAGCCAGGCTTATCCCTCGAATATCTGCTAAGGTTCATCCCAAGGCTTGTTTGAAATTCCCAATGTCTCCAGTAACCTCTTATCCTAGTCGTTAGTTAGATCAGCAGCAATAAGCATTGTCAAAGTAAAGATATTACCTAAGTAAGCATATTTGAGGTGTTCTGGCAAAGGTTTCAGCTCCAGTTTTGGTGGCTCCTCAATAGATAGTTTAGGTGCCTTGATTTCTCTGCCAGCCAACTCCAATGGCTCAGGTCTCCCAAAATAAATCACGACTTCATTCTCCAAGGTTGGTCCTTCAGATTCTTCACTTGTCTTATCTCCATCATCCAGTTATCTAGCATCATTATTTGGATCTTGGTAAATCTATGCCATGTCCACATTTAAAATGAAGTCCATCACCTCAAAAACTTGGCATTCCTCGGGTTCATTTGAGCACCTAAGAGCTTGAAAACATTAAACATAATATGTTGGTCATTCATGCGCATAGTAAGTTTACATTTTTGAACATCAATTAAGGCCCTACCCATGGCAAAGAATGGTCTACCCAATATAATTGGGGCATTAACATCCGCCTTATATTCTAAAATGATAAAGTCAGTTGGAAATATAAATTTATCTACCTTTACCAACACATACCATTTGGATGTGCATAAGATCGATCTGCCAGCTAAAGTGTTACCGTGGTAGACTTGTTTCAATTCCAAGCTTCCTAAAAACTGACATTGGCATCAAATTGATGCTGGCTCCCAGGGCACACAGTTTCTGTAAGAGCGACGGTATCGAAGCCACCCAATCTTCTCTTTTTGGACAAGATGTTCTTCATGAATTTGACATAGTTTGCCATTTGCTCGAGAGCTTCCACTAATGGTATATTAATTTACAATTGTTTAAAAACTTCCAAGAAGCACTTAAACTATTGTTCTTGCTTGTGTTTCTAGAGTCTTTGTGGAAAAGGTGATGGTGGGTAAGCAAATAGTGGTTCTGTTGATTTTGCCAAAGTAGTGCTGGCATTGGATTGAGGTATGGCATTTTCAGTGCTCGCCTTCTTTTTCTATGTTTCTTTGGATTCATCTACTTGCACCAATTTCTCATCTTGGCAATTAGTTGACTGCTTGATAGGTGTTTTATTATCATATTGCTTTTCACTCTAAAGAGTGACTGCTTTACACTATTCTCTCCTTTTTTGCCGAGCATCCTCCATATCGCTTGCCAAATTCCCCTGGGTCTATTACTGAGTGCATTGAAAATCTGCCCTATCTGAATTTCCAAGTTTTCCATAGTGCTGCTAAACTTTAAACAATGGCATCATTTCGCTCCATGTACTCGGTCAAAAAATTCCTTAGGGTAGATCTCTGCCCTTGATTGAAATTATTTTGTGCTTTTTATAGAATTATATTCTGGTTAAATCCTGACAGTGCATTGTTGTTTTGGCACTAGGCATTAAATTGGTTACCACCTTGGTTTGCCTAGGAAAATTTTGGATGCTGCTTCGAACCTGCGTTATAAGTATTAGCATATGGGTTAAAATTACGATTGAAATTTCCAACAAAATTTACCGACTTAGGGTTTGTTGGGCATTCATTAACATCATGATCTTCTCCACAAATTATGCAAAATGGTTTCAATGCCTTTACTTCTCGAGCATTAGTGGGTTTCTACATTGTTTTCACTATATTAGTTAGGTTGGAAATTTGAGCATTGATAGATGATAATGCATCAAGCTCTAATTTTCTAGCAACTTTTGTCTCGGTTCCCAGTCTAGTAGTAAGATAATGGAGATCATTGGTGGCAATCCTTTCAATAATGTCAAATGCCCCCTTGTAATTTTTGTCTAGCAACGAGCCATTTGCCGAAGCATCAACCACAATTCTGGCATGAGCATTGAGTCTATTATAAAAGGTTTTTATTTGGGTCTAAGTAGGGAATCCATGTATGGGGCACCTTCTCAACAGGTCCTTGAAAAGTTCCTGGGCATCATAAAGAGCCTCTTCATCATCCTTCCTAAAAGTAATAATTTCACTCTGCAGCTTGGCATTAAGTTTAGGTGGCTTGAATCTCAGAAGGAACTGTTGGCATAATTCTGCCCACGAGTTAACTAAACCAGGTGGCAAAGAACTTAGCCATGTTTTTGCTTTGTCTCTCAAGAAAAATGAGAACATTCTCAACTTCATTATCCCTTCAGCTACACCAGGTTATTGAAATAGTTGGCAAACCTCCATGAATTGCTTCATGTGTTACCTTAGGTCTCCAGTAGGCGATCCATCAAATTGACTTACATTCAATAGCATCTGAATCATTATTTGTTTAAGCTCAAAATTAACTGCATTTACCTCTGGATCAAATAGTCCTGGCATCAAATTGTTCATATTTGGTGCCAAGTGTTCTCTAATAGGTCTTTCTTCAGGAATCTATGTAGCGAAAACAAGTTCATGTGGTATCTCTTTATTTATCGGTGGATTCTCCTCGTTATTTATGACACCATCCACTCCATTTCCATTACGAGCCATTTCTCGAAGTTTTCTTTTCAATCTGCATAGGGTTCTTTCAATTTCTGGGTTGTATGGCCAATCTTCTTCTATAGTGCGGCTCCTGGTCATACACCAAACACAAAATATAAGTAAAATCAAAACAATAAATTTTGTTGCAATCCCGGCAACGGCACCAAAAACTTTTCGACTCGCTAACGCTTGGCAAATAATAGAGGAAATGATGTAAATATGCAAGAAAATAATGGCAAGTTTAGTTTTTTGCATGCAAGTATACACAGTCAGCAAGTAATACAGTAGTAAGCTGAGTATCGTATCCATAGAGATTGTCTAGGAATTAAATGCCACGATATTTTGCTTGTTAAAGGGAACAAAAGTGTTTGATTGGGGTTTTAGATTTTGAGTTTAGAAAATAACTAAGGGGAATGTAGTGAAAATGAAAACTGGTTGGCAAACAATTGTATTCAAATGGATGATAGGCGTTGGCAAGGGATGCCTGGATGTTACGCTAGTTAAAATAGCAGTTAATAATTTTTGGCCTTAGTTTTATTGTCGATAATATTTTAAGGCTAGTCTTGCCTCTGTCGATAGCAACACCCTAAGTTAATTACAGTTAACTCTTATATTTTTATAGCTATTTTTTCAATAATTAACCTGGCAGAGTTCTAATCTTTACTCCTAAGGTGTAGATTCACTTCCAAAGTAAGCTCATCGACTTCAACATCTTATGTCGAAGCTTCTCTCCTTAGTACCTAGAAATTAATTATCCCCTAAGTTTGTTAAGATATTAAGGAATAATAAGCATGCAATGCCAACTATCGTATGGCAAAGAATTTAGGAAAATTAAGCACTAGCAGTTAGAAAAAAAATGCCAATGCATTAAATTATTAAAAACTGGAAAATAACTGAGCGTTCATCGCAAAAACATCCCCAGCCAACTTAAAAGAATTAGTTCATGGCTAGGGGTCCATCCACAAATCATCATTTCTTAACATCACCATTTTAAAGAAAATAAAAAAAAAGAATTGGAAAAAGAATGAGATCTGTCGATACAGCCCTTCAATGAATCCAAAGCTCTCGATCTAAGCCTGGTCGAACCACGTTTGCCCTCTAGCTTCATCTTTCACCACCGTGTATCCCCCTTGGCTTATGGATCGACTCTCATTAAATAGGCACGCATGGAAACACTAGATTAGGTTTGAAACTTGAAAATTAGCTACACACCAGGATAGACACGTTATCCTCTTATCCTTCTTTTAAAATTTAGGGCTGACGTGTTCTTTGACTAACAACTACTTGACCGAGAATCAGTCATCCATCTTTTTCCAACAGAGCTTGGTAATTGTCGTCCAACTTTTACAAGTGCAACTCGGCAAATCTCTTCTACTTCTCTGGCTTTCTGCTCTGCCAGACCTGCCCCGCTCCTAACTTGCCACGAATGTAAGAAAATACACCCTTACTCTGGCAAAAGAAACGTTCCTTAACTCCTATATGCAAATACATGATTCTACTAGCTAAATGCACAAATATGTACTCAAAGTCAAGCAAAAGCATGGCAATTTATATATGAAAAATAGTAATTTTGAGGAGTTAACAACTACCTCAAAATGCTCCTTTCTTGGATCACGCAAGTGTTGACTAACATTGCTAATTGGAAAGCTATATCAGGTCATGTAAGAAACAAGTAAATTAGCTTTCCAACCAATCTATGTATTGTTCTCTATTAATAGGACTGCCCATTCCATCCTTGTTCCACTTCAAATTAAAATCCATAGGGGTTTATGCAGGCTTACACCCTGGCATTCCAGTCTCTAAAAGCAAGTTGAGAATGTATTTTCTTTTATTGGTAACAATACCAATCTCTGTTTTAGCTACCTCCATTTCTAGGAAATACCTTGGATTGCCAAGGTCTATTGTTTCAACTTCAAGAACCATTAACTTTTTTAAAATTTTCAATCTCATCAATGGCATCTCGTGTAACAATAATATCATCCGTATAAATAATTAAAATAGTTTTCTTTCCAGTAGGAGTTACCTTAATGAATAATTTATGGTCAGTTTGACATTGTTTATAACCATTTTTATGATGACTCTTGAAAATCTATTGAGCCAAGCCCTTGGTGACTGTTTTTAAACCATATAAGGACTTTTCTAGTTTGCAAACTTTCTGATTAACACTTCTGTCCATTCCTGGAGGAATTTGCATATACATCTACTCTTCAAGAGTCTCATTTAAGAAGTCATTCTTGATGTCTAATTGGTGAAGCATCTATTCCTAGTTAACAGCTAGATAAAGTAGTACCCTTTATTGTTTTTAACTTAGCAACTAGGGCAAATGTCTTTTGGTAGTCTATTCCATAGGATTGAGAGAATTTCTTACCTACAAGTATTGCCCTGAATCTTTGAACAGTACCATTTGAATTATACTTCACTAAAAATACCCACTTATAGCCTATTGGTCTTTTTCTTTATGGCAAATCAACTAGTGTCCAAGTCTTATTGTTTTCTAGTACACTAATCTCTTCTTCAATAGCCTTTTTCCATTTCGGATCCCCAAAGCTTCCTCTATTGATTTAGGAATCACAATGATGTCAAGGTTGGCAGCGAATGCTCTGATAATGACTTCAAATTTATATATGCCACAAATCTTTGGATTGGATGGTTTGTGCATTTTCTCACACTCTTCCTCTAAGCAATAGGTAAATCAGAAATATCAATAGTAGGATTTTCATCTTGAAACAATTCCTTACCTTATAAGTTTTCTAAGGGAACAAAATTAAGATCCAGTTCTTGGCAGTCTCCAGACTGTGTAATAGCTTCTTTAGTGGGCTTCTCCCTCCTTTTATAGACATTGAGCTATTTATTTTTCAAGTTGAATGGGTTGAGTTTTTGGGGAGTAATAGGTGAGGTAGGAGTAGGAGGTGAAACATGATCTGGGATAAGGGTTAGATCTTCAAGAATAGGTTCAGTAGACAAATTTTAAAAGTCTTCAAGAACTGGTTCGGTGTTAGGAAGTGCTAGAAAATTCTGAAAACTATAAAAAATAATATCAACAGCATTATTATAGGGTATATTTAATGCTGGAAAAATTAAAATTCGTTTAATTTCTCACACTAAATAACAATTTTGGGGTAAAAAGGTTTTTTTCAAAAAAATATCACATCCATGGAAATGTAGGTTCTTTTTGTTGTAGGTGAGTAACATTTGTAGCCCTTTTTATTTGGGGAATAGCCCAAGAAAATATACCTAGTAACACTAGGGTCTAATTTTGACTGAGAATGAAAATCAATATGGACAAAAACAATGATGCCAAATATTTTTGCTAGAATACTAGAAGCAAGAGGTTAAAAGTTTGAAAAAATTCTTAAGAGAATAAAATTTCAGTGTATTATTTGGCAGTATGTTTATAAGAAGGTGGCAGTTAGGACAACTTCCCACAGTAGTATTTGAGAACAGTTGTGGAAAACAATAATTACCTAGCAACTTCTAGTAGATGTCTATTCTTGCTTTCGGCAATCTCATTTTTAGGAAGAGTCAATACAAGAAGTAATATGAATGATCCTTTTTCTCTAAGATAAGACTCTAGAGCCTTTGTAAAGTACTCAATCCCATTGTCAGTGTAAAGTATTTAATTTTTCTCTAAAACTGGGTTTTTACCATACTTTGAAACCTTTTAAACACCCATTTTTGTTTCTGATTTTTCTCTCATTAAAAAAGTCTATGTAATCCTAGTATGATCATCTATAAAAGTTATAAACCATCTAAAACCATTAGTGTCTTTGACTTTAGAAAGGCCCTAAATGTCAATGTGGATTAGGGATGCCAATGGCGCGGAGCGGGTTTTTGGCCGCCCTGAACCCAATCTTAAAATTTAAAGTTTCAACCCGACCTGAATTTAATATAGCTTTGTCCCTGACCCGACCAGATATAATAAAAGTATAATCCGACTCTAAAATTTTAATAAAAAATTCAATTAAACCAGACCCACCCCGAAGAAAATTAATAAAAATATTAAATATAATATATAAAAATATAATAAATATATGTAGTTATAAATAAAACGGGGCTGGCGGGTTGGAAAATTTATGGCCTAAACCCAAACTCGAATCAACCCGGCTCAAAATCTTTTTTAAAAAATTAACCCGACCCAAAAATCAAAAATTAAAAAATCCGACCATACTGGATTGGGTCAGAACCCGTCAGATACATTTTTTGCCATCCCTAATGTGGATGATTGCAAAGGGTTGGCAGGGAGGTTTTAAATTTTGATGGCAGGTAATTATTTTTTGTTTGTTTTCTAGGTGGACAATATCACAAGTAAAAGAACTTAGATTTTTATTGGGAAATAAACTAGGTAACATTTTTGCTAAATAGTCAAAATTGGATGACCTAATCTATAATGCCATAATAAAACACTTTTTGAAGAATCTGAAATAGTGGGAAAACAAGGAAAATAACTTGAAACTGCTTGTCTATTTGGAGAAGTACGCCCTTGGATGATGTAGAGGCAACCACATAACCTAACACTGTGTTGGGAGGCTCGTACGATCAACTGAAATAGCCAAGAGGGGTGAATTGGATTTTTGCTTTGGTGGATGAAAAGCTAAGAAATAAAAATATTGACACGATGATTTATAGTGGTTCAACTACTAAACCAAGTCTACCTCCACTACCTTAGTTATCCACACTAAGATTTTCTACAAATCCACTAATTTGTCTTTCTTTTTTCCAGGCTCAAGGAGATAACCTTACAACCAAGACTTATACCCCAAAGGCTTGAAAATATTCTCCTACAAAGAGAAAACAAATTGGCAAACAAGGACAACATCGCATTATGGAAAATTTATAGTGGTTCAAGTGCTAAACTAATCGTTGAAAATTTAGTACCAATTGATGGGAAATATCAATTGTTGGTGCAAAATAACAATGGAGAATGAGTCCAAAAATTTTACACAAAGAATTCTTAAAATTGGCTCCCCCTTAATCAAGCATCAATAAAATTGTTAGTCCAACAGTTCAAGAGAAATAAAGTGAATTTCAAATAAATAAATAAATAAAAGAAATCAAGAAATTCAATTAAACATGTCATTTAAGAGAGAAAAAATCAATAATCATACAAGGTATGGCAAAAAGGAGACAAAATTGTTTCTTTTTTTCTACGCGTACTGGTTAAAGGAGGTCGTATCGGTACTTGGTTGAAGGTCGTATCAATACGGTATGGGTTGTACCTGTACCGAAGGCATGAAACTGATGAAAATACAGCAAAAACAACCCAAAAAACCTTGCAACTTAATCTTAAGTTCATATAAAGGTTTTAGTAGATCCTAGGTATACCTTTTGCACATATTGCTACACATGCTTCTCAAAAACATAACATTTAAAACAACAAAGCATGAATTTCACCAAATTCAACCAAACATTACAAGTTTAAGGCAAAGAACATAGATATGAGCATGAAAGGCCAAAAACATGTAACTCATGCAATTGAGACTCCCCTAACTATATGCAATTAGGCACAACATAGAGTCATACAAACATGCTTAGATCATTATGAAAACATGATCAAGCAATTGCATGAAACTAAATTTTACCACTTGAACTAAGGTAGGATGTTAATCCTTCCTCTTTTGTGTGTCATGAGCCTCCAAAATTTCAACTTTGATCATCAATGGCTCAAGCACACTTACAAGTAAACAATCAAGTTATTTTTGGTATCCAAATTGCTTTGGATCCAATTGCGTTAGTCCCAAAAATTTTAGTCCCCTTGGGAATGTATTTTTCAATTTCATCATTTTCTTTGAAACAATGAGTCCTTTTAGGACCCAAATGTTTTTAACACATTTGGCATTTATAAATCTAGGGGAACTAGAATGTCTAACATGAAATTTTGATTTTACAAAATTTATTTTGGAGCAATCTCTATTTTTCTTTTCAAAATTTTTGCAAATCAAATCTTTTTCTTTTCTAAGATCATCTAACTCTCTTTGATGATCTACATGAACTTGTTGAAGCAATTTTTGTAAATCAAAATTATTTTGCTCAAAATCTTTGAGCTTTGCTTCAAGTTCATCTTTGGTTTTAGAAATCAAATCATTTTGAACTTTAAATTTGAAATCATTTTCTTATTTTTCAAAATGTGATTTTTAAACTCTAAAACCAAATTATCATAGGCATCTTGTAATTCACCAAATGTATATGAAATTTAAATAGATGAATTAGAAGTTACCCTTGAATCTTCGTCGATGGACATGAGACAAAGGTTGGCAACCTCATCATCGATGGAGTCCTCTTCATCACTCAATGTAGCCACAAATGCCTTCTTCTTATGGCTTGATCCATTCTTTTTGAATCAAGGGCAATCATACTTGGTGTGCCCCGGCTTCTTGCATTTGAAGCATATGATGAAATCTCTCTTCTTCATTTTTGATTCTTCCTTTTCTTACTTTATAAATCGGGTGAATTTCTTGAAGAGCTTAGCCATCTCTTCTTCTTCACTATCATCTCTACTTGAATCGTCTTGTTGGCTTGTGGAGGATTTAAGAGCAACATTCAAGTCTTCAATTCCTTACACTTCTATCTTCTTCCCTTTTGACATCATCATCTCGTGGGTTAGCAAAGATCCCATAAGTTCATCATGCTTGAGCTCCTTCAAGTTATTTGCTTCAATGGTTGCAGTCTTCTTGGAATCCTATGAATCGGAAAGTGAATCTATCAACTTTCCCGCAAGCTTGTCCTTCAAAATCATTCTTTATACCCTTTAAGTCCATTCACAATGGTGGAGAATCGATCGGACATAGATTTGATGTCTTCTTTCGGGTACATCTTGAAGTTCTCATACTTAAGGTTGAGAAGACCAATCTTGGTCTGCATTACTTTATTGGTTCCTTCATTAGTGATTGTAACACCTTATTCCCGTATTCAAATAGCGAATATGAGTCAGAGATGTCACAGAACAATAACATGACTTTTATTTAAAAATTCTATAAATTTAAAACTTTTGAAAATATTTAAAATTAACTTGTACACAAAATCGGAGTTCCTTTACTTTACGAAAAATAATTTAACTATTTGATAAATAACAAACTTTGAACCAAAATAGAAAAATTTATCACATTTATACATGCCACTAAAATAAATTAAAAACCTCAAGTAGGATGTCATTACTGCAGTACCTTGATGAAAATTTATGAACTTGATGCAACGCCTTATTTACACACAATGTCTCGAACCACCTACGTGTGCACAGGCAAACACACGCTAAGTACAAACTTAGTGAGGCATTATAAGGTATTCATAAAATTAAATAATAATCAATTTTTAAATATAACATAGTATAAACAATTTCAATATAAAACTATTTCAAATCAATATTGCTTTAAAGCAAAGTTAAAATATTTATAAATATATTTTGTGAAAGTTCTTTTATATCAATAGCCCAAGAAATATGTATAGAGAGAAACTAAGTATATGAGATCGTGTACTCCTAGAGTACTGGCCATTTCCCCTAAGGAGAAAGGAAAACATTACAATAATACGAGCTGGTTGTGCTCTCAGAGCACTAGTCACCGAAGTGACGGTAGTCCCAGACTACTAGATCCAAAGATTAATGCATTCCCAGAATGCTAGCCACTATATGGCAAATGTAGCTACAATGCAGTCCCAGACTGCTAGTCTCTTATGGCATGCCACTATACTATAACTCTCATGTAATCTTGGGCAATAAAACAATATAATTACCTTTGCAATACATCATTTTATAGATGGTAAAAATCTCATCATCGATAAATCAAAAAAATAGAGCAGCTCATACTCCATTACAACATAAATTATTCTATAACAATCATCAATATATGATAATAAAGTTATCATAAACAAAACATAATAAGGCAATTCATACCCTATCATGTAAAAAATCATCTCTTTTTGTCTGTGAAAATATTATATTTCACATAAAAATCAATATTAATTATACCATAAATCGTTCTGGTAACATCATTATCGATATATGATAATAAAAATTATTATACGCAAAATACAATAAGGCAGTTCATACCCCATCATATACCAAACCTTTACTTTATGCCTCTGAGAATATCATATTTCATATGAAAACCAATATTATTAATTCGATAAAATCATATAGGTCGACTTGTCGCAAGTCTTCCTAAATACATTTTAAAATAAATAAATGCACTCACCTTGACACTTCTTATCCAAACTAAATTGAATAAATTAAGAGAACTCCAAGCTTTATCCTTTGCCTTATCTACTGAATTTTCGATTTCTCATATTTACATGAGTGCTTCAAATTCATCCCTTACATACACAAATTAATAACACCAATAAGGTACTCATTTTATAATATGTCAGTCTGCGCTACCTTCAAAGAAATATTTATTTAAAATAATCTACAACTCAAAATTTGATTCTGTTTGTTTTGACAGAAACTAGATTCGATAATCTATTCAAACATATAAACTAATATCTCAAAGTCAACTCGTACAATTTATTACGAATTTTCAAAGTCGAATTCCAGTGCTGAATTTCAGAGCAGCCTGCTACTCTATTTTCTGGCCTTTCGTCACTTAAAAATTCATATCTTTTGATATACCAATCGAAATCGGACACCGTTTGTTTTAAAAGAAACTAGACTAAACCAGGAATACAATGGTATTTGGCTCACTTTCTAATAATTTTTATGGAATTTTTGGTGAATTTACAAACTCACTGATAAAGACTAAAATTTATGGGCAGATCCATGAATTTGATCTTTGACATCCTTTAACCATTCCAACACTTCAAATTAACCTTCAATTACATTATTCCAACTTTTTATTTTCATGACAAACTCCAAATTCAACTTGAATCCAATAACCCTAAATTAACCTTGACTTGCCAAATTTAGGGGTTTTACTTTATACTTGAAATCAAGCTTTGAAAAGCTAATTAAACTTAACCCTTCAAAATCAAACCATAAATAAATTTATATCCATAAACCCTAAAATTTAATCCTTCAATTTCATGAGCATAGCTTAACCAATCCATGAATTTTTTTTTATACCAAATGATAGAGAATTCAAAAAGGATCAACTTTGTATTTCATAACCAAACCCTAAATCTAAGCCATTTAGGGAGAAAAAATTAAAATTCAAAATTCATACCTTTGCTCTTTGAACCTCACCTACATGAAGAATGGAAGACTTGTCTTCTATTTTTCCTTTTGTTCAATTTATGCCACTTCTTATCTTTTATTTCCATAAATAATAAAAATATCTTCTTAATAGTAAAATAACTATTTTACCTTTAAATCCAAAGCTCCACATTATGCCACATGTCACTTTTCTTCATCCAGTGGACTAGACTTAATATTGAATTAGTAGTTTACCAATTTGCCCTTGAACTATATCAATTTCCAATTTTACCCTTGAAACAAACTTAAATTCTAATCATGTCCCTTGATCCAATGGCTAGGATTCAACAAGGAAAAATTATCTTAATCCAATGGTCTATGTTAAATCCTTCCAAATTAAGGCATAGAAATGACATTATTAACCTTGCCTTATCATCTAACAAAATATCTCAAATATTCGACTCGATCTGATTATCCAAATTTTTTCTCGAACTTAACCCTTTTATAGCTTTGAACACAAATTTTGTATGAAAAATATGAGTAAAACAGAAACATCATTCTTGGGGTAAACTATTCATTTATGAGACTAAAATACATAAATTTTGAAAATTACAATTTAGTCCCTAAACTTTTCCTAAGTTTATACTTTAGCCATCAAACTTTCATTTTATTCATTTTGGTCACTAGCCAAAATTTTGAGGTATTACAGTGACTTCAAGCTTGTCCCAAATTTCCTTGGCACTCGAGCAAGAAGATGACTTTGCATACTTATTGGTTTTAAGAGTACAAAGCAAAATGTCAATAGCTTTATCGTTGAGTTGCATCTTCTTTCAATCTTCCACATTCCATTCTGCCTTGCTTCTTTAAGGAATGAACGGGCCATCAAGAACTACATCTCAAAGACGATAGTCATGGGCTTTGATGAAGAACATCAGCCTATTCTTAGAATAGGAGTAGTTGAAACCGTTGAAGTAAGGAGGCTTGTCGATAGATTACGCCATTATCTCTGGTTGATGTAGAAAAGTTTAGCACTTTAACGATCAAATCTAGGATGTTAATCCGATGTAGAGATGAAGCTTTGATACCAATTATTGGGAGGCTCGTACGATCAACCAAAATGGCCAAGAGGGGTGAATTGGATTTTTGCTTTGGTGGATGAAAAGCTAAGAAATAAAAATATTAACACGATGATTTATAGTAGTTCGACTTCTAAACCAATTCTATCTCCACTACCTTAGTTATTCACACTAAGGATTGTCCACAAATCCACTAATTTGTCTTTTCTTTTTCTAAGCTCAAGGAGATACCAAGACTTATACCCCAAAGTCTTGAAAACACTCTCTTACAAAGAGAAAACAAATTGGCAAACAAGGAAAACCTCTCTAGGCAAATGTGTTTGCAATTTAAGCACTCACCCAAAGCCTAACACTTGAGAAAATATAACAATTAAGCTCACAAGTGTGTTCTACAAAGAAAATTAAAAAAAATAAGCACTAAAACAATTTCTCTATCAATGAATGTTGGTAGTTGGTTTCTTTTTTTGTTGCATGGTTGCTTGCAGAGGTCTTTTAAACCCTCTAAGGAGTTTGTGGCCGTTACTAGCCATTGGGGTTGATTCAGAGCCGTTGGGGGCTTTATTTCCAGCATTAAATGCACTTCTAGGCTCATCGGTATCGGTATGCGTACAAGTGTATCGGTACACCTGCTCAAAATAGAAAGAGTCAATGGGCGTTTTTACACTGGGTATCGATACACTATGCATGTGTATAGGTACACCCCATAGTGTATCGGTACGGCTGAGGCCGTATTGATACCCTATTTTGCTACTAGAAAATGAAATTTTGGAAAAGCAAAAGGGCGTATAGATACGGGTAAAACGAGTATCAGTACAACTGACTGGTATCGATACACTAACAAGTGTATCGGTACACCTGACCTATTTTTGACACTTTGGATATTTAAAATCATTTTAAACATGTCAAAAACCCTTTGAAAACCTTTCAAACATATTTTTCAAGTTAATGGACTTTTGAAATATTTTTACAAATTAGTTTAAGTCCAAAAGCATTTTTCATTTAAGTTATATCAAAACCAAATATCTCAACACACTGTCAATCACCTTCCCCGAGTCATAGCCTAAAATTCACAAACATGCGAAGAGAACTTAGTATTGCATTTCTTATCATTTGATATTTTACTAACTGAAATAAGATTGTAAGTCAATTTTGGAACATATAGGACATTAGACAATATGAGAGTTTTAGATATTTTAACAGAACCAATTCCTGAGACATATGATAAGGACCCATCAGTTTTTTTATTTAAGAAGAAACATATAAGGACTGAAATGTATGGAAGAAAGAATGGTCTCTTGTCGTGTGGCCTAATGCTCTTGAATCAACTATTCAAACTGAACCATTAGTTTGATAAGTTAAACCAACAAAAATTGAAATACCTTTCGGTGCTTTAGAAACAAATTTTGATTCATTAAGAGGTGTCATTTGGCTCAACAATCTTTGCAAGTCATCAATTTGTTGTTTGTTGAAACTTGGTCCAGTAACTTTTGTAGATGTCATATGAGCAGAGCCATCAGTTTGTTGTTTCATTCTCTGAGGCTTCCAATTTACCATGAAGTTTTCATCAGTTTTTTATATGACCAACCCTTCTACAATGGTCACACCAGGGTTTTTCTCTCCTTGGCTTGCTTGCGGAATGAGTGATGAAATCAACATATTCAGACTGGATATTTTGTGACATTATTACACTCATTCTACTTTCTTCTCTTCTAACCTCAAAGAAGGCCTCTCATAGAGAAGGAAGAGGCTTTGTAGCAATAATCCTTCCTGGGTTATGATTTGCTTATATAATGATGCATTAGTAGTGGATAACCAGCTATGATTTTCAAAAAGATTCAATTGTTGTCAATACCTTACAAAGGTGTTGGAGTATCGTGTGACACTCATTTTATCTTGGTGAAGGTTATTGATCTTATTCTCAATATCAAATAACTCAGCAACATTGTCTGAACTGGAATATGTTTCTTTAGCAGCATCCTAGATTTCCTTTGTTGTATCATAGAGAAAAAAATCAACAACCATTTCAAGATTCATGGAATTTATAAGTCAGGATATAATCACATTGTTTTCTCGAAGCCATAAGTGATATGTTTGATCAATAGTTGCCGAAATTTTCTTTTTCTCTGAGATGTATTCTGCTTTACCCCTGCCAGTAATGTAAAGCTTCACAGTTTGAGACCACTGAAATTAGTTGTGGACATTGAATTTGTGAGAGCTTATTTGTGTGGTGGAGATATCTAATGCAGCATCGGTTTTGATCAGCTCCAAAATTGGCTACTATAGAGGCAGATGTTTCAACCATGTTGATGGATTTTCGGATCGAAAGCCTAAACTAATACCATATAAATTAAAGACAAATTTGAGGATAAAAGTCTCAATATGAGTACTCTGTAAAACTATATTTCTTTCTTGAATTACAACAGTCTTATAGACTAAATACAAGAGTTAGATTTTACTAAGGATTACTGCAGTAGTTATATCTATCTTATACTAGAATAGTTAAAGATAAACTAAAACTCCTATTAAATAATAAATACAATAAGATTGAACTTTAAAGTTAATCCTCAAATTATACGTTTATGATCCACAATCGATAGATGAAGCCCAGAAAAATCTACCGACGAAGGCCAAGGCATAATTCTCTCTTCCAGCTTTGCGTTCTGATGAAACATGAATTAGATTGGGTGTATCAAGTAGGGACGCTTTTTTGCACACTCTCGGATCGTTGTTGTTTTCATTGAAGTACCTTTTGGCATATAAAAATGTTAATTTCTCCATCTTCACCTGCATATACTTGGACTCTATTCATCATGTTCATTACTCTTGGAGTTTTCATCATCATTTGCTACAAATCAAAAGTCAAGAAAGAATCGGGCAAGAAATGAAAAAAATCAGGGGATGAAAGGCTCTGCTTTTACAACTTTTTAGATTCATGGAGAAAACATAAAGGAAAGGAAGAAAAAGAGGGGAACAAGAAAGTAATGTGATATGTCGATCATTTTCTAACCGTAGTTAATGTGACCTTAATGAAAGCAAATTAAAAGTTCAAGGATTATATCACACGTTTTAAGTTTAATGACCAAGTTGCAAGTTTTCTAAAAGTTTAGTGATTATTTATGTAGATTACCCATATATAATAGGAGTTCATAAAATATTTTTTGTCACGTATACAAAGACATACAGTAAGCACTCCGGAAGTAGTTTTGATATCTTAGGGGGGAACCAGTTAGGAATGGCAACAGGCCGAGGAGGGGCGGGTTTTTGGCCGCTCCGACCTTGACCTGAAACATAGTAAACTCCACCCACCTCAACTCGACCCGAGAAATAATATTTTTTCATCCACCCCGAACCCGTCCGAAATTTGAATTCTAAACTCGTTTCTGATTCAATCTTACTCGATTTTTCAAGATTTTCTATGATTTTTTTTTTTTTGCCAATACCAGATTTTCTCATTAAACAAACAAAAATTTTAAAAAAATCTAGAATATCCATATAAAAAATTAGCATTGAGAACCCAAAAAAAACAAACTTTTTCTCATGTTTATTGTTATTCAAAACAAGTATTTTTTTTCTCATAAAAATAATCTTAAAATATCCAAAAAATGGAAAATAATATGAAAAAATAAAAAAATTACTTTTTGTAGTAGCCCATTTTTGTCTGGGCCTGAGCCCAATTAAACACACCCAAAAACCCATAACCCATGACCCAATTATAATTAAAAACAACCCAATACCAGATTTAATCCAAATACCCCATATTACAAAAATACCTATTTTAATACCCCAATTACCCTAAATACCCTTAAACCTAAAAAACCTAATACCCTCAACTACCAGCCACTGCCGCCACCCTTGTACCCAATCACTCGCGCGCGTGGCCACCACTCGCGCGCGTGGCCACCACACGCGACGTTAGTGGCCATGCGCGACACCACCGGCCTCCACTGCCCACTCTCCATGCGTGTGGCCGCCCATCGTCGTGTTTTTACACCTGTAAAAGTAAAAAGAGACATCATATCAGATTTAAAATGGAAAACAAGTGGGAATTTCTCTAATATTTATATGTGAAAAATTGGGTATTTAAACCCAATGCATGTATTGTAAAAGGGGGCTTTTTTCGAATATATAAAAAAGAGAGGATTCGGAGGGATTTCGAATTGGAAAAAAAGAGATTCGAAATATATAAAAAAGGGTCTTTTATTAGATTCGAAAATAAAAACACGAGTTTTATCCTTGCGTTTGAATCAAACAAGGCAAAAAAGGGTAAATTCAAAAGGTAAAAAATTAATAAAAACCTTTTGGTTTTTTTGTAGATCTGCGTACCTAGGGTTATTTTTCGCAAAATCCACCCCTGAATTCAAACTCGGGGCGTTGAACGGAGTTGGAAAGACAAAATTTGAATTTTCTGGCCGTCGGTGGCGACTGGCCACCACCGCACCGGCAGAGAAGGGAGAGGGTTTGAGAGGCCCCTTTTATCTTTTTGTTTGAAATGAAAAATGAGTAATTCTTTTTAGAATTTAACTTTTATACATCACTAAAATGTGGGTAAATTACATACTAAACCCCTCCGCCCGAGTCCTATTTTTAGCCAGGGTCTGCCGCATGGTTTAATTGCACCTTCAGTCTCTGCATGTTTCAATTGTTTTTCATATTAGTCACTGGATTCAATTTTCATCTAAATTTTTATGGGTAAATTACCCATCTAGTCCCTCCTTCCCAAAACAATTTTCAAAATAGGTTTGTCGCTTGGTAAAATTACCTCTTTAGTCCCCGCAAATCTTAAATATTTTGCATTTTCATCTTTTCTTTAGTCTTTAAGTTTCCTTTTTGCAATTCGGTCCTTTTTTAATTATTATTATTATTACATATATGTATATATATTTTTATTTTCCTTATTAGATATAGTATATTATGTGTATATATATATATATGTTTTATTATGTATATTGTATTTATATACATATATATATTATTATCTTATGATATATTATTATTATATATGTTATAATATATATATATATATGTTTATTATTATTATATTTTTCTTTTTTTCAATATATAATACATTAGTATATTTATCATATTATGTATATTACATTATACTTAGTATATTATAAATATATGTACATTGTTATTATTATTATTACTATTATCATTATTGTTATCTTTACTATGTAATATATGTATATTATGTTATATATATTATTAAATTATTATACCCACACATATTTTTTTGTTTAATTTATTTCAATTTTTTCTAAATTCGACCAATTTAAGGGAATGTTTTCCGCTTTATTTTGGAATCCGGCTGGGAAGTGACATCCTGACTCATTCAGGTGTCATCTTCCTCGGTTTTTTGTAAATAAGGAAATGTTCTCCTTAGACTATTTTTTAGAGATTAAATTTTAAATATAAAAATCGAATTTTTTGTTTTCCTGCAAAGACAACACCAAATCAACGCAGTACTAATTTTGGGCGTTGTGGGGTGCTAATCCTTCCCCCACGTGTAACCGACTCTCGAACCAAAAAATTTGAATCTCTGGTTACCTTTTAACGGTGCCTGGCCTACCAAAGTAGCCGGTGGAGACTCCATCCATTTTCCATTTTCCACCATTTTCCATTTTTCGTTTTTAAAAACATTTACGGTATTCTGTTGGAAGCGTCATCCCAGGCTCCGGGTAACGTCCCTTTCGACTCCGTAAAAACATTTTTTTAAAACTCTATTTTTCGTAAAGGAAAAACCTATTACGACAAATGGCGACTCTGCTAGGGACGTTTTTCAAGAGAGTCAGGCCAATGTTGATTTTGTATTGTCTTGCAAGAAATTTGAAAATTCGACTTGATTTAATTTTTAATCCCTCGACATTCATGCATGAGCTTTCTACCCGGGCTCCTCACCTTGTTAAGTGGGAGTGATTACTTCACTTCGTGGGGTTTTAAGAAAAACTATTTTTAGTAATGTGATTCCTAATAACCCACTTGGACATAGTGCATGGGTGATTAGAATATGTAAGAAATGTTTGTTGGTGATTTAAGGAATTGAGTTCCTGGCAAGCTTATTGGAGCTTTTATTTCGCAAACTTGAGATTATTTTTGGAATGAACTGGTTGTATGTATATGATGCAGAGGTGAAATATAAAAAGAAAAGGTTGGTACTTTAAGGACCCGATGGTTTTGAAGTAATCATTAGGGAAGAAAGAACTGACTGTTTAGAGTCACTGGTTTCTTTAGTAACAGCTTAAAGATTGTAATGCAATTGATGTGAGGTATGTTTAATTTATATGGTGGGTATACAAATATCACCCAAGAAAATTGAAGGCATCTCAACTATAAAAGGTAAATTGTATAAGAAAGATTATTTCTTTAAGGAGACATCAGTGTTACTTGATGCCAACTATAAGGTTTAAAAGATCAGGAAAACAAGAAATATGGAATAAAAGTATGATGAAAGTGATATTTGAGTACATACTGAACAAGATTGGAAGTCTAATACCGATAAAGAGTATTGAACTCTTAACCAAAGAATATTCAAAGAAGTCAACTAAGAGGTTAATTCTACCTGAATAGTTGACATCAGAGCCGTATAAAGATAGGGCTGAAGTGTAATGGATAAGCTAAGATATATTTTCAAAAAGGTTTTGATAAAGACAATCAGTAATAACATAAGATGATCAGTATGACAAGCATTAAAATAATGTGAATTGATAGAAAAAGGTTTTCTAATGGTCTAAGTGGTCAAGTATTAGAACTTTGCAGTTAAGCGTGTTTGGGCGAGAGTAGTACTAGGATGGGTTACCTCTTGGGAAATCCTCGTGTTGCACCCCTCTTTTAAGGGCTCGAGAAAAATGGCGGCGGCTGATCATGGAGTAAAGACGGTGAAGGGAGGCAGGCGGGTATGGACCCTGTACGTATCTAATCTATCGGAAAACATTCATTAGAAGAGAGTGTGGCAAGTTTTCGATAGACATGGGAGGTGATCGATGTATTTGTGTCGTGAAAGAGGAGTAAAGAGGGTTTGAGATTAGGTTTTGTTCGGATGGAGACGGAGAGTGATGCACTACGTGTGAGAGATAGATTGAATGGACTCCAGATTTATGGATCTCGAATTCAGATCTCGTTGGCACTGTATGAATCTCGAGATAGTTATTGGCGACGAAAGAGACAGCCGAGTGATGTGAATCCGGAAGGTGTGTCGTGATGAAAAAGGTGGATGTGATCGGGAGCAAGAGGGGGATTGTAAGGAGGTTGTTGCTGTCATGGAGGAAGCAAATTTAGGGGTTCTGAGTCGGTGCGCAATCGGTTGGCAGCGAGCTATGATTCCATTGGGTGAAATAGCAGAGTGTTTAAAGAAGGAAGCAATTTATGGATTTTCATTGATGCGCATTGCAGGTAACAGAATTTTGTTGGTGTTTACAGATTTAGAGTTACAACAGAAAATATTAGAGAGTGGTGTGCTAGATAGATGGTTTGATAAGGTGCCTAACTGGTCGTCAGATGGTGATATTGGATCGTGACGTACGTGGTTATCGGTATTTGGTGTGCAGTGCATGCTTGGTCGAAGGGGACATTTGTTAATGTGGCTATGGCTTGGGGAAAAGTGGTGAAAGTGGAGGAGGAGACAATTGAGCCGACATCGTTTGAGATAGGGCATGTTCTCATTGAGATGGATAGAGTAGAGAGGATAGATGAAATAATGGTTCTTCATGTTCAAGGAAAAACTTTCAGAATCAGAGGGACTGAAAGGGAATCAAATTTTCGACTTAGGGGTGAGTGCAAGTGTGTGGAGTGGAGTGCAAATCCAGTTACGTGCGGATGATTCAGACAATAGGGGGAAACATGTCTCAGATTAGGAGGTTTAATGCACGTATAAGGCGCAGCAGGCCCTGGAACTCAATATGGGGAATAGGGAGAATTCAGTGCATAAAACAAATAGTAAGCGGGAGGAACAAAGTGATTCTAACAGGAGTGTGGGGAGTCGAACAAAGATAGATAATGGAAAGGATTTAAGAATGTTGGATAATTTGGACAAGGATGGGGATAATTGGGTGGTAAGAATTTGCACTGAGGGCATGGAAGATGGTTGGGAGAAGCAATAAGATATGCGGGTTATGGATTCTTTGGAGAAGGTGCTTATTCGATCTATGGAGGAGAATGCGGGGTGTGTGGATCGTGTTTTACATGAGGGTCCAAACGAAGTAGGGGTCAGTGAAGAAGTTGATCTTTACATGTAGCATCCTTGGGCCTTGAAAATGTCAGGCCTCTAGGAGAGGAAATTAGGGCGAATTTGTCTACCACAATAAATTACAAAGGAGAGGCAAGGAAAATACGTAAAATCACAGAGGTTAATTCGAGCCTACTAGCTCTAGAGGAACGTGATACTGCAAAGGTGAAAAATACGAAGAAGGGTCGTGGACGACCACGAAAGGTGCCAGAACGGACCATAGACTTTGCGAATGCTTCGCTGAGTGATTCGAATTTTGTACATCATAGGGAGGTTATACTTAAGGAGGCGAGGGAAACGGTGAATTTTGGTAAATTAATAGGTGCGAAAATAACTGGACAAGAAGAGAACATTGTGCGTGATATTGCGCACTATCTTGACAACGATCAATAAGGGTGATAGAGTAGCGCAATCTTGGATTTGGAAGCCTTCAATCAAGTTGTAGCAAGAACTAGGAGCTCTAGACTCAATCAAGAAAGTATGGGCAGATCTGAAATTTCAAGAGAAAATAGAAGGGCTTTTCTTGAAAATTTCAGATTCGAGGCTGGAAAATTAATGAAAGAAAGACAAGATGAAGGATTAGATGATAAGAAATAGGAAAATAAATAAAAAGATGAAAAAAGATTAAGAAGAAGATAGGTAAAACAAATCTGGAAATTCCAGCTTTGTTTATGGAATTATGGAAGATGGTGTGAAGGTTGAAGATGAAGATGGCTTGCGAATTGTTGATTTTGTTTTGTCCTCGGCACCCTCTTAGACTCAATTATCTAAGCTAGCAACCTCAAGCGGCTCTAACCCACCCTCCTAGATGCAATTATCTAGGCAAGCAAGAGTGTGAAGATGATCTCCCTCACAAGAACTCGATGATCTTATATTGAAGATGGCTTCTAGACAAGTTTACCGAACACTTGCAAACTCAAAGAATACTAAAATCTCCAAAGATAACTTTTTATTAATCAATGAAATCTCAATTACATTGTGGGTGAAGCCTCTTTTATATAGGCCATGGAGAAGTTTTAATCCTACTAAACTTAGGTATTAAATATAATAAATAAATGCTAAAATCTAATCTCCTAATTAGATAAGTAACTTCTAATAATAAATAAATGCTAAAAATAAAATCCTAGTCAAATAAATCTGATCCTAATAGATATTGCAGAATCCTATATTGATTTAAATTACAAATAATCAAATAAAATCTTGAAAATTCGTAATTATCCAAAAATCCCGTATTAATCCCGTATAGGAATTTTTGCATGCGCTGTCTTCGCTAAAATACACGTATCTTGAGATCCAGATGTCCGATTGAGGCGTTTCAAGATGCGTTGGAAAGATAATTTGCAGCTGGACAAGTTTTAAGAAGACATGTTGACCCATAAATGCATGGATCCCATCCAAAAATTCGTCGCAAGTTAGCTAACTTTCTAGACTTCACAAACAGATTCAGTTTCTTGTCCAAGATTCATCGTTTTTGACCTCCTATATGTGCATTGTTTTGGCCATTATTGTTTGCATCGAACAAATTCAGCTTCTTGTCCAATATGAGTAATTTAACCCCGCTCATGCATGTATCATTCCCCCACTCCTCAAAAGGATTCGTCCTCGAATCTAAATCGGCAATGAGAGAACAATCATCAACTTCAATTGAAAATGCTTCTTTGTTGTATGTGGAGTGATCTAATTGAGCTCCTCTCAATGGTTCAACAAAATCCTGAAAAAATAAGACAACACTAATCGAACATTTGTAATGACTAGTCAAAACAAAATCACTCATCACGTTCTTTTTCTTGTCTTTTTCTTTTGGGCTTTGTGTGACTTTTACCTCATATGTATTTTCACTCACCAAATTTGGGCCATTAATTTGACTTTTTTCACTCTCGGCCTCTTTACTCTCAGTCTTTTGTATCTCACATCCCATATCCCTCTCATAAAATTTATCATCAATGTACAATTTCTGTAGAGGAGAAAGTGTTTCTAAAGGAATGATAGGACAAGAATCAAATGAAGGGTTAGAATTACACTTACTTTCTTCGTGGGGAGGTGATGAGAGTATAGCAAGTGGACCTACTACTTCACACGAGGGATTATAAGCATTGTCATCTTGTCTAATGTGTTCACTATCACTATCCTTTTGTTTGGGAGATGGTTCTTCTCCAATATCAACATTTGCACAAATGCTAGAAGTAGAAGTACGAAGAGAATCATGTGTACGTTCTGGTTTTGGGATGTCTTCATGGTTGGTTGCCTTTGTGTGGTCAATTGATTCAGCCTTTTGTGCTTCCAATCTTTTTCGTTTTATCCTCTAACAATGTTTTTTTGCTTTCGCTATTTCTTCATCTACTTTTTCCGGCTCTATTGTAGCAAACGAGAGCTTCTGGCCTTGGTGCACAACCGACTATCCATTTGTATTGATTCGATGGACAGCACCACGATCATTTTTTCAAGGTCTTCCTAATAGCAAGTGGGTGACTTCCATAGGGACCACGTCACACCATACATCATCACAATAGCTTCCAAGAGTAAAAGAGATTAAACAACGTTCGGTTACCTTCATATCCGGTCCGCTATTAAACCCTTGAAGATGATACGGCTTAGGGTGTTCTTGGCATGGTAGATCGAGTGCATCAACAATGAAGCTACTCACTAAGTTTACACGACTATCACCATCAATAATTAAAGAACATAGATTACCTTGTATCTTACATCGTGACCGAAAAATATTTATTGGTATACGATAACGAGTGTTGAAAAGAGAATAAAACATCCTAATTGCTTTAAGAATCCAAAGACAAGGTTAGACACCAATAGAATTATAGTTGCAAGGAGAAAGAAGTGTATGCAACTTTTAGTCCTACTAACACAAGGAAACAAGAAGGTGTTAGAATATGTGTAAGAACCAATAAAAGCTAAAACAAACGAAAACTAATGGCTAAGAATGAAAGAAAATTAGAAAAATCCCAAAAACCCTAGAATTTTGCAGCAACTTGATCTACTTCGTTCGAGGTGTTCCCGATGTCAAAAAATTCTGAAATTTTATGTGGTGACTCCTCCAAAGGTGTAGATCTGATCTGGAAATTTTCAGCTCAAAATTCGCTCGTTTGAATTTGACGAATTTTACCTAATTTCGAGTTTTTCACCCAAAAACGCCAAAATTCTTGTCAAGAATCGTCCCAAATCTGATATCAAATGATAGAGTAGCGCAATCTTGGATTTGGAAGCCTTCAATCAAGTTGTAGCAAGAACTAGGAGCTCTAGACTCAATCAAGAAAGTATGGGCAGATCTGAAAATTCAAGAGAAAATAGAAGGGCTTTTCTTGAAAATTTCAGATTCAAGGCTAGAAAATTAAAGAAAGAAAGACAAGATGAAGGATTAGATGATAAGAAATAGGAATATAAATAAAAAGATGAAAAAAGATTAAGAAGAAGATAGGTAAAACAAATCTGGAAATTCCAGCTTTGTTTATGGAATTATGGAAGATGGTGTGAAGGTTGAAGATGAAGATGGCTTGCGAATTGTTGATTTTGTTTTGTCCTCGGCTCCCTCTTAGACTCAATTATCTAAGCAAGCAACCTCAAGCGGCTCTAACCCACCCTCCTAGATGCAATTACCTAGGCAAGCAAGAGTGTGAAGATGATCTCCCTCACAAGAACTCGATGATCTTATGTTGAAGATGGCTTCTAGACAAGTTTACCAAACACTTGCAAACTCAAAGAATACTAAAATCTCCAAAGATAACATTTTATTAATCAATGAAATCTCAATTACAATGTGGGTGAAGCCTCCTTTATATAGGCCATGGAGAAGTTTTAATCCTACTAAACTTAGGAATTAAATACAATAAATAAATGCTAAAATCTAATCTCCTAATTAGATAAGTAACTTCTAATAATAAATAAATGCTAAAAATAAAATCCTAGTCAAATAAATCTGATCCTAATAGATATTGCAGAATTCTATATTGATTTAAATTACAAATAATCAAATAAAATCTTGAAAATTCGTAATTATCCAAAAATCCCGTTTTAATCCCGTATAGGAATTTCTGCATGCGCTGTCTTCGCTAAAATAGACGTATCTTGAGATCCAGATGTCCGATTGAGGCGTTTCAAGATGTGTTGGAAAGCTAATTTGCAGCCGGACAAGTTTTAAGAAGACATGTTGACCCATAAATGCCTGGATCCCATCCAAAAATTCGTCGCAAGTTAGCTGACTTTCTAGACTTCACAAACAGATTCAGTTTCTTGTCCAAGATGCATCGTTTTTTACCTCCTATGTGTTCATTGTTTTGGCCATTATTGTTTGCATCGAACAAATTCAGCTTCTTGTCCAATATGAGTAATTTAACCCCATGAGAGTGCTGTCATGGAATGTACGTGGATTGGGTTCGTCGACAAAACGAAAAGCAGTCCAAAAATTAATAAGACAGCAGCGTGGAGAGATGATTTTCTTGCAGGAAACGAAATTGGAAAGGATTGATGCTCAATTGGTGAAAAAGTATGGCATTCAGACTCTTTTGATTTTGTTTTTTCTCCTTCGAGAGGTTTGTCTGGTGGCGTGTTAGTAGTGTGGGAATCGTCCAAGTTTGTTTTGCGAGATGCTGTTATTGACTGTAATTTTGTTACAGTATGTGGGTGTTGGGTGCTGGAGAACTGGAGTTGTGTGATGGTGTCGGTTTATGCACCATGTAATCTGCGTGAACAGGTGGATTTGTGGGCAAGACTTCGTGTGCATATTGGGGAGTTGGACGTGCCGAGCTGCTTGGGAGGAGATTTTAATTTGGTAATTAGTAGCGAGGAAAGGAGGAATTGTCAAGGGGATAGGCGAGGAATGGAGGCTTTTGTGGATTTCTTGTCTGACGCTAATTTGACAGATTTGCCAATGAAGGGGAAGAGATATACATGGTTTGGGCGGGGTAATAAGTGTAGTCGGCTGGATAGGTTTGTTGTTGTTGCCGAGTGGATTGATAGATTTAGTAATTTAACACAGGATGGCTTGCAACGAACGTTCTCGGATCATTGATAGAAAAATTGTTATTGGGGACCACGTCCATTCAAATTTTTGAATTGTTGGTTAGAGAAGAAAAAACATGTTAATACAATGGAGTTGGAGTGGTGCCGATTTTCTACTGTTATTGGGGAAGCTTCATTGATAGAAAAATTGAAAGCCATGCGTGTATTTCTCAAGGAGTGGAACAAGAAAAAGTTTGGTTCTGTAGATTTGCAGATAAAAGTGACGACGAGTCTTATTAAAGATATGGACGAGAGGATGGGTGGTGATGGGAATGATAGAGCTCTTGAGGAGGAACGTAGAAAGTTACAGAGTGATTTGTGGCGGTTAATGCATTTTAAGGAATCTATCTGGCGACAGAAATCGCGTGCAATTTGGTTGCGAGAGGGGGACCATAATACACGTTATTTTCAATAGGAGGCAAAAATTAAGGGTATGCGTAACACTATAGCTGGTTTGCGGTTTGGAGGAAGGTGGATATCGGATCCGATTCAGCTTAAAAAGTATGTGTTTCGTGCGTTTCAAAACACTTTGCACAAGATGTAATCTTGGATTCTTTTACGGTCGAGACGGGTTTGCAACGGTTGTCTAAGGAACATGCGTTAGAGCTGGAAAAGGAGTTTACGGTACAAGAAATTTAGGAGGCGATAAAACATTGTGATGGGTCGAAAGCACCTGGACCAGATGGTTTCACTTTCGAGTTTTATAAAAAGAGATGGCATTTCCTTCAGAAGGATATAGTCGAGATGTTCCAAGTGTTCCATGCGTCGAGTATTTTACCTCGTGGATTAAATTCATCATTTCTTGTGTTAATTCCTAAGACTGATTGCCAAGAAGAGGTAACTGATTTCTGACCAATTTGTTTACTTAATTCGGCTTACAAAATTGTTTCCAAAGTTTTGACAGCTAGATTGCAAGGGGTGATGAATGGTTTGGTGAGTGATACGCAATTGGGATTTGTAAGAGGAAGATAGATTGTAGATGGTATATTGCTTGTGAATGAGGTGATTCACTTTTTGCAACAATCGCATAACACTGGTGGAGGGGTGATTTTGAAGTTAGACTTTGCAAAGGCGTATGATTGCGTTAGATGGGATTTTTTTATCATATACTTGGTCAAATGGGATTTGGCTCTTTATGGTGAAGTTGGATACGGGAGTGTGTAACAACGGTGAGACTTGCAGTTCTATTAAATGGTAGCGCAACTCGGGAATTTCGTATGGAAAGAGGTTTACGACAGGGGGACCCTTTGTTGCCGCTTTTGTTTGTGTAAGTGGAGGCGGTTTTACATGTGTTTTTTCGGAATGCGGAAGACCTTGGTTTGATTCAGGGAATATCTGTTTCATCGAATTTTAATATTACTCACTTACAGTTTGCAAATGATACTATTGTATTTTTACAAGGGGATGTCGAGGTGGCGAGGAGTTTGAAACGGCTTCTATTATGTTTCCAACATTGCTCTGGGTTGAAGTTTAATTTTGGTAAGCCATGCCTATTTGTTGTGGGTTTGGAGACGGAGTTTGTGGATGAGATGGCATCGATTATAGGGTGTTCAACGGGAGAGTTTCCATTTGTTTATCTTGGGTTACCGGTTGGAATTAATCCAAGGAGTCAGGAGATGTGGGAACCCCTTCTGAAACGGTTTCGTGTGAAATTTGATGGCTGGAAGCGAAGATCTTTGTCCTTTGATGCACGTTTGACGTTAGTTAATTCGGTTCTATCTTCATTGCAAGTGTATTATATGGGTGTGTGTTTTATTCCGAAAGGTATTATTAAGAAAATTGATAGTATGCGTCGGGCTTTTCTTTGGGGGATGCAGATTTACGGAAGAAAATGAGTAGAGTGAGTTGGAATAAAGTGTGCACTCTGAAGCAGCTAGGTGGTCTTGGTGTTTGGATTTACGCATTTGAAATTTGGCGTTATTGGCCAAATAGGCGTGGCGTTATGCACATGAGGGAGATTCTTTATGGAAAATGATGATAATTGCGAAGTATGGAGGGCAAGTACTATATTGGAGATTTAATTCGCGGAGAAGAAATAGGATATCGGTGATGTGGCGGGAAATTGTTAATGTGCAGGAGGATGATCGTGTAGAGAGATTTATGGGAGTGAATCATTTTTCATGGCGTCTAGGTGATGGCAATCGGATACTTTTTTGGTATGATAGATGGTGTTCGGATGAACCTCTGCATGTTATTATTCCGTGATTGTTTAGGTTGGCAAAAGACAAGATGGCGTTGGTGTCGCAATATGCTGTGGGTAGATCCTTCTATCATCATCATTAGGGAGATTTTTTCAGTCGTGAGTTGTGTTGTTTTGAAGGAGCCCAGGTTAGGGAGTTGCGGGCAGTGGTGCGATCTTGTTTGTTACGGGTAGGCGTTTGTGATACGCTGATATGGGAGCCGAATATGCAAGGACATTTTTCTGTAAAAGAATTAACTTCTTTAATGAGTTCGTGGGAGGCTCAAGGTGATGGTGTTGAATCATTTCGAGTATGGAATATTGGGGTGCTGCCTAAAATTCAGGATTTCTTATGGTTTGTAATGATTAATAGATTACATACGTTGAATATACTTTGTTCTCGTGGAGTACCGCTAGATGGTGTGGATGTGCAATGCGTGTTTTGTGGGGAGGGAGAGGATGAATTGGAGCATATTCTTTATCTTTGCATTATGGCGCAAGGTGTTTGGTTACTATTCTTTCAATGGTGGCGGATTGAGATGATCTTACCGCGATCATTCAATGAGTCTGGTTGGGTGTGCTGCCGTGATGTGGTCTTTTTGGTTAGCGCGTAATGACGGAATGTTTAATAACAAGCTGATGACCTTGGGTGAATTGATATTCTTGGCGATGCTTCGTACGTTGTATTGGGTGCGTGCTGCGACATAGGACTGTCTTATACAGGAGGCTATGTGGTGGGATTGTCCATGGGCATGTGAAGCGCATGTTTCACCGAGTTCACCTAGGGTGGGGATTGTGTGGAGTCCGCCAGGGATGGGTGTTTTAAAGTTTAATGTGGATGGTTCGGCGCGAGGCAAACTGGGACCAGCAGGATGTGGGGGAGTGTTGCGTGACAATGAGGGTGTGATTTTAGCGTTATTTTCAAGTCCCTTGGGGGTGATGGATTCGAATGAGGCTGAACTCCGAGCGATAGATTACACTTTGAATTTGGTTGTATATTCACAATGGAATGTGAATACTTTATTTATAATTGAATCTGACTTTGTTGTGGCGGTGTCTTGGGTGTTACAGTAGGACAAGCGACCTTGGAGGTTGGAGTATTGGTTTCGTAGGATTGATGCGGCATGTGCGTCATTGCATTGTGTGTGTTTTAATAATATATATCGTGAGGCAAATAGTATAGCAGATTTGCTAGCAGAAAAGGGTGTGGATCGAGTGTCCTTGGTTGCGGATGGGTATATATTTTTTTGTTGGATTTTCGGTGTATTGTTTGTTACGTTAAGTTTTGTGGGGTTGGGAGTTTATGTCTCGCATTGGTGTCAGTATCAATGGTCTATCACATGTATTCTTTTTCCCCATTTAGGCTTAAGAGGTTTTTTAATGAGGCTTGTGATATTCCTATTTGTATGGTTCTCTTTTAATCATACATGCCATTTTCTAAGCAAAAAAAAAAGTATTAGAAGATATTATGAAGATACTATTCCGAGAATCTGAAGTGTAATTGAGATAAGTTGGTTATCTGTGCTCCGGGTAGAATTGATTTTAAGAAGAAACGTTTAAATTTTTAAAAGGAATTGGTTCCTTAATGAAGTCAAAGGAAGAGTGTTTAGTTGAGGATTGTTCCGGCTAATTGAAATTTCCATAGAAATGTTTCTAGACAAGAACAAGAATCTCGGATCACAAGGATTATAAAGATACCCGTAGCAATAACAATGAAATCAAGTATGAACTCTTTTTTTCGATTTTTACCTAGATTGAGCTACTGGTATAGTAGGGGGCTCAAGTACAAAAACAAGAAGTACCTAAGAGATTGTAACCTTCGGCAACTATATATAATAAAGCATTGGTTGTTTAAATGTTTAAGCTGTTGAGAGCCTTAAATGTTAGAGCAAAGGAGAAGTTATGATTGTTTATTTGAAAATAAAGGATGATTTATATAGGTCAAAAGGGAAAACTTAGTTTCAGAACTGTTATACTTCAAGGAATCGTGAAAGAGTTGGACCAATAGTATATTAAAGGGTTTTATCTCCAGAAGTAAGCAAAAGTCTATAGTATATGTACTTATATTTTGGGGGCATTGACTGAATTATTTACATGACAACACTCCTAAATAAATTGAGATGCAATTAGATTTGATACATGAAGAGGAGTTAGTAGAAATATTAGTTTATGGAATAAAAGAATTAATGAATAAAAAATTTCATTGACTGAAGTTTTGAGGAAAAATCACAAGGTCGAAGAAGCCACTTAGGAGGCTGAGAAGAAAATAAGAAAGTAATATCTATAAATGTTTGGAACAGGTACACATTGAAAATTCGAGGAAAAATTTTTTTAAAGGGGGAATTGTAATATCCCAAATTTTGGCTAGTGACTAAAATGTAAATTTTAAAAGTTTATGGGGTCAAAGTATAAACTTTGGAAAAGTTTAGGGACTAAATTGTAAATTTCCCTGATAAGTAATTTTATTCAGTATAAGAGTGAATCAGATTGAAAAAGGTACCTTGATAGTGGTTTTAAGAATTAAGATGCAGAGAAATGTACCGAATTTGGATCAAATGAAATTGTTAAGCGTGCTTAGGCCAGAGAAATACAAGGATAGGTGACCTTCGGGAAGGTCCCATAAAAGTGTTTCTAATCGATATTTTGGACTCAGTAAAGGTAAATAATATTCGAATGGATTATCGATAAAGGATTCCTAATAGAAATTTTATTCTATGGAGATTTTCGATAATTATCGGAATAGTAGACTGAATTAGGAAAAATTCAGACTAAGACTTTAGGAAAGGAAATTTTTATAAGATGATAGTGTTCATTTTCTGAATATGGAAATATGAAATTTTTGGAATAAATTCGATAGCTCGATAAAGGTGAAATTGCAGTAAAAGTATTTTTGAATATCGGGAGATCGAATCGAATCAAAATTTCAGAGGCTAATCCAAAAGTCATGGAAAAGTCATAAAATACTATTTTATGAATATTTTATTGTAGTTGGTTGGATTTCAACTAGACTTAGTTAAATTTTTACAAGAATGGCAAACTATTAAAAAAAGACTAGTTGGAGGGCAAATTGGTCATTTGACAAGGATGGCAATTTTGAAATATATTGAAATATTAAGGGCAATTTTGGAAGGTGAATTAAATTTGCATCAAATCATGGCCATTTATTTTTGATAAGATTAAGTCTTGGCCATTGGATTAAAAGGGCAAATTAGTAATTTCACTAATTAAATGAATTTTAAATTCATTTAATTTTAACATGTGGATTTAAATAAGTAAAAGATGAACCAAATTGTTCATCTTTCTTGAAATATTTTGAAAAAAGGGGAGAAAATTTTTCAAGCTCAATTTAAACCCTGAAACTCGATTTTCAGGTAATATTTTCAACTACAAAGTTGTTCTACTCTTCAAGCTCTATCTTAAATGGGTTAGAAATTAGATATAGGAATTATTCCTCTCGAAAGCCTAATAGACTAGGGTAGACTATTCATATGCATATATCGCCACAATAGTCAATATCTTCTAAACATACGCTTCGTTAGAATTGACCTTTGTTTAAAACAAACTTACTAGTGCATTTGATATTTTGGGATCAAATGTTAGTTTTCAAAAAATGTTTGGCCTTTTCCCTCTAAATTGATATTTATCATTTCCTCCAAACATTAGTTTTCAAAAATGTTTGGCATTTCTCTCCGAGATTCATTTTTTTATATTTATCATTTCTTCCAAACATTAGTTTTAAAAAATGTTTGGTATTTTCTCCAAATTTCTATTCTTTTAAATATTTATCATTGCCTCAAAACCTCGGTTTTCAAAAATGTTTGGCATTTTTCTCCCAAATCTTAATTTTTAAGATATCTATATTATTTCTCCCCAAACATTAGTTTTCAAAATATTTGGCATCCTCTCTAAGTTTTATTTTCAAAATGACTACCATCTTTTTAAAAAAAAATTGCATGAGAATTAAAGCATAGGGACCGGGAGTTGGTTCCTGCCGAGATGTTGCAAGAAAATTGAACTTAAGGATGAGTTTAGGGAGTGAATGCATTTTGCTCACGCCGATGTTGAGACAGACAAGGACTCTAAATGTTGCGTCAAAAACAAGGAAAATAGTTGAGCCTAGGATCGAATAGGTTAATACTGCAATGTAATAATAATGTATAATAGATGAAGTTTGAGAACCCGAAGTTGGTTCCTGTCGAGATGCTTCGATGAGTTCGATAAAGAAGATTGAACTTAAAAATTGAGTTCAGTGAATTGAGGTGTATGCTTTCCCTAATGTTGGAATAGATAAAAACTCTGCATGTTGGGTCAAAGATGAGAAAGTAGTTGAGCCCAATAATGACTAGGGCAATGCTGAACATAAGAAAATGATGAGAGTCCCTACATCAGAATAGTATAGGGACTAGAAGAAGGATCTACGAAAATTGGTAGTGACCCTGAAGAAGAAAAAAGTTACTTGTGCAAAAAGGGTTAAAAGCGTGAGTCAAATGAAAGATAAATATGCAATTGATAAAGTGAAGATTGAAGAGCATACTGCAAAGAAATAAAGTGAAGAAATCTGAGAATAACCCTTTAGGGACTATGAGTTTTTGAACAGCCCTAAAAAATATTGCATTTCATTCATCATATATAGTTAGACACCCATATTTTAGGAGCATGCTAACTTAAAAGCAAGCATTTGAAGACAAACAAAGACTAAGATCTGCAGCTTCATGTTGAAGAAGTATATTTTATTGAAGATTTCCATATTGGTAGCCATTTTGGCGTGAATCCATTTCTTAAGACCTCTGGGCCATCAGTAAGACCTATGGGCATGATGCTAAAATTATTTTGAGGTCAAGACTGGTAGAAATCAGGGCATTATTTTAAGGGACTTTGGTAGCCATTTTGGCGTGAATCCATTTCTTAAGTCCTCTGGGCCATTTGTAAGTCCTTCGGGCATGATGTTAACCTTATTTTGATGTCAAGACTGGTAGAAACCGGGGTATCATTTTAAGGGATTTTGGTAGCCATTTTGGCGTGAATCCATTTATTAAGTCCTCCGGTCCATCTGTAACTCCAGACATGATGTTAACCTTATTTTGATGTCAAGATTAGTAGAAATCGGGGTATCATTTTAAGGGATTTTGGTAGCCATTTTGGCATGAATCCATTTCTTAAGTCCTTCGGGCCATCTGTAAGTCCTTCGGGCATGATGTTAACCTTAATTTGATGTCAAGACTAGTAGAAAGTAGGGCATCATTTTAAGGGATTTTGGTAGCCATTTTGGCGTGAATCCATTTCTTAAGTTCTCCGGGCCATCTGTAAGTCCTCCTGGCATGATATTAACCTTATTTAATGCCAAGACGATCAAAAATTGAGGCATCATCTCAATGTTTTTCGGTCTTCAGCCTTTTTG
The DNA here is from genome assembly GCA_019671005.1 of Hibiscus mutabilis. Classification (NCBI taxonomy): domain Eukaryota; kingdom Viridiplantae; phylum Streptophyta; class Magnoliopsida; order Malvales; family Malvaceae; genus Hibiscus; species Hibiscus mutabilis. The sequence goes on along the minus strand of CM033726.1, from coordinate 43,377,678 downwards.
GAAGCAGTGAAAATCTTCTGGTAGTCTCAAAGCGAGTGTAGCGAGTAATTTTTACGAAGTATCCCATTTTTACGAAGTAATTTTTGGAAGCCGTGACACGTGGTATCCAAGCAAGGTTGTTGCACTCAATTTCGGGCGTAGTGTTGCCGGTTCATTGTGGTGAAAAGCACAGAGGTGCGTAATCAAAAGCACAGAGGTGCGTAATCAATAGCACAGAGGTGCTCTTTAATAATTGTGGCACAGTGGTGCTCAAATTTTGTTCAAGCACAGCGGTGCTTCCCTATTGCTAGTGCACAGCGGTGCCTAGTTTTTTTTTTACTGGGAAAACACAATGGTGCTTATTCCCTTTTGATGCACAATGGTGCTCTCGTGCTTCTTGTGCACAGTGGTTCCTAGTTTTTTTATTGGGAAAGCATAGTGGTGCTTACTCCCTCTTGAAGCACAGTGGTGATGAGTTATTAATAGGCATTATGGTGCTTATTATTTTTCCTGTGCAGGAACTAGTGTGGTTGGAGTCGACCCGGGGATGGTGACTACGCGTAAGCATCAGGGGCCAAAAGTCGTCCCGAGAACTGAGGTGCCAGCAGGCGCAGGTACTTCGGTGCAACATGGCACTAGGGTGCCTACACAAGGGGGTAGGACCATAGACCCTCGATAGATACGAGGAGCTAGAAGCCGCGGTGGCGGCCCTGAGGGCTCATGTGGTGACTAGTGAACGAGTTTGAGCAATTGAAGTTTCTCATCAAGAGTTGGCCCACATGGTGAAACACCTCACTAATGAGACAAAGGAGGCAATGGGTACTCCGAAGTATGAGATAGAGGAGCTCAAGGCTCAAATTAATTTGATTGAAGTGGTTGTGGGAAATTCGGTGACCATGGAAAGGGGCCAGAGGAATAGGGTCCCAGAGCCTTAGCGGTATGAGGGGAATAGGGATGCCAAAGAGCTTCAAAATTTCTTGTTTGATATTGGACAATACTTTCGGGCTACTCGCACCACTATAGAGGAAGACAAGGTCTCGATGGCTTCTGTGTACTTGTCAGGGGATGCCAAATTGTGGTGGAGGTCCAAGTTCACAAATGGCGTGTGTTCCATTAAAAGTTGGGACGAGCTGAAACGAGAATTAATAGCCACCTTCTTTCCGGAGAATGTGGAGTATAATGCTCGGAAGAAGTTGAGGGATTTGACCCATACTGGACTATTCATGATTATGTGAGAGAGTTTGCGGCATTGATGCTAGATATCAAGGACATGTCGGAGAAAGACAAGATGTTTGCTTTCCTTTAGGGCTTAAAGCCATGGGCTAGAGCTGAGATTCAAAGACAACGGGTGCAGGATGTAGTCGCTGCCATGGCGGCTGCCGAGCGGCTTAACGATTACAGTGATGGCTCAAACAAACGCAAGGCCCCAACTAGTGGGAGCAATAACTATGCAGGTAATGGGAGTAAGACGGCTAGAGGGGAGAGGCAGATAACTTGGGGAGCTGAGAGAGGACTTCCAAACAAGGAACTGGTGCAGAATAGGGGGAATGGTGGCTTTACGCCGAGGAATGGACCAAATAGGCTACCCCTAGCATGCTTCCTGTGTAAGGGGCCTCACGCGTGGCTGAGTGCCCACATAGGGGTGCATTGAGTGCTTTGGAACTTTCACGGCCTGAGGGCACAACCCCTAACCCACCTACAGAGAATAGTGAGACCGATTTGGCCAGGATTGGGTCTATTCGTTTTTTGAATGCATTACAATCTTAATTGGACAACATAAAGAATAAACCGGGAAAGGGCTTGATATACGTGGACTTGATGATAAATGGGAAGACGAATAGGGCTCTAGTTGACACGGGAGCAACAGATATTTTTATCTCACCTGAGGAAGTCAAGAGATGCGGTTTAACAATTATTGGAGATGTGGGACAGATGAAAACAGTTAACTCTGCTGCCGCCGTAATTTGTGGAAGTGTTAAGAGGGTGAAGGCCAAGCTTGGGTCCTGGGAGGGAAGCGTGGATCTCACTGTTTCCCCTATGGACGATTTTGATGTTGTGTTGGGATTGGATTTCATGACAAAAGCCCAGACCATCCTCGTCCCTGCTGCGAGCTGTCTATTGCTTCTAGGGGATTGCCCGGGGGTGGTACCCACTACCATTCTACCAAGAAACGGAAAGATGATGTCAGCAATGCAATTTAAGAAAGGGGTGAAGAAGAGGGAACCTTCTTTTGTCGTATTACCTATTCTACATGGGGAGTCAACCCTTGAAGGGGTACCAATGGGATTCTGAGAGTGTTGGAGGACTATAAAGATGTCATGCCAGATCAGTTGCCAGAAGGGCTCCCAACTCGAAGGATAGTGGATCATGGGATTGAACTGGTCCCTGGTGCCAAACCTCCTGCAAGATGTCCGTACTGTATGTCCCCTCTGGAATTAGCTGAATTAAGGAAACAACTCGATGAACTGTTAAAAGCTGGGTTTATTCGACCGTCTAAAGCGTCATTTGGGGCGCCCGTGTTGTTCCAGAAGAAACATGATGGGAGCTTGAGATTGTGTGTGGACTATAGAGCCCTGAACAAGGTGACTGTCCGGAACAAGTATTCCATCCCCTTGATTGCGGACTTGTTCGACCAGCTAAGTTGCGCAAAATATTTTACAAAGCTGGATCTTCGATCGGGGTATCATCAGGTAAGAGTGGCCGAGGGAGATGAACCGAAGACAACTTGTGTTACTCGATATGGGGCCTTCGAGTTTCTTGTGATGCCATTTGGGCTAACCAATGCGCATGCAACCTTTTGTACCTTGATGAACCAGGTGTTCCATGATTTTCTGGACAAGTTTGTGGTGATGTACTTGGACGATATAATGGTATATAGTTCTTTTTTGACAGATCATGAAAACCATTTGCGGTTAGTGTTGTAGAGGCTCAGAGATAATCAGCTATTTGTTAAAAGGGAGAAATGTGCTTTCTCCCAAACTCAAATTAAGTTCCTAGGACACCTCGTTGGGCAGAGACACGTTCGAATGGATGAGGAAAAAGTAAAGGCAATCCAAGAATGGCCGACTCCAAAGAGTGTCAGTGAGCTCAGATCATTCTTGGGATTAGCTAACTATTATAGACGGTTTGTCGAAGGCTACTCTCGGAGGACAACTATACTTACCAATTTGTTAAAGAAATGTGAGAAATGGGTTTGGTCTAAAGAGTGTCAAGATGCTTTTGAGGGACTAAAAACTGTTGTGATGAACGACCCAGTCCTAGTATTACCAGACATTGAGAAACCCATGGAAGTTGAAACTGATGCATCTAACTTTGCCATAGGGGGAGTACTCATGCAGGGTGGTCACCCTGTGGCCTTTGAGAGTCGGAAGTTGAGTGGTGCCGAGACGAGATATGCAACTCAGGAAAAAGAATTTCTAGCCGTGATCCATTGTCTCAGGGCTTGGAGGCATTATTTATTGGGCTCAAAGTTTGTTGTTAAAACAGACAACACAACTGCTAGTCATATCCTGACACAACCAAAACTGTCGACAAGGCAAGCAAGATGGCAAGAGCGCCTAGCGGAGTTTGATTTCAGTTTTGAGCATAAAGCTGGGAAAAAGAATCAGGTAGCTGATGCGTTGAGTCGAAGGGCCGATCTGGCGAACCTTAGATTGATTGCTCATATGTCAGCTAGTAAGGTGACGAATGATATCCGGGAACTCATAATGGAGAATATGAGAAATGATCCGCAGATGATGGCAATATTGAGGATGGTGGAAAGTGGCCAATCGAAGACCTTTTGGGTAGAGAATGGGATCCTAATGACGAAAGGTCCGCGTATGTATGTCCCGAGAGCGGGAGAACTTATACAGAAGCTACTGCGTGAATGCCATGACACTCCCTGGGTAGGTCACCAAGGTTGGCGGCTTACTCTGGCCCTGTTGGAACAAGGATATTATTGGCCGTACATGCGACAGGATATTATGGACTATACCAAGACTTGCCTTATTTGCCAGCAAGATAATGTGGATCGACAAAAGACTGCAGGATTGTTGGAGCCATTGTCAGTGCCAGCACGGCCTTGAGAGAGCATTTCACTCGACTTCATAGTGAGCTTGCCTCGGGTGGGGGATCTTGGAGCTGTCATTGTAGTGGTGGATCGGTTCTCAAAATATGCTACATTTATCCCTGCCCCCAAATATTGTTCGGCGGAGGAGACAGCTCGGTTAGTCTTTAAACATGTGGTGAAGTATTGGGGTGTCCCACAAGATATTGTTAGTGACAGGGATGGTCGGTTCACTGGAAATTTTTGGAGAGAGTTATTCAAGATGTTGGGATCTAAACTGAATTTGTCATCAAGTTATCATGCCCAGACGGATGGGCAGACGGAGCGCTTTAATGGGTTGTTAAAAGAGTACTTAAGGCATTTTATCCAGGCCAACCAGAAAAATTGGCCTTCATATTTGGATGTGGCACAACTTTGTTTTAATTCACAAAAGAGTTCTGCTACTAATAAAAGCCCCTTTGAAATTGTGACAGGTCAGCAGCCGCTGCTTCCACACACCACTATAGAGTCATACAAAGGAAAATGTCCCCGAGCTTTTAATTTCTCAAAGGAGTGGCGCCAAAATACAGAGATTGCTCGGGCTTATCTAGTGAAAGCTGCAAAACATATGAAGAAGTGGGCGGATCGTGGCCAAAGGGACCAGCAGTTCAAAGTTGGGGATATAGTGCTTGTGAAGCAATGGCAGAACAGCTGCGGTTCTTACGGAATAGAGATCGGCGGTCGGTGCAAAAGTATGAAGGACGAGTACCGATTGTGGCCAAAGTTGGGAATAACTCATACAAGATCAAGCCGCCCTCATGGATGAAAGTTCACCCTGTGTTCCATGTGAGCAATTTGAAGCCTTTTCATGCGAGCCCCTCAGATGTTAGCCGAGGACAGAGTGATCGGGGCCCCATCTGTACCAAACCCCTATCAGGACGTCGAGTTGAGGAGATCCTTGCTGATAGGTTTGTTACGGTGTCCAAGAATAAGCCTGTTCGTGAGTACCTGGTCAAATGGGAAGGTCTCGGAGCCGAAAAGACAAGTTGAGAGAGAGATCATGACCTAAAGGCGTTCAAACAAAAAATCGAGCAGTTCCTTACAGCTCAGTCGACGAGGGAGTCGACAAGTTAGGTGGGGGATGATGTTGTGGCCATCCCCTCACATGGTGTCACAACCGAGTCACCTTCACCATGCCCCATTTTCAAGCACATCAATGTTTTAGGAAGAAGAGTCTTTGTTTTCAATTATTTCTTTAGTTAGGGAAAAAGTCTCCTCATTTCAAACAATAGAATGTTTACTCGGGTCATTTATGTAATGTTTTTTTCTGCATATATGTAGGGGGTGGGCAGTCGGCAAAGTTTGGGTTGATCCACTGGTAAAGGTATGTATCCTACACATCATCGAGGCGGCCCCTACCGCCCAAGTCGATGGTGTGGGTGAGTTTTCTAATGTAACCCGATGCTTTCTTCTTCTAATAAAATAAAAACCCGTTTTTCTTTTCTATGGGGAAGCTGGGGGTCGACTGTGTGCATCCGCTATGCCCCACGGTTTCGACCATGGTTTGAAGAATGGTTTTGTGGCGCGAGACTAATGTGTTGCTTGCTTATTTTGAGCAGATTAATCGAGAGAAAATGCTGACTTGATCGGGAAGAGTCCTTTTCAAGTGACGCACGGCTTAGCGACCGAGTGAACTAAAGGCTAAGGCCGTGACACTTAGCAACCCAAGCCAGTTCCTCATTCTAGCCAGCAACAGATCTAAATACTTAACATAGACTAAGAATGCGTAATCAAATGTATCCTGAAAACGAGCACTCAAAGAAGAGATGGCCCCTCAATTCACAAGCATCTCCACAAAGATGGCATCTACTTACAATAGTCAGCTCCATCCTTTGCAGGCGATTATATGTAGACAATCTATCAAATTTCGGTAAATGTAGGGATAACCAAATTAATTTTTTCTATAATACTACTTTTTTCTCTTATTTTTTTGCATGGACCAGCTAAACTAAGGCTTACATTCAACCTGCCAAAAATCAGCCCTTTTGAGAATGTATTCTTTCACCCAAACCACCCAGACTGGCCTATGGTTAGCAATGATATCGCTCATTAAGGAAAGAAGACATACCTTATTTCAACATTTAAGAATTTTCAAACCAAGCCCTCCCTCAGACTTGAGTGAGCAAATTTACCCCCACCCAACCCTGGATCCTTTGGCTAAGCTATCACACCCTCAATAAAAATTAAGAGCAAAATTTTCCAATCCTCTTGATCACCCTTTTTGGCAGAACCACTCGCCGACACCAATAGTTGGTGATGTTATACAAGACAACCTGAATTAGTTGGAGTCTGCCCCCATAACTAAAATGTTTAGCTGGTCATTGTTTCAATTTGTTCTCAATCTTCTCAAATAGTGGGATACAATCTTTGGCTGAGAGCTTCATTGTCACCAAAGAGATACTTAGATAACGGACTGGGAGCTTCCTAATGTGAAAACCAGTGTTCCTGATCACTGCTTCATGAAAGTTACTAGACATACGCATTTAGCTTTAAGCCCTAAATACTATAAAACACATCCAACACACTCGAAACTCTCAAAATAGACTCAAGGTCTCCCTTGCAAAAGATAAAAAGATCATCAACAAAACATAAACGGGTAAGGATTACCCTCTTACATTTTAGATGAATTTGAAAACCCCACTCAAATCTACTGAATTTAGAAGGGAGGATAAAACATTTATAATCAGCAAAAAAAGGTAGGGGACAAAGGGTCTCTTGCCTTACTCTCATCTTATCTCAAAAAAAATCCATAAGACTCCTATTGAAGGACATAGAAAATAGATGAGATAACACACGCAACAACCCACCCTCTATATCTCTTAGGGAATCACATGGCCTCTAAAATATTGAACAAAAAAACTCAGTCAATGGAGTCAAATGCTTTTTGTAAGTCAAATTTTAAAGCACATCTTGAAGACAAGGAGCTCCTAGCATAGTCCCTCATTAATTCCTGAACAAGGAATGTGTTGTCTAAAATACTTTTGCCTTTTATGAAGGCTGATTGGTTTGGTGCCACCATCTCAAGAAAGAAATCCACCTGTCTATTCACCAATACTTTGGTGATAGTCTTACAAACCACAAAACAATAAGAGATTGGCCGGAAATATCTTGGTCTGAAAATATTAGCCACTTTAGGAACCAAAGCTATGGTAGTTGCATTGAAAGCTGACAACAGTGAAAAGGAATTGAAAGAAAAATTGGATTGCTCTTGTAAAATCATTGCCAACTATATCTCAAGTGACTCTAAAAAAAACCCTACAATAAAACCATCTGGCCCAGGGTTTTTGTCCTTGCCTTGCATAAACAGGCTCTCTTTAATCTCAACCTCTGAAGCAGGCCTGCTCAAAACCTCTACTGCTACATTAGGGAGATTATACTGCAACAGGCCTGACAGGGTCTCAACTGAGCAACCTTTAACCCCCTCATCTTTACTACCAATAAGCCCAGTAAAAACGAACCATTTCAAAGGACATATCCTCAAAAGACTTAAGTTTGTTCCCTGCCTCATCCAACAGGAGTCTAATAGTACTCTTCTTCTTTTTATTATTCACAGCATTATGAAAGAACTTGGAAGCCTGGTCCCCTTCCTGAATTCATTGCACACGAGCTTTTTGTTTTAGAAATGACGCCTCAGCTTGTTCCAGATCAAACAGCTCAGGCTGAAAAAGTTTCTTTCCCTTCAAATCTGTGTTGAAACTGTGCAGAGTAGTCAACTACTGAGTCTCTAACTGCTTCCTCTTCAAAGCAACCTTCCCAAATAGGCTATCAAAATGAGTTCTATTAAACTCCCTCAACCTGACCTTCAATCTCTTCAATTTTGAAAACAAGATCTGCATAGGGTCCCCACTAGCATCCTCAAGCCAAGAAGATCTAACCATATATTCAAAATCTGGATGATCAATCCAGAAATTAAAGAACTTAAAAGGCTTAGGATTAGTCACAGGAATGTACTTAGTTGGCAAAATCACACCCGAGCAATGGTCAGAAACTCCTGGAGCCAAGAACTCAACATAAGAGCTGGGAAACTCAAAGATCCATGTTGAATTCACCAAAATCCTGTCAAGTTTCCTAGCCAAAATGGTCGCATCCTGCTTGTTTGTCCATGTAAAAATAGGACCACTAAAGGGGTGATCAATAAGCTCAAGATCTTCCATACAATTCTTGAGATCAATCATATATGCATTTAAGTAGTGACCCAAGGTACCAAAATCAGAACTCTCCTCATTGATAAAAATGTTGAAATCCCCAGCAACTAACCAAGGGAGATTCCCCACACCTGTCTCCAAAGAATGAAGATGCTCCCACAAAGATTTCCTTACGAGACCATTATTATGACCATAGAAAGCAGTGACCACTGCCTCTCTACCATATAGACTGATCAGAAGACTGTAAAATAGAGATATTCAACTTTTTTTCCACAAAATTGAGATCCTCCCATTCTTCACAACAGAGTAATTAAAGCTATAATCTCATTAATCTAAAAAAGAAGCTATAACCTCCAAATATCTAATTTGACTAACATGATTTTCCAAAAGACAAACAATATCTACATCTAATCCTCTAAGCCTCTGGAAAATCAATTTTTGTTTTTTACGGTTTTTGAAACCCCTATCGTTCCAAAAGATAAAGTCATTGAGAAAGGGTAGATGTTGTACCTCCAGCTGCACTAACAGCAACACCTTTAGCCTTAGCTTTACCAACCATTTCCAATTTCTTATGTTGAATCTTTTGCACTAAGGAATTATTCTCCAGGCCAACATGTACATCACCAGACATCGACTTTAAAGCAACAGTAAAACCAGTAAGGGATTTTCTTTTGGTGGCCTCTCACTGCCTTTCTTTTTTTGAGACACAGATTTTTGAAGAGATGGAAACTCTCGATCATTAGAAGCATTAATCTCATCTGACAGCCTCTGTTAAACATCTGTCATCTGATCTTCAAGGGGATTCTGTAGCACTAAAGTAACAACAACCACAAGCTGGTCAAAGATCTACAAATTCTCAACTGCAACCCCTTCATTAACAGGCTCAACATGATACTCTTGATCTTCTGCCTCAATATCCTTACCCAAACCAGAAGACTCGCCTACTACATGAGTAGAAATAGGGAAATCTTTTTCAACAATAGGGGCCTTCTGTCTCCACACCATAGTACCCTTCTCTGCACCTATGGAGCATGTCTTATCATTGTGCCCATAGATATGACATTTCGAGCAACATGATGGCATCCATGGCACAATGACCCTGATCGAAACAATACTGCCATCCCGCATCTTTACCTCAATCACCTTAGGTAAAGCAACCCCAGCCTGTATTTCAATACAGACTTTGGCATATTCAACACGCTCTAAATTTGCCGTAATAGAATCCATATACAATGGATTCTCTAGAGTATTAGCTATGTAACTCAGACCGTGTTGTGAATAGAACTCCAAAGGCACATTATAAAGATGCACCCAAACTGGCATCTTCACAAGATCAAAATCAAGCATCTTGAGATTCAGCTCCCACTTCTGGAGAATCAATGGCTTATGTTGAATGTGCCAAGAACCCTATCTCTCGAAGCCGCATCAGCAAAACAGAAAATATACAGATTAGGTCCTGCAAGACTAACCCTAACCTTCGAGCTTTTCCCCCAAAGCATCTCTACAATACGCTGCATAACACTGAAATTAGGAGCTGACCCAATGAATTGCCCTACCAAAGCATGTTTCCAGTTCAAAACTCCAGATCGAAGGCCGCAGAAGCCGGTTGGATAAACGAGCTTTCTTTGTGACGCAGACGAATGCCAATATTTGCTCATCCACCCCCGTAAAAAGCTTCCTCCAATCAACAGCAGACGATGAAACCATAAGAACAACATAATTCATAACCAAAACCAAAATCAACCACCAGAAATCGAAAAGATACAAAAGCCACGATGCAAATCTCAGGCCCCATTAGGCCTGCTAATGTGTGCCCAGAGAGAAAAGGAATCGTGTGCCATCTCTAAATACATGAATGTTAATACCTCTTAATCGCTAGAATTTTGAATAGTGAGTTATTGACCGCTTAAATTATTATATGATAATTAAAGAATATTTAATTCAATATAAAAGTATTAATGTAGAACACTGTTTATTTTAATATTGAATATATATAGTAAATTTAAGCTTGTGACTCAAGGTATTTTTTTAACCACTAGTATCCAACTTATTGGCTGATTAATCTAGATTTAATACTGTAAAAGTTCATTTTGGGGTGACCTCTTCAACCTAGTTTACTCTATTCACAACGTCAAGATTGAACTCCTAACATTGCTTAAATGATCTAATATCTCGTCCCACTAAACCATCTATTGTTGGTGACACGAGGTATCTAATCTTAACCTATCTTCAATAATTATATTTACTAATTTTTTCAACCAATACCAGTAGTTAAAAAAAAAAGGGGATAAGTAGGTTCCAATATGTATAAAAAGCAAGTGAAACAATAAGATTGGTGTAAGAAAAAAATGGTAAATGGTAAACCCCTTTCAATTTTAAAATAGGAAAATTGGTCCCTCTAGCAATTTATCTAAAAAATTTTAATATACTAGTGTGATTAGATGGTAATATTTGTTCATACTTTCTTAACTCTTTGACAACACACACTTTGCACACCAAGTGTTAACCCAATCTCCTAGAATGAATATTATCTCTTTCCCACTGGAGCTACGCGTTGAGTTCAATTTATCTACAAAGAGGTTAAAAGCTTGGGTGGCTATTAAGGTTGATTTAGAAAGGCCTATGACCGTCTTGAATCGGATTTCATCAAAGAAACTCTAATTGATGTTGGACTTCTGAGTCTTCTTATTATGCTTATTATGCAATGTGTGAGATCAGTTTCTACTCATGTCTTATGGAATGGTAAAGTTGTGGATCAATTCAAGCCGTCTCAGGGGATTCGACAAAGGAACCGCTTATCCCCATATTTATTTGTTTTTTGTATGGAGAAGCTGTCTCGTTCCATTGATAGGAGTGTTTCGAATAATGCTTGGAAACAAATTCATCTTTCACGCAATGGCCCTGGCTTGTCGCCTTTATTCTTTTCAGATGACCTTGTTCTCTTTGCGGAAGCCTCCTTCGACCAAGCAATGCTTATTAAAGATGTGTTTCAGCAGTTTTGTGGTGACTCGGGACATCAAGTTAGTTAAAGCAAAACGCAAATCTTCTTTTCAAAGAACTGCACCACGGAAAGTAAAGATATACTACTGCTAATTATTTTGGTTTTGAGGAGGTCACAAACCTTGGGACTTATCTAAGAGTTCCTCTCATTCATAGCTGTGTTACTAAGGCTACGTATGCTTACCTAATTGAGAGATTGGAGCGAAAATTGGCAGGCTAGACTGTTAAATCTCTTTCTTTAGCGGGAAGAATCACACTTGCAAAGGCAATTTTACAGGCGATTTCGATATACGCTATGCAAACGTCTTGGTTACCTGTTTGTATTTGCGAGTCTATTGAAAAATTGATTCGTCATTTTATTTGGGGCTCGAGTGATGCTAAAAATAGATATCCTTGGTTCGATAGGATACGGTAAAGCAATCCCTTGATGATGCCAGTTTGGGGATTAAAATTTTGGGACTACATAATAGAGCTTTCATGCTCAAGATTGGTTTCCAATTGGTTTTTAATGTTGACAAACTTTGGGTCCGTGTGCTTAAGGCCAAATATAAATGGGGTGAGTCAATTCCATTGATTCTACAGCTTCAAAATTGCTCAAATTTGTGGAGGAGTTTGAGCCATTGTTGGGAAGATGTACGACATAGCATATGTTGGAACATTTGAAGTGGAAGGAACGTAGACTTTTGGTATGATATTTGGTTAAATAAAGATGAACCGTTATGTACTCAATGTCCATCACATGTGCCTTCTGAGCCTATTTTGGTTACAGCAACGTCGAATGGTGAAGGGCAATAGGACTGGTCTCGACTTTCTAGAATCCTGCCTCTGGTTACTCTTAGGAAAATTGCTGCAACTTGCCCGCCCAATGGGCTGTTGGGTTATGATATTATGGGGTAGAGCTGGAAGAATGATAGAATATTCACTGTAAAATCTGCGTATTGCTTTCTTCAAGGAGCAGATCAAGTGGTGCTGGAGATAACTTGGAAGTTCATTTAGAAGGTAGAAGTTCCGCAACGCATACACATCTTCTTATGGCTTGTCATGCGAAATAGTCTATTAACTAACGTAGAGTGTGTTAGACTACACATGTCGATGTCTGTTTTTTTATCAAATCTGTTGTAGGGGGATGAGGATATCGATCATGTACTTCGCCGATGTTGTGGTGCCCGTGATATTTGGTCTCGAGTGATTAAATCTGAAAGGTTAGCTGAATTCTTCACATTACCCCTACGTGATTGGTTTATGGCTAATCTCCATGATTCAGGGTACTCTACGGTAAGTAATGTGGAATGGCCTACTTTGTTCTCGATTATTTGTTGGAAGTTATGAAAACATCGCTGCAACATTCTATTTGATCCCAATTTCTATAAAAGGGAGGATCTTCTGATGGGCTGTGTTCGCTTGGTGATAGAAGTTATAGGGTCTCGACTTGATCAGCTTGTTTCGAATGAAGGATTAGGTTCCTCTCGACGTTGGCTGCAGCCTCAACCTGGCTGGGTTAAAGCCAACGCTGATGGAGCTGTTCATGTGTAGGGAGGTGAAGTAGCTTCAGGGGGTATTTTACGTGATGATCATGATACAGGGATTGTGGGTTTTACGCGAAGTATTGGTAACTGCTCTATTTTATCTGCGGAATTGTGGGCTGTGTACGATATTCTAAATCAAGCATGGAATTTGGGTTATCGTTATATTGAACTTGAGACAGACAATTTAGAAGTATCGAAAATTCTACTCTGAACTTCTCCTAGCTTGGTTGGTTCAGGCTTGTGGATTCTATTCTTGCCTTGCTTGACTGAGAATGGACTGTTAAAGTTCGACATGTTAGGCGCTGAATGAATATAGTGGAGGATAGATTGGCAGCTCTCTCACGAGGATTGCCAGTGGGGATGACTATTTTTATGGAAGCGCCCCTCGCTATTGCATATTGTCTCGGATAAGGCTCTTATGACTGCCTAGTCTTCTTCCTTGTTTTTAGTATTATCAAAGAAAGGACAAGTAATCACGACTTTAATGTTTTATATTATTCTACATAATTTTAATTGTCATAGTAATAACTCTGATGCCCTTTTTATTCCTTGCTTGGCCAGAACATGGGCTGCAATATTCAATTCCCAGTACACAAAGGATATAAGCATACCCGAACTAGAAATAGATTGTCTGCATTCTTCAACCAACTCCTCAAAACAACTGGGCACCTATACTCACTTGAAATCCAACTGCCAGCCGTCTAACAATCGATCTCGATAATGACTTCATAACTCTCCTTCCACTTAGAAGCTTCCCATATTCGACACGCCTGAAGGATTGCTTTGAGTTCTATTGCAGTGGGATCCAAAATGCCTAACGCTAAGGAAAATTTTAAATACGCAATACCTTTATGATCTTGAAGAATTCCCCCAATTCCAGCATCCTCATAGCTACCCCGAACCGATGCATCCACATTAAATTTTAGGGTTCCAAATGGGGGACACACTCAAGATCCATTGTGTAGTCTACGCCTCCTATCTTGAACAATCCCATATAAATTTAGACTCCTAATGAAATACAGCACAATAGTAAAAGAATCTGGCCATCGACTTTTGCACCAAAAAGCAATCCTTACCATCGCCAAATCGAATATCAAATCCATATTACAGCATTTTTGGTTGAAAATAAAGTCATTCTACACAGCCATATTGTCCAAACTATCTCAAAAAAAGCCATTCTCCATACAGGTTTAAGTGCAGGAGCGATGGGTTGGGAATCTCACAAAATCAGAAAAGATTTTAGATCACCAGGCACAATAATGGACATATTCCAAAGGCAACACAGCCATATTGTTCAAACTATCTCAAAAAAAGCCATTCTCCATACAGGTTTAAGTGCAGGAGCGATGGGTTGGGAATCTCACAAAATCAGAAAAGATTTTAGATCACCAGGCACAATAATGGACATATTCCAAAGGCAACACCATCTTTGCCACACTTTCCAAGCAATCGAACAATGGCAAAATATGTGAACAACAGTTTCCAACATTAAAGAGCAAAGGAAACATTTACCTAAGTTTGAGATATTAACACCATGTTTCGCCAATTCAGAAAAAGTGGAGATTCTATCTTGAACTGCTTTTTATAAAAATGCCTCCACCTTAGGGGGAGCTAGATTTAACCATACTAGCTTCCAAACACCCTCTTCTGTAACTCCAATGGAAGAGGATAGGAAACTCAAGGATTTCGGTTTATAAACACTATTGGAATCTGCACACCATTTTAATCCATCCTTCATCCTAGAACCAAATGTTGCTCGATCCAAGATCGAGATAAAATCGTCCCATAGCTCCTGTTTCCAGTCAAACAAGGGCCTTATAAGTTCCATCTTCCACACTCAAACTCCCTCAATCTTAGACCTAAAATCAATGACCTTACCCGTTTTTCTAACTGCTACAACAAAATCCTGGGAAAAGTTGATTTGAGAGAGGATACTTCTGTCCACCAATCCTCCTAAAAGTTGATGCATAACCCATCACCCAACTTGAATCTAATGCTGCACGTAAACAAATTCATTAGGTTCTCTAGGGGATTAGAAATGTTTTTCCAAACCCACGAGAACTTCCTCTTTGACACACCAACAGGAAACAAACTATTTTGGTCAAAACCATATTTAGACTCTAGTACTTTTCTCCATAACTCGTTTGGTTCGCTACTGAATCTCCATATCCATTTGTTTAGAAGAGATTGATTCTTGACTTTCATATCTACAAAACCTAATCCACCATATTTCAATGGTTTGCAAATGCTCTCCTAATTCACCCAGCGTATCAGACGCGAAAAATTAGAGCCCCATAAAATTTTGGTACACTCTTGTTTAAAATGTCAGCAACTTTACAGGGCATTTAAAACAAAGATAAATAATATACAGGAAGAATACTGAGCACCGACTTTACCATTAAATGCGACCGACAAAAGATAAAAATTTCCCTTTCCACTCTTCGAGCTTTGATCGAGTCTTCTCAATTATAGGATTCCATAGAGCCATGGAGATCCTTGTGTAGACCAACGGTAAGCTGAGATAGTCTGATGGGAGAGAACCCGAGCTACATCTGATTGTGTCAGCCTATTGCCTTATATCATGGCCATCCATGTTTACACCAAATAGTTTTGTTTTTGAAAGATTAAGGTGCAGACCAGAAACTAATTTGAATAATCTGAGCAATCTTTTGATGTTGGTAACATTATCAAGTGATGCTTTTCCAAACATAATTAACTCATCGGCGAACTATAGATGCGATATAACCAACCTACTATTACCAACTTTCGCTCCCTCGATCAACTTCAGGTCTACAACTTTTTTGATTAATCCACTTAAAGTCTCTCCCACGATATTGAACAATATTGGCGACAATGGGAACCCTTGCCTAAGCCCTCTGCTTATAGAAAATCTGTTGGTAGGCACACCATTAATCAACACTGAAATGGACGCAGTCTTTAGACATATTTGAATCCACCGCCTCCAAAGAGATCCAAATCCCATATTTTCCAAACAAAAGTCTAAGAAGTTTCAGTCTACAGAGTCATAAGCTTTCATAAAATCGGCTTTAAACGCAAATGTTTCATTCCTCTTTTGCCTAAGGTCATCAATTACCTCGATCAAGGAACAGTCGGCTATTTGTTTCCGACAATGAAAGCAAATTGGGTCTCTCGCCCACAACGCTGCTGATACTTCTTTCCAATCTTCTAGATAGAACCCTTGCCAAAATCTTGTACATGCTGCTAACCAGAGATATGGGTCTGTAGTCCATAATAAACTTCGGGCTTGAGACCTTCGAAATGAGGGTGATGAATGAGTGATTAATGGCTTTATCCTTCAATCTTTCTTTAAATACTTCCTCAAAAAATTTCACCATTTTTTGTTTTAAGGACAGCTAAAATTTCTTGAAAAATTCCAAGTTGAATCCATCCAAGCCAGGTGCCATATTTTCATCTGCAGACTGTATTGCACTCCAAACTTTCTCGGTAGTGAATGGCCCCTCCAACGAATCTGCTATGGATGAATCCAGTTCACACCAAGGCGTTTGATTGGTAAAGTACTAGATTTGTTATAGCTCTATCAAAAATGGTCCTCAAAAGCTTTCCTAATGACCTTAGGATCTTTTAAGATGCAACTGCCCACTGTAATGGAATCAATCATGTTGCAATTTCTTCTAACTTTGGCCGAAAGATGAAAAAACCTCGTGTTTTTGTCGCCCTCATGAAACCATCATAATCTCAATTTTTGCAGCCACTCGCTTTCATCCCTCCTGAGAGTGGTCCATAGTTCTGATTTTTAGAGATTGGATTTGAGAAACCAAATCTGGATTGTAACCTTTAGTGCATAGTTTGTCTTCAAGGTCTACTAATTTTAGTTATAATGCCTCAATACTAACAGCATTTGAATTTCTAAAATCTTTGACCCATCCTTTCACCACCCCTTTGATATCTCTTAAAGTAGAACCAACATCTTTTTTGCCTGAATTAATGACCATCGATTGAACAAGTTTAACCAGATTTGCTTCGTCTGACAAATAAGAAAACCGCTTAAATGGTTTGGGACCATCTTGCTCCTTTACCTCTTTTAAAATGACCGGTCTATGGTCTGAATATCCACTAGGGATTGATCTCTGTAGAACATTGTGAAAGCATCCCACAACTTCTGGCAATACCAAGAAGCGGTCTAATCTGCTCGCAGCTATCCCGGCACCAACCCCTAAACCAAGTATAGAAGCTCCCACTTAGTGGAAGATCGATTAAATCATTCCTGTGAATAAAATCCTTGAAGTACTTCATCGACCCATAATGCAAGGTAACACCCAACTTCTCCTCTACCTTCAAAGCAATGTTGAAATTGCCCCTTAGGATTACAGGTAACTTTAATGACTTAATAAGATCAGCCAATGAGTCAAAGAACGACTTTCTCTCTGACGAATCATTCAGGGTATAAACATTGATCAGACCGCAGCTCAAATTAAATTGTCTGATTTTGCCAATAAGAATAATAACTCTGTCTTGAACCAATTTCCTCTCCATAGAAAAAAAACAAAGGGTCCCAGAGTGATATCAACCCTCCTGATGCTCCTTTAGCTGCAGAAATTTCAACAGCTCTGAAGTTCTTTCCTTGCAAGCGTTTGCCAGCTCTCAGCTTTAGAGTTTCAAACTTTGATTCTTGAATGAAAGTAACACTGGCCTTTGATTTTCTGAAAATTTTGGACACCGCTCTTATCTTTTTGGGCCTACCCAGCCCCCTTACGTTCCACGTTAGGGAAGAGCAATTCATGGGAAATAAAGTAACTTAATCACGAAAATACAGGAAACTGACCTCCTCAGGCTGTCGTCGTCTCCTCCTCCAATTCTGCAAGGTGCACCATTACTATCTGATCAAGAACTGCAAAATCAACCCCAAGTAGATTGCCAACCTCAAGTGTTTTAAGAGCTTAAACATCCGGAGTTTGCCTTTTAGAATTATCAGGGACTGATACTTGGGTGTGAGCTTTGTTTCCCTCTGCAGATGTTAGATCCACACTGCGGCTCAACTCTGGATTGTGTGACTCGCTAACTCCGTAAAGCTTCGATCTTGGTTTCCCCCTTGATCGGGCAATCCACCAATTAAATCTATCCAAGCCGACTCTCAACCCTAGTGGTCCCCTACTTCTGGCCTTGATAACCCTTCGCTTCTCACCCCTGTACATCTTTTTTTCAGAACTATCATGAGATCCTTTCTCGATAAAGCATAACTATTCAATGGCCCAACCTTATATCCAGGCCCAATGATCACCCCTAATTCTGATGATCCAACCAAGATAACTAGGATTTCATAGAACCCAGTTCTATAGGATTCAACCATGGCTTTATTATTATTCTTTTCTATGTGGCTCACCCCATTAACGACGTGAGTCCCATGGGGACACTCATCAGCTTTATCATTAACGTCGTACTGCATGGGCATGCCCTTGAGAGTTTTGCCCTCAAAATTATCCAGCTCACACCCAGAGTCGAAATCCAAAGCGACACTCCCCACCTCTACCAGCTGGTTGAACAGATAAGCATCGTCAATGAACTATCGGTCATCCTCAAACACCTCCGTCGACACCTTGATCTGATGTACCAAACCGTTAATGACTATAGTTATTCTATCCGAGATGACTGCCACTTTCATAGTTTGTACTAGAATTCTTGCTACATCAAAGTGTTTCAAATTCTTAGTATCATCATCTACTTCTAAGACATTGCCCAACCTACTAACGACCCCTCAAAAGAACTGGATATGCCATACAAAAAGAGGGACGTCGTGTAAGATAACCCACGTCTTTACCCTCCTTTTGCCATCAAAACTTTCCAGAACTTCAAGTTCATCAAACCAAGTCCTCATAAGTTCACTTCTCGCACTCCAGCATCACGACCTTTCTTCTTTGTTAGGGAACCTTATGACTGCCGTGAGCCCATACCAAGGACACACCATAGCTTGAAAACCATCCGAACGTAGAGCATCCTCAACTATGTCAACATTATACATTGACTTAATATTCCCCACCATGCAGCTATTTTGCCATTCCATTTCAGAATTTGGGACAATTATTGTCTTTGGTAGATAGTCGATCAACTCGATCCCCGCTGTGGACACAAGATCTTCTATCTTTATTACTGTTGCGTCAGACTTGGATAGAAGAATGGCAGTCCTCATCCCCTGCGGTTCGGCCTCGTGGATGATTGGAGTGATTCTTCCCTTACCCATTAGAGCATCTTTGAACGATATAGTATCCTTTAGATTCCATGTGCTATGATTAGAACGCTTCGTTGATTTCTTCTCAGCCACCGGCTTTGACTGTGTTTGTTTCGTGATGGAAACCTTGATGCGAAACCCATCCATCAGCCTCCCATCTGCTTTGACAATAGCTCCCTTGGCTTTCAATGCATCACTAAATCTCACAAACGCGAAAGTTGTTGGTTTTCCCTCCTTTTTACGTTGTTAAAGGCAATGAACGCATCTAGAACATTTTCATACTCTTGAAACGCCTCCCATAATGTCGACTGGTGTATTCTACTACTGATGTTGTCCACAAAAATGGAAACCCTAGACGACAAAGGTTTTCCTTCCGCATGACTCTCGGTCTTTTCAAAACTTTTAAAATTACAGATATTCAAGCTTGTCCTTTTCATAGTAACAAATTTATCTCTCAATGTTTACGCATTATGTTAATTTGATCATGCTTCTAAAGAAATTCAAAACATAATATATATATATATATATATATATATATATATATACATTGCGCAGTTGTTGATTTTTTTAGAATTAGAACCAAATTGGCATGATGTGTGAACATTGATCGCTAAACTTATTATCATATAAATTAAAATTATATAAAATTGATGTAAACATTAACAAAGTGATTAATTATCTTTAGGCTTAATGGTTTCATAAGCCCTTGAACTTTTAAAAAAAATCAATTAAGCCCTATCAACATTTGTTTGCACTCAATTAAGTCTCCAAACTAATAAATTGAATTAATTAATCTCTTTGATAAGTTAACAAACACTATTTATTCAATTTCAAACATAACAAACACTAAATTATTTTTTTAATTTTAAGAGAGATTAATTTATTCAATTTCAAATATGAGAGAAGAAAAAAAAACATCCATCTTATTTTTATTTCTACATTTGAATTAAGATAAATTGAAGCATTAAACAAGATTTAAAGTTGAGAATAGAGACTATAATTTAAGGGTAATTATTCGATACACAATTGTGGAAACAAAAAATTTCCACAAATACCTTAGTTTTAAGGTTCATGTTAGATTTTAGGGTTTAAAGGTTAGGGGTTTAACTTTAGTGGTTTAGATTGATGAGTTTGGGTTAGAATTTTGGGATTGAGGGTTATAATTTAGGGTTTATAGGTTAAAACCTAAATCTCTAACCATATTACACTAACCTCTAAACCACATATCCTAACCATAAACCGCAAATTCAAACCACATCCCTTAAATTCTAAACATCTAAACCTAAATCTCTAACCTCTAAACCCTAAAAACAAAGTGCATGTAGAAAGTTTTTGTTTCCACCGCTTATGTATTGAATATAAATCCATAATTTAATAGTGAAAATGCATGATTTAATAGTGAAAGTGCATTTTGAACCCAACAAATGGTCTCAGTGGAAAAGCAGATTATGTTCATCTTAAGAGACTCAGGTTCAATCGTTTTGTTTGCAAGGTATGTACATAACTTGTAATCATCTTCAGACTATTAATAAAATATACTAACTTATAATTAACTTGAGACCTAAAAAATAGTTAAAGTGCATTTTGTCATGAAAATCAAGACATTGGTGCACTAAAACTCGTTCAAAAATTTGATATATCTTAAATAAAAATTATATTATGAATCTTATAAACAAATAAAAATTGGAAAGAACTCCATTTTCATTTGGGGTACAATCGGAGACTAACTAAAATTAATCAAATTCGACATAAAGTTATGAGAGTCTAGGAGATGTGGGGGATAAAGTGCCGAAGTACAGAGTCGAGTCAGCAGGGTTTGATTGTTGAGGGCATTAGCGTAAAATGAAAAAGAAAAGGAAAGAATATTTGGTAAACAACTAAGGAAGTGACAGTACATACAAGCTCTTAAACATGTCATGCAAAGACACGATTGACTCCCAAGTTGCCCCCACGTTTCCTTTGCACCATTTGTGGGCTCACTTCTTCTCTCCCAATAACGCTCTCTCTCTCTCTCTCTCTCTCTCTCCTCTCTACCACTTTCCTCAAAAGAAAAAGAGAGGGTCAGCCTTTTCCTTTTCAGCTTTCCTTTTGTTTTCTTCCCCAAAATCAACACCTCAATCTTCGGTTGCTTTTCCAGATTCAAGTTTTCTTCACTTCTTGGTGAGACAGGTTTGCATTTCTTCTTCACTTTGCAGCATCCTCTTCTTCTTTTCCTTTTTATTTCCCACTTTCACATTTTCATCTATATGGTAATCTTGCATTTTGCTTGTTAACAGTTTGCTTTATCTTTCTGGATGTTGCATGGAAGTGAGAACTCAGTCTACTGATGTAAAATTTTGAATTTGGTGATCTGGGTTTTGCTTGTAGTAGGATTTTAAGCTCTGTTTTTTCCTCATTTCTTGTGAAGTTTTAGGTTTTAGAGGTCCGTGGAGTATAGAATCTAGTTGCTTGTGTTTTTTTTCTTTGGACGAGATTGACTTGTTGAAGCATTTTCTTTCGGTTACTGGGGGTTGCTGTTGTCAATTCTTGGGAGTTTTCTTTTAAGGAGCTTTGAATACACGTTTAAAGGCTTGAATTTTGGAATTTGGTGCTGTGGAATAATAGGAGATTTGGGTGTTTAGAATTTTATAAAACGGATATGATAGTGTAGGGAATATATTTTAGTGTTGATCATTTAGAGAAATATGAGTTCAATTTTACCTTCTGTAATTCCACCAACTTCTGGTGATATCTCACCCCCACCGCCTACCTTGTCCTCTAATTCCTCAACCACTTCACCATCCCCCACATCATCTCAACCAAATCAAACCACTGATCCCCCACCATCCTCCTCACCACCTCAAGTTGTCCCTACAGCTCCTCCATCACCACCTCTGTCGCCACCACCGGCATTAACTGCACCTCCATTGTCGACCCTAGCTTCTCCTCCTCCATCCCCTCCAGCTTCCCCACCTTCGTCGCTACCCACATCTCCTCCACCTTCAGCTCCTGTTGTTCCCCCACCCTCGGATAATTCACCACCATCTCCAATTTTATCTCCCCCACCAAAATCCAGTGATCCTTCCCCTCCCCAAGCTGCACCGGTACCTCCGGTGGCAACTTCACCCCCACCTCAGGTCATTTTGCATTCCCCTCCGCCCCCTGATGATGTTCCAACACCACCTTCCTCAAAGTCTCCACCTTCACCATCGGCAACACCACCAAAAAGCTCTTCCTCGCCTTCTGTGCTTACTCCTCCACCATCTAGCTCTCAGGCTCCTCCTCCTGCTTCCACAACTTCTCCCTCGACGCCCACATTATCTCCCCCTCCTTCAGTTATCTCAACCTCATCACCACCTACAATTTCACCTCCGGAAACTCCGAGTACCCCATCGGTAACTGGAAGCCCTAGTTCATTGCCTGAAATTCCAACTGAAAAACCAACTGCCAAGTCAACTAATGGCACCAATGGATCTGCAAATACAAGTAAAAATGGTTTAGGGAGTGCTGCTGCTGCAGAAATTGGCATTGTTGTTGGGTTTATAGTGCTCAGTCTTCTTGTGATGGGTGTGTGGTTTGTACAAAAACGAAAGAGGAAGAATGCTAGACCGAAAATCGGGTACACCATGCCTTCACCATTTGCCTCTTCTCAAAATTCAGGTAAATAATTCAAGTGTTGCTTTTGTACGAGATTTTATGTGATTAATATTTGGCTGCTACATATTATGTGTTAACTTGCTATGTTATTGACAAGGGAAATCTTTGGCCTTTGATGCTTTTTAATAGACTTTTTTTATCCTAAATTGTCGCTTGCCAAAAATTGCAAGCTAACAAAGGGTAAAAATTTATTTCTGATTACTTGTCTCAGGACTCTTAGGTCGTGTATTATTTGTGGTGCAGATGATATTTCTATTCCTTTTGGATATTACTTCAATTGTGCCCTATATGATATAGGAACTTGCATTGCTCCACAGATTCAGCATTTCTAAGGCCCCAGTCTCCACACAAACTAGTTGGAGGTGGTCCTAGTGGTGGTTATTATTCACCGTCAGACCCTGGTGGTGTCAATAACTCCAGGTCATGGTTTACATATGATGAGCTAGTCCAGGCAACCAACGGATTTTCAGAACATAATCGTTTGGGTGAAGGTGGATTTGGTTGCGTATACAAAGGTATCCTCACAGACGGTAGAGAAGTGGCTGTAAAACAGCTAAAAATCGGTGGTGGACAAGGGGAGCGGGAGTTCAGAGCAGAAGTTGAGATTATTAGCCGAGTACATCATCGCCATTTGGTTTCACTGGTGGGTTATTGTATATCAGAACATCAAAGATTGCTTGTCTATGATTATGTCCCAAACGATACCCTTCATTACAATCTCCATGGTAAGTCAACTTCCATGCATGCATTCTCTGCTTATGAAGAAGTAGGATATTATTTTAAGTTCAAAAAAAGTAGTTTGCACAAGTATATGGTTCAAACTAAATTGATATGATGTATATTTATACCAACTCGGTGAGAGGATTCCCTTTCATTAACTTGTTTGGACTCTATCTGCTTGAGAATCTATACTTAAATTGGGCGGCTCCGTAGTCCTTACCATCCCCTAAAGAACACTTGCATGCACAAGAGCATTTGTACGGATGATGATGTTTTTTAGTTTCATGCACTTTTTATGGAATTTTGCAGGTAGAGGCAGGCCAGTTATGGATTGGGCTGTCCGGGTCAAGGTTGCTGCCGGTGCAGCTCGCGGGATAGCTTACCTCCATGAAGACTGTAATATTTTGTTCCTTTTTTCATCTTTTATTTTGTTCTTTGAGACCCCGACATATGCAGCAAACTATTAACTAACCCGAACCAGAACAGTAAAATCTAAACACCTAAAAGATCTGTTTGCTAGGTTGTAAACTAATATATACTTGAAAACGTATAAAATTGATTTTCCTTTGATCAGGTCATCCCCGCATCATTCATAGGGACATCAAGTCATCAAACATTGTTCTTGACAACAATTTTGAGGCTCAGGTAATCCCATTTCTGCAAATATAAATTTTTGCAAACCTAAACATTTTGATCTTGAATTGCTTTGGGGGATTTTGGCAGTGTTTAATGAATACGTTACTCGAGACATTACGCGCTAATGTTAGAATTTACAATTGTACTTTACGACCTACATTGGCAATTTTTCCCATTATTTTGATTTACCATTTTCCAGTCTAACTTTCTCTCTTGCAATTCAGGTTTCGGATTTTGGGCTTGCAAAATTAGCTTTGGATTCAAATACCCATGTAACTACACGTGTGATGGGAACCTTCGGGCAAGTTAACATTAGATATTGTTTGATAATTGAAAAATTAAATGCCGAATCAGTATCATGAAAGTTAATTAGTATATTACTGAAAGTTAAATGCTGAATATTCAGGGTTTTTTTCTATTAAAAGAATTTGTTCTTTTACAGATATATGGCACCAGAGTATGCAACAAGTGGCAAGTTAACTGAAAAATCTGATGTTTATTCCTTTGGTGTTGTTCTCTTGGAGTTAATTACCGGGCGCAAGCCTGTCGATGATTCTCAGCCACTAGGCGATGAGAGCCTGGTTGAATGGGTAAGGCTGCTTCACAATGTTTAATGTTGCATTAAAAGTTTTTGCTTGCTTTGACATGCCTTTTTCTTTGACTTCTTTGTAAGTAGTTTTAGCTTATACTGACTGTTCCAATCTTAAAGAAATTTGATATTTTTCTTGAATAAAATCTGAAATGGCAATCTAATGTTATATGACCTTGATCCTTTGTTCATAACGGAACCCATGGCAATATTCCTATTTCAAATGTCATTAATATGATACATTCAAATGTCATTAATATGATACAAACTTGTTACGCAGGCTCGACCATTACTTGCTGAAGCAATCGAACATCAAGACTTTGATGCCTTGGTGGATCCAAGGTTGGAAAAGAACTATGTAGATTTTGAAATGTTTCGAATGATAGAAGCTGCTGCTGCTTGCGTACGACATTCAGCTGCTAAAAGGCCAAAAATGAGTCAGGTAATTAGGTTTGAGTACTAAGGAGCTATGTTACTCGGACTCGAATATGTTTTTTTAAAGTTTTTTCATATATTTTGAGGATCCTTGGAGGATCATGTCTCATATCCATATTTGAATGTGTTGGATCCGGATACTTGATGCAAATTGATGAATCCGAGAAATAGAAGTAAGGAACCTGTACGTCTATTATTTGTTGACTTTACTTTCTTAGGTGGTGAGAGCTCTAGACTCATTGGACGAGTCATCGGATCTCACAAACGGAATGAAGCCTGGCCAAAGTGGTGTTTTCGATTCAGCACAACAATCTGCTCAAATCAGAATGTTTCAGAGGCTAGCATTTGGCGGTCAAGATTACAGTTCAAGTTTCTATAATCACTCTCGGAGCAGTTGGAGGAGTCGGGACGACGGCAGTCAAGGTAGTTGGAGGAGTCGAGATTACGGAAAGCCAAGTGGGGGATGGAGTCGAGAACAAAGGGATCGGGACATTCCTTGATGCCTTGAATGCATCTCCTATGTAAGGCAAATCTAACGAGTTTTGAATGCTTATGAAGATTGAATGGCCATTGCATGACAGAGTCGGAAGGGGGACGGCCTGAATAAAATTTTTGGATAAGAATTCATTGATTATGATCATCGATTCAGTTAGGTCACTTGATGTGTAAAACTTTATCTTTTGGTTCATTTTTAACCTCCTCCCCCCCCCCCCCTTATCCTACGTGATTTTTTTTTGAAGGAAAACAACTTATATTTTTTTCCTGTAAGAATGCATGTATTTTCTGTAATTTAGAATCATTCATATATAGTTTCCTTGTATTTATATTTGTTAATAATTCAATATAAGTTTCCTTTTCTCATTTGTAAGTCTTTTTTTTGTGTGTTTAACTTTTAATGTGTCATGCTTGTGCTGGGAAAATCAAGTTATTTTTCGCACGAATGTAGTAGCTTCAAAATTGAGTCGAAATATCAAGATTAAAACTATCAGGATAAACAGTGGGTAAACCCAGCAATATTAAACTGTCTTTTGTTTGTTTTGGCCCTTAAACTATTTTTGATCAAAATAAGTACTTAAAGTATGTCGTTTTTTTAAGTCCTTAAACTATTTATTGGTCAAAAAATCTTTGTGATGTGTTAACATTTTGACCAGAAATGATAGTTTAGGGATTTATTTTGACCAAACAATAGTTTAAGGGCTAAAAATAAATAAAAAATATAATTTAAAGGTTGATTTTTCATTTAAACCTATTGAACATTGAGATATGATAAAAAAACTTAATATTGGACAAAAAAATAATGAAAGAACACATTAAATTTATGAAGTTTAAGCAAATGTCGTTTATTTTTCGAACACCACCATCGTATGACAATTTAATGTTGAGAAAATAACAGAATTGTAGCAGAAATACTCACTTTTTTCTTTTTTGTGAAGATAAAATGGACATTAAAAATAAAAGTATGACAAAATGCACGACAAAGATCATGGAAAAGTTGATGACAAAATGAAAAAATAAACAATGAGAATAACACACGAAATTTTAGTGACCCAAAAAAATGGGAAAAATCGCGAGACACTAGTCCAGTATAAATTTTGCTTTCACTATCAAGTAAGATTACAAATAAGATTTTATCTAATTAGAGCGATTTATACTTCTCACAACAAACGCGGCTTTCTCTTTTTCACTCTCTCTCTTAAGAGAATGTCTCTTTTAAAACTATTGTTCATCTCCTTTTTTCTCTCTTTTGAAAACGTTTCTAAAATCACTTGTTTATAGTAGGGTTGTGCAAAAATTTGATAAATCAAAATTGAATCCAAAACTCAAAAAAATCATTTCAAAAATTGGTTATCGAACCAACAAATTTGATATTCAGTATAGGTTATCTTTTAAAATATTATTACAATTTGAGAAAAATCAATCCGATTGGTTATATAATAAATAATAATATATTATTCTTAACTTAATAGTATTGAGAAAAATATTGACATCATGTGCGTTTTTTAAAATATACTTTTCTGTATCATATTATTAAATTTAATATTTTTAAAAAGTGAAGTAAAAAAATTATCATTTGAACTGAATCGAATATTTCAGTTAACCGGTTAGTCGGTTATCGGATTTAATTGGTACTGTTTAGGTTTGAAAATTGAGAAATCTAAATTTACCGATTAACCAAACCCGGTTTTACACACCCCTAGTTTATAGTAGAAGAATGGAGTACCCTAAGGGGGCGTTTGGATCGCGAAAAAGATGATTACCAAGGGGAATTTTTTTTCGAGAATCTCATACCCACGTTTGGTTGGAAGGATTCCCACCAGGGTAATATTTCATTCCCAACAGTAGCGCTTTTTTGGGTTTATACCAGGAATCCTATTCCCTTTCTTTTCTTAGCTATTTGACAATTCATTGCATTTAGGATAAAAATGCGCTTGATAAAATAGAAACATTTCTATCATGTCTTTTTTGAGTAAATTTGCTACTTTAAATTATTAAATAAGGCAAAATTACATACAAATAAATAAATATTAAAAAAAATAAACACGAAATTAAAATATAGGATAATAAATAGATAAATATATAGATATTGCTAAAAAAATATAAATATACAGATTTTTTATAAAAATAAATTATATATTCTGAACAATTACAATATCAAAATATATACTTATATGTATATAAAATCATAAAAACACTCTAAACATCCTTTGTTGGTTTTACCTTTGAAGGTTTATTATCCTGAATTAATAGTAAAAAGTTCAATTACAACAACTGAAAAATATAAATTTATCACTTTCTCAGAATATAGAAGAGATTGAATATTATCATTAATCTAATCTCACAATGAAATGTGAATTTAAATCTTCTTTGGATAATTTTTAAATAATTGGCATAAGTATATTTTTACTAAATTTTATTGAAATTTTACTTTTAAACCTATATTTTTTTCATATGATTTTAGATCTGTTGGGAGGCTCATATGATCAACCGAGTAGCCAAGAAAGGGGGTGAATTGGATTTTTGCTTTGGTGGATGAAAGGCTAAGTAATAAAAATTGTGACACGATGATTTATAGTGGTTCGACTTCTAAACTAAGTCTACCTCCACTACCTTAACTATCCACACCAATGATTTTCTACAAATTCACTAATTTGTCTTTCCTTTTTTCGGGACCAAAGAGATAACCCTCACAAACCTAGACTTATACCTCAAAATCTAGAAACACTCTCTTGCAAAGAGAATACAAATTAGCAAACAATGAAAATCCTTAGAAGGCTGATGTGTTTGGACAATTAAGCTCTCACCCAAAATCCTAAACACTTGAGCAAATGTGACAATTTAGCTCACTAGTGTTTTCTACAACAAATATGACAATTTTAAGCTCTAGGACACATTCTCTATCATTGAATGTTGACAAGTTGTTTATTGTTCTTCCAAGATGCTTGGAGAGGTCTTTTAAACCTTCTAATGGCTTCATGACAGTTACTAGCCGTTGGGGGTTGTTTAGAGCCGTTGAGAACATAAATTTCAGCCATAAATGCAATTCTAGGCTCGTCGGTATCGGTATGAGGGGACCAATATCGGTACCTATCTCAAAGAGGAAATAGCCATTGGAGCATTTAATACACTAGGTATCGGTACATGATACAAGGGTATTGGTACGCACCCTATGGTATCGGTACGACTGAGGCTGTATCGGTACTCAATTTGGCTAATGGAATTTGCCAAAACTCAGGGAAAAAAGGTCGTATTGGTACTCGATAAATCGTACCAGTACGGGCATTTTGAGTATCGGTACGGGCTAACCATTAACGATACTCAGGGCCTGTTTTTGACACTTTGGTTGTTTAAAAATGTTTAAAACATGTCAAAAATCCTTTGAAAACATTTCAACCATATTTTTCAAGTTTATGAACTTTTGAAATATTTTTTGCAAATTAGTTTAAGTCCAAAAACATTTTTCTTCAAGTTATATCAAAATCAAATATTTCAACAATATCTATATATAAATAAATTTAATACTTATGAAAAATATTTAAAAATATAGGTTTAACGTACTAGTTATATTAAAATTTTGTTACATATTTTTTCTAAAATTTATGTAGTGCAACCGAAGTAGTTATATGTATTTTTATGTAAATATTTTCAATTATATATGAGAAATTTAACTTGTCTAAAAGCAAATACATCATAAGGATAGTTTGGTCTATTTTGCTTTCAGACAACCTTATATTCCCCAAACCAAACATTGTCATCTCATATTCATGCCAATTAAATCAAACAAGATAATGTAATATGGATTATTATCCTATACACTGGCGGTGGAAACTGAAAGTTTCTACAAGCGCCTTAGTTTTAGGATTTAGGGTCTTAGTTTAGGGTGTAGGAGTTTAGAATTTAGGGGTAGTGGTTAGAATTTAGGGTTTAAGGTTAGAATTTAGGGGTTTAGTTTTTAGGGTAATATAGTTAGGATTTAAGTTTTAACTTATAAACGTTAAATTATAACCTTGAACCCTAAATTTTAACCACTATCCCTAAATTCTAAACCCCTACACCTAAACCCATAAACCATACACCCTAAACTAAAACCCTAAACCCTAAAACTAAGGCACTTGTATAAACTTTCAGTTTCCACACCGCCAGTGTATAGGATAATTACCCATGTAATATTCCCAGTAATATTTCATGTAATATTGAATTCTAGGAATCATATTCCCTAAAACTAAAGGTCATTATACATCACTTCTAGACAAATCCATCATAAATTAACATACATAGGTAATATAAACTTGGATTAATGTCATACATGAATGTGGGTTGATACATCCACCAAGCATGTGATACATCTCCCTAATTTTCAAGCAACGAGGGATGTACCTAACAAATCTTCCCATTCCTGACTTAACTGAGAAGAATAAGCAAATTGAAGCTTTAACTGTCAAAAGACAACTCTTCCTAAAAAAATACTTGCATACTTTGATGTTGATTTTCTCTAGTCAACAGAAAAGCACGTCATCTTTTACATGATGTTTTTTCATTGATGACATCTCTGTTGATGATTCTTACATATGGTTCTTCCATAGACAGTTCTTCTGTAATAGCTCCATGTCTCATCATCAGCAATAGATCATAAACAATCATAGTATTAATATAAGACACACGACTTTCAGCTTCTTTAGTGTTTCTAATGGTCTGGTCCTTTTAAAACACAACATATATCTTCCAACAATCTTTTTCTTCACCAGAGCTCATGATCGGTACTCAAAACTCATCTTGAGGAGTACTAATATAAATGCATTATTTTGTCTTTGAATCAAGATTAGAACGCTCGTTAATAGGAATTTAGACAAAGGCTCAAGAAAAAAGATGCATGACAAAATCGATGAAAAAGTAAAGAGATAAGTAATAAGTATAATACACAAATTTTGGTGATGTCAAAAAATCAAATGTCAAAAATCACAGTACAGTATTCCAATGCAGACTTGCCTTTCATTATCAAGTAAGATTACTAACGAGATCTAATTCAATTATGATATGCAATTCCTACAACAAATGTGACTCCCTCTTTCACTATCTCTTTACTTGGATGAATGTTTATCTTTTTTTAAAATTTTTCAGAACCTTTTCAAAGTCGCCTATTTATAGTAGAATAATAGGCGTCCTACAGGTCAGTACTTGACCTATAAACAAATCCATCATAAATGAATATAGCTAAGAAATACAAACTTGAATTAATGTCATACATGAATATAGGTTGATATATTCACCAAGCATATGATACATCTTCCTAATTTCCAAGTAAGGAAAGATGCACCAACACTTCTTTATTTCCAAATGTTACAAACAAATAAAATTCCTTAAGAATTCTCAAATATTGAAAAGAGAAGAGAAAACCAAATGGGAGATGGTTGAAATGTTGAGATAATTATCAAATATTATAAAGAGAAAGAAAAGACCAAATGAGAGATGGTTGATATATTGGGATGGTTTGATAATAAAATTGTTAAGCCCTCAATTATAAATAATTGCTTGGTCCGCTAGTATCAAGCATAGGACAACAATTCTCCATAGAGGACTTGTTGATCACTCTTTGGTTGTTTCAAATGAGTGTTTAAAGTTAATGATAGATTAGTGGCTTGCAAAGTGCTGCAATGGAGATCCTGTAAAACTTCTCAAGTATCTCGATGTTGAAACCTATGAATCCGTAGGGAAGTCTGTTATAGAGTTTCTTCTAAAAGTTGGTTATGTGAAACTGCATAAGGTGGAAAATATCCAGCAGTACATATTAAGAGCATCAACAAAGGAAATAAATTAAGGTTTGTGGAGATTTATGATATTTTTGCTAAATGAGTAAAGATTATCATCTTTATATTCATTTACAGTCATGCCATTTAGGTAACAAACTATAATGATGACTTTGTAAACATCAGTATAGTGGTTGTTGTAACAAGTCCATTTATACAGGAAAATGCCAATTATCTTGATTTTTCCTGAAATTATTCTAGGAGATTCTGCTGATTATTCTGTTAGTATCAAGCTAATGAAACATCTTCCAAGCATTATAGTTTGTTAAATTCACCAAGTATTATTCTCAGTACTTGACCTATAAACAAATCCATCGATGAATATAGCTAAGAAATACAAACTTGAATTAATGTCATACATGAATATAGGTTGATATTTCACCAAGCATATGATACATCTTCCTAATTTCCAAGTAAGGATAGATGCACCCAACACTTTTTTATTTCCAAATGTTACAAACAAATAAAATTCCTTAAGAATTCTCAAATATTGAAAAGAGAAGAGAAAACTAAATGGGAGATGGTTGAAATGTTGAGATAATTATCACATATTATAAAGAGAAATAAAAGACCAAATGAGAGGTGGTTGATATATTGGGATGGTTTGATAATGAAATTTTTAGGCCCTCAACTATAAATAATTGCTTGGTCCGCTAGTATCAAGCATAGGACAACAATTCTCCAGAGAGGACTGCTGATCGCTCATTGGCTGTTTCAAATGAGTGTTTAAAGTTAATGATAGATCAAAGGCTTGCAAAGTGCTGCAATGGAGATCCTGTAAAACTTCTCAAGTATCTCGATGTTGAAACCTATGAATCCATAGGGGAGTCTGTTATAGAGTCTCTTCTGAAAGCTGGTTATGTGAAACTGCATAAGGTGGAAAGTATCCAGCAGTACATATTAAGAGCATCAACAAAGGAAATAAATGAAGGTTTGTGGAGATTTGAGATATTTTTGCTAAATGAGTAAAGATTATCATCTTTATATTCATTTACAGTCCTGCCATTTTGGTAACAAACTATAATGATGACTTTGTAAACATCAATATAGTGGTTGTTGTAACAAGTCCATTTATACAAGAAAATTCGCAAGCCAATTATCTTGATTTTTCCTGAAATTATTCTAGGAGATTCTGCTGATTATTCTGTTAGTATCAAGCTAATGGAACATCTTCCAAGCATTATAGTTTGTTATATTCACCAAGTATTATTCTCATTACCTGACCTATAAACAAATCCATCATAGATGAATATAGCTAAGAAATACTAACTTGAATTAATGTCATACAAGAATACAGGTTGATATATTCACCAAGCATATGATACATTTTCCTAATTTCCATGTAAGGATAGATGCACCCAACACTTCTTTATTTCCAAATGTTACAAACAAATAAAATTCCTTAAGAATTCTCAAATATTGAAAAGAGTAGAGAAAACTAAATGGGAGATGGTTGAAATGTTGAGATAATTATCACATATTATAAAGAGAAAGAAAAGACCAAATGAGAGGTGGTTGATATATTGGGATGGTTTGATAATGAAATTGTTAGGCCCTCAACTATAAATAAATGCTTGGCCCGCTAGTATCAAGCATAGGACAACAATTCTCCAGAGAGGACTTGCTGATCACTCTTTGGCTGTTTCAAATGAGTGTTTAAAGTTAATGATAGATCAGTGGCTTGCAAAGTGCTGCAATGGAGATCCTGTAAAACTTCTCAAGTATCTCGATGTTGAAACCTATAAATCCGTAGGGTAGTCTGTTATGGAGTATCTTCTGAAAACTGGTTATGTGAAACTGCATAAGGTGGAAAGTATCCAGTAGTACATATTAAGAGCATCAACAAAGGAGATAAATGAAGGTTTGTAGAGATTTGAGATATTTTTGCTAAATGAGTAAAGAGTATCATCTTTATATTCATTTACAGTCCTGCCATTTTGGTAACAAACTATAATGAAGACTTTGTAAACATCAGTATAGTGGTTGTTGTAACAAGTTCATTTATACAGGAAAATTCGCATGCCAATTATCTTGATTTTTCCTGAAATTATTCTAGGAGATTCTGCTGATTATTATGTTAGTATCAAGCTAATAGAACATCTTCCAAGCATTATAGTTTGTTATATTCACCAATTATTATTCTCAGTACTTGACCTATAAACAAATCCATCATAAATGAATATAGCTAAGAAATACAAACTTGAATTAATGTCATACATGAATATAGGTTGATATATTCACCAAGCATATGATACATCTTCCTAATTTCCAAGTAAGGATAGATGCACCCAACACTTCTTTATTTCCAAATGTTACAAACAAATAAAATTCCTTAAGAATTCTCAGATATTGAAAAGAGAAGAGAAAACCAAATGGGAGATGGTTGAAATGTTGAGATAATTATCAAATATTATAAAGAGAAAGAAAATACCAAATGAGAGGTGGTTGATATATTGGCATGGTTTGATAATGAAATTGTTAGGCCCTCAACTATAAATAATTGCTTGGTTCGCTAGTATCAAGCATAGGACAACAATTATCCAGAGAGGACTTGCTGATCGTTCTTTGGCTGTTTCAAATGAGTTTTTAAAGTTAATGATAGATCAGTGGCTTGCAAAGTGCTGCAATGGAGATCCTGTAAAACTTCTCAAGTATCTCGATGTTGAAACCTATGAATCCGTAGGGGAGTCTATTATAGAGTCTCTTCTGAAAGCTGGTTATGTGAAACTGCATAAGGCGGAAAGTATCCAACGGTACATATTAAGAGCATCAACAAAGGAAATAAATGAAGGTTTGTGGAGATTTGAGATATTTTTGCTAAATGAGTAAAGATTATCATATTTATATTCATTACAGTCAGGCCATTTTGGTAACAAACTATAATGATGACTTTGTAAACATCAGTATAGTGGTTGTTGTAACAAGTCCATTTATACAGGAAAATTCGCATGCCAATTATCTTGATTTTTCCTGAAATTATTCTAGGAGATTCTGCTGATTATTATGTTAGTATCAAGCTAAAGGAACATCTTCCAAGCATTATAGTTTCTTATATTCACCAAGTATTATTCTCAATACTTGAACTATAAACAAATCCATCTTAAATGAATATAGCTAAGAAATACAAACTTGAATTAATGTCATACATGAATATAGGTTGATATATTCACCAAGCATATGATACATCTTCCTAATTTCCAAGTAAGGATAGATGTACCCAACACTTCTTTATTTCCAAATGTTACAAACAAATAAAATTCCTTAAGAATTCTCAAATATTGAAAAGAAAAGAGAAAACCAAATGGGAGATGGTTGAAATGTTGAGATAATTATCAAATATTATAAAGAGAAAGGAAAGACCAAATGAGAGGTGGTTGATATATTGGGATGGATTGATAATGAAATTGTTAGGCCCTCAACTATAAATAATTGCTTGGTCCGCTAGTATCGAGCATAGGACAACAATTCTCCAGAGAGGACTTGTTGATCGCTCTTTGGTTGTTTCAAATGAGTATTTAAAGTTAATGATAGATCAGTGGCTTGCAAAGGGCTACAATGGAGCTCCTATAAAACTTCTCAAGTATCTCGATGTTGAAACCTATGAATCCGTAGGGGAGTCTGTTATGGAGCCTCTTCTGAAAGCTGGTTATGTGAAACTGCATAAGGTGGAAAGTATCCAGCAGTACATATTAAGAGCATCAACAAAGGAAATAAATGAAGGTTTGTGGATATTTGAGATATTTTTGCTAAATGAGTAAAGATTATCATCTTTATATTCATTTACAGTCTTGCCATTTTGGTAACAAACTATAATGATGACTTTGTAAACATTAGTATAGTGGTTGTTGTAACAAGTCCATTTATACATGAAAATTTGCATGCCAATTATCTTGATTTTTCCTGAAATTATTCTAGGAGATTCTGCTGATTATTCTGTTAGTGTCAAGCGAATGGAACATCTCCCAAGCATTATTGTTTGTTATATTCACCAAGTATTATTCTCAGTACTTGACCTATAAACAAATCTATCATAAATGAATATAGCTAAGAAATTCAAACTTGAATTAATGTCATACATGAATATAGGTTGATATATTCACCAAGCATATGATACATCTTCCTAATTTCCAAGTAAGGATAGATGCACCCAACACTTATTTATTTCCAAATGTTACAAACAAATAAAATTCCTTAAGAATTCTCAAATATTGAAAAGAGAAGAGAAAACCAAATGGGAGATGGTTGAATTGTTGTGATAATTATCAAATATTATAAAGAGAAAGAAAAGACCAAATGAGAGGTGGTTGATATATTGGGATGGTTTGATAATGAAATTGTTAGGCCTTCAACTATAAATAATTGCTTGGTCCGCTAGTATCAAGCATAGGACAACAATTCTCCAGAGAGGACTTGCTGATCACTCTTTGTCTGTTTCAAATGAGTGTTTAAAGTTAATGATAGATCAATGGCTTACAAAGTGCAGCAATGGAGATCCTGCAAAACTTCTCAAGTATCTCGATGTTGAAACCTATGAATCCGTAGGGGAGTCTGTTATGGAGTCTCTTCTGAAAGCTGGTTATGTGAAACTGCATAAGGTGGAAAATATCCAGCAGTACATATTAAGAGCATCAACAAAGGAAATAAATGAAGGTTTGTGGAGATTTGAGATATTTTTGCTAAATGAGTAAAGATTATCCTCTTTATATTCATTTACAGTCCTGCCATTTTGGTAACAAACTATAATGAAGACTTTGTAAACATCAGTATAGTGGTTGTGTAACAAGTCCATTTATACAGGAAAATCCGCATGCCAATTATCTTGATTATTCCTGAAATTTTTCTAGGAGATTCTGTTGATTATTCTATTAGTATCAAGCTAATGGAACATCTTCCAAGCACTATAGTTTGTTATATTCACCAAGTATTATTCTCAGTACTTGACCTATAAACAAATCCATCATAAATAGATATAGCTAAGAAATACAAACTTGAATTAATGTCATACGTGAATATAGGTTGATATATTCACCAAGCATATGATACATCTTCCTAATTTCCAAGGATAGATGCACCCAACACTTCTTTATTTCCAAATGTTACAAACAAATAAAATTCCTTAAGAATTCTCAAATATTGAGAAGAGAAGAGAAAACCAAATGGGAGATGGTTGAAATGTTGAGATAATTATCAAATATTGTATAGAGAAAGAAAAGACCAAATGAGAGGTGGTTGATATATTGGGGTGGTTTGATAATGAAATTGTTAGGCCCTCAACTATAAATAATTGCTTGGTCCGCTAGTATCAAGCATAGGACGAACTTGCTGATCGCTCTTTGACTATTTCAAATGAGTGTTTAAAGTTAATGATAATCAGTGGCTTGCAAAGTGCTGCAATGGAGATCCTGTAAAACTTCTCAAGTATCTCGATGTTGAAACCTATGAATCCGTAGGGGAGTTTGTTATGAAGTCTATTTTGAAAGCTGGTTATGTGAAACTGCACAAGGTGGAAAGTATCCAGCAGTACATATTAAGAGCACCAACAAAAGAAATAAATGAAGGTTTGTGGAGATTTGAGATATTTTTGCTAAATGAGTAAAGATTATCATCTTTATATTCATTTACAATCCTGCCATTTTGGTAACAAACTATAATGATGACTTTGTAAACATCAGTATAGTGGTTGTTGTAACAAGTCCATTTATACAGGAAAATTCGCATGCCAATTATCTTGATTTTTCCTGAAATTATTCTAGGAGATTCTGCTGATTATTCTGTTAGTATCAAGCTAATGGAACATATTCCAAGCATTATAGTTTGTTATATTCACCAAGTATTATTCTCAGTACTTGACCTATAAACAAATCCATCATAAATGAATATAGTTAAGAAATACAAACTTGAATTAATGTCATACATGAATATAGGTTGATATATTCACCAAGCATATGTTACATCTTCCTAATTTCCAAGTGAGGATAGATGCACCCAACACTTCTTTATTTCCAAATGTTACAAACAAATAAAATTCCTTAAGAATTCTCAAATATTGAAAAGAGAAGAGAAAACCAAATGGGAGATGGTTGAAATGTTGAGATAATTATCAAATATTATAAAGAGAAAGAAAAGACCAAATGAGAGGTGGTTGATATATTGGGATGGTTTGATAATGAAATTGTTAGGCCCTCAACTATAAATAATTGCTTGGTCCGCTAGTATCAAGCATAGGACAAACTTGCTGATCGCTCTTTGGCAGTTTCAAATGAATGTTTAAAGTTAATGGTAGATCAGTGGCTTGCAAAGTGCTGCAATGGAGATCCTGTAAAACTTCTCAAGTATCTCGATGTTGAAACCTATGAATCCGTAGGGGAGTTTGTTATGAAGTCTCTTCTGAAAGCTGGTTATGTGAAACTGCATAAGGTGGAAAGTATCCAGCAGTACATATTAAGAGCACCAACAAAGGAAATAAATGAAGGTTTGTGGAGATTTGAGATATTTTTGCTAAATGAGTAAAGAATATCATCTTTATATTCATTTACAGTCCTACCATTTTGGTAACAAACTATAATGATGACTTTGTAAACATCAGTATAGTGGTTGTTGTAACAGGTCCATTTATACAGGAAAATTCGCATGCCAATTATCTTGATTTTTCTTGAAATTATTCTAGGAGATTCTGCTGATTATTCTGTTAGTATCAAGCTAATGGAACCTGAGGTCTCTCTTTACTGGAGGATGGTATGCATACATTTGCGGATGGAAGCACAAGTAAGCTTTTAATTCATTCATTTTTTTATCTGTTTATTTATTATTCCCAGTGTTTTTGAACATATATTTAAGCAAGCAATTTACTTATTTATTTATTTATTTTTCATTCTTCTAGGTTTGGAATGAATACAAGGTTTTTTTTATTAAAATTAAATTAATATCCTCTTCTTTCATACTTATATAGCATTTTCAGACACAAGCAATTGATTTTGGACAGAGAAACCGATTGAACAAATTAAATATATAGTTCTTTATTTAATTATTT
The DNA here is from genome assembly GCA_019671005.1 of Hibiscus mutabilis. Taxonomy (NCBI): domain Eukaryota; kingdom Viridiplantae; phylum Streptophyta; class Magnoliopsida; order Malvales; family Malvaceae; genus Hibiscus; species Hibiscus mutabilis. The sequence goes on along the minus strand of CM033726.1, from coordinate 43,339,388 downwards.
TGCCAAGTGTTTTGTTATATTTTTTAGTCTCTAGGTTATTCTAGGGTAATATTCCCAGTTCCATGTTTCCTTTTTTCCACAAACCTGTCCCTTTTCTCCTTGATTCCTTATTGCTTCTTGTTTTTATATCCCTTTCTTGGTCTTCATTTCTAATGCAACGATCTTATTTCATCCCTCGCAAAATATAGTTGCTGGACATAACCTTTAACTATCTATGTCCCGGCTATTCGTTATTAAAACTAAGTGCAACACCCTAAAATATTTATTTGCAATGTACTACTGCTTCACCTTCTTATATTCTTTAATTAGTTCTTAGACCTTTGATGATAATGACTTGTTTAAGTATCTTTTTGAATTTAATAACAATACATGCACTTTCATGATAATATACAAAGTAACACCTTGTTGGACAGGGAAAAGGTTCTGATGCTGCTGCTACAATGGGCACTGAAGCAGCTGTATATGCTGCTGAAGCCTCAGACAACAATGATCTGTTAGATAGAATTCTTCCTGAAACTGTCTCCGATTACATAGATTTGGACAAGGCTCATATTGATGCAGGTGGCTCAGGTTCTTATGATCAACAAATGCATACAGAATTTATTCAACTTCAATATTCTAATTTTATCATATAATTTCAGGGATGAACTATCACTTTGCATCTTGACAGCTACTATTGCTAGGTGAAATGCTTGATTATTCTGATGCTACAATCAGGAAGATTGCTGGCTCCTTTGTGCAGGAATTACTGCACATGCCTCTTGAACATGAAGTGGATGATTAAGGCAACAAAATTGTGATCGGAGATGGCATAAATCTTGGTGGCAACCGAGATTGGGCTACTGCAGTGGCAAGGTTGGCAAGGAAAGTTCACTCTGCAGCTGGAGAATTTGAAGAAGTTATTCTTGGGGTTGTACAAGAGCTGGCAGGTCCTTGCAGGAAGAGAACTGCTGAATTTATAAAATGGATGCACTGCCTTGCTGTTACCGGTCTTCTATTGGAAAATGCGAAATCATTCCATTGGGCTGTTGAACCTACTGAACTGCTTCAATCATTGTTGCTTCCTGGGGTATGGGCCTGCTCTCATCTTTCAATCTATTTGCACCCCACTTTGCATGAGTTTGACTATTAATCTGTGATTCTGTTCATATTTCCATGTGTAGTTTTACTAGGAAGTATCTATTCGAAGGGACATAAGAATTTGAGCAGAACTTGTAGCAAATGATAGACAGCTTCTCTTTAGGCATTAAACATGACAGAATTTTACATGATATGAATTCCATTTACATGCCATTTTCATGGGTTTGATCAGAATCAGATTTTGGATGTTTTAAATTGCCAATTAATAAATCATCTAAAAATTCTTTTTGAAAGGATTTAACAATTGATATGGAGTATAAATTGCAGGCAAAACATGTTCACTTGGATGTGCAGAGGGTATCTGTCCGGTGCCTAAGTCTGTTTGGGTTGTTAGAGAATAAACCAAGTAAAGAACTAATAAAGCAGTTGAGGATCTCCTATGTCAAGGGCCCCTCTCCAATTAGCAAGGTTGCTTGCAAGGCGTTATTTGACATTGGGATGTGGCATGGTCCTCAGGAAGTTGATAGGGCCTTGGGACTGGATTTTTCATCACAGCTTTGAAGAAGATGCTCTGCCCTCTAGTTCTGTAAACTTTTCTGACATGGATAGAGATTTGGATATTAAATTGGTTGATCTCTTATATGCTCGGTTTGCGACAAAAAATTGGGGCAGAGCTCTAGAAAATGTTGATAGTGAATCAGTCCAAGCTGTTCTGGGAGAGGGGTTTGCCAAGATTCTTCTTTTGAGTGAAAAGTATCCAAGTAATCCAACCTCATTTCATCCTTTGCTCTTATCCAAGCTGATTAGCTTATATTTCAGTAATGAATCAAAGGACCTCCTGAGGTGGGTGGATGAGTCCGTTTCTACCTCTGTCTCTCTTTTACTTTTCTTTTTAAATATGACTGCCATTACAGCATATTTGTCTTTTATTGTTGACTAGATTGAAACAGTGTTTATCTGTTTTCTTCGAGCATTACGCTTCTCTCTCAAAAAATCACAAGGTATTTAACACTGATTCCCGTATGATATGCATCTCTTGTCACACAGAAGTAATATAATTTGCTACTTTGTTATTATTATAATTTTCCCAAGGTGTTGAGGTTCCAAGCAAAGAAGACATCTGCAGAGAAGTCATATGTTGCGGCTCTTTGCAGAATACTTGCCTCTCTCCGTTTCCGCTCATCAGAACAAGGGACGGTAAAGATTATGAGGAGGCTTTTGAGTAGTGTGTGTGAGTGTGTTCTAGGTGAGAAAGATCTTTTAAAGGAGTTGAAGCAGATGGCTGAACGTCTAAAAGGACTAGATATTAATCCAGATCTGGATTTGTTGGAAGACGAAGCTAAGTATATTTTCATGTCAAATGAAAATTTTATAGAGTGTCGGATCATATAGAAGGCATACTTTTTTTCTATGAAGAATGCTTTTCTGGAAACCAATTACAAAAATTTGCTCAGAGCATTTATTAGCTGTCTTAAATTCTTGTGTTTCAGATCATAAATGTAAAATCCCATACCATTTTTTTCCTTTGATATTTTTTTGTTTTTCGCTTTCTTTGGTTCCGACTATTTGTTGGGTTTGTTTTTGGTCATTAATATCAAACTCTATTGTCTCTCACTATTTTTCAGGAAAGTTAGACTTGGAATTTAACATGGATCTTGATGGTTCCACTGCAGTTCCGCAAAACCCCAGCCCCATGTTCAACTCGGCCTAATAGTTTAAGGAGACGAGTGAGACGTGAAGAAGTTAGTTATGATGAAGAAGACTCACCTACCTTTGTTAAGTCTATTGCTCCTACCAATCCTGGCACTATAGGCCCTCGCTCACAAAGGGAAAGCAACACTGCAGCATTGACCAAGATAACCTCAAGTAAAGTTGTAAGGATACAAGAAGGTTTTGACGAAGACAGTGATGAAGACTCAGATGTTACATCTAAGGGTTCACGTGAATCAGATTAGTTAACCGAGTAAAATCAAGCCGGTTAGTTATCATTACCTGGGTTTTCGTCGTTTATCTGTTGCTGCCTATGATCATGTTTACTAAATATCAAAATAAGTCTCCAGGATCTTATATATATTTTGTGGTGCAAATGGTTCAACGTTAGGGTTGAGTTAAGCTAGATAGATAGATAGTATTGTACAACCTTTGTTGTATCATTATGCCTGACGTTTGTACCTCATAAGACGTTACAGACATGGTATTGTTGCTGTATGCATTTTGGGTTAAGGTCTGTTTCGATATTGTTGCAACACAATTTGGGAAATGTTTGATAATCAAAGCATATTTTTCATGAAATTTTAGGATAATTTAGACCCGAAAAGAGTATAAAATGCATTGTGAATTTGTGATATGTCATGAGCAGATAAGAAATTTGAATTTTGAGTCAACTTATTTGAGACGATGTTTGACTGAGTTGGACTGAAATTTTATGAAATTTTATCTTGGTTTAAAGTACAATTTGTCTCCTAAACTATACATGTTTTTATCTACTCTATTATGAACCAACTTTTTTCGATATATTTCTGCAAAATATCCAAGCCCTCCTGCCCAAACTCTTCGAAAAAAATCAATCAGAACTAGACCAAAAACATATATACTAGAATATTCAATTTTTTAATATTATGAGTTTCTTGGATTGTTTAGCGATGTTTTTTTTTTTTTGCTAAAAAGGAAGTGTTTTTGTTTTTTTGGAAAATATTGTCTTCCGTGGGAGTTTTTATAAAACCCGCATTTTGTTTTGAAAATGGAGTCGCCACCGGCCACTCAAGGTGGACCGGACACCGTAGAAAACCAGAGATTTTAAAATGTTGGGTTCGGGAGTCGGTTACGGATGGGGAAAGATTAGCACCCCACACCGCCCAAAATTGGTACTTTAATAATTATCGCTTTATTAATATTAAATTTTTCGGATTAAAGTGACGATTAAATTAAGATTTGGTTATAGGTGCGAGTAAATTTTAAAAGCCCCGTTATTCGAGAATAAACGCCCAACCACTATCACTACGCCTGATACTGGCCCCGTTTACGCTCGAATAAAAGGGCACCGCATTGACAAAATATATGTTCGTTATGCAAACTTAAAAAACATGACAAATATAAATAAATACCTTGCGATAAAAAATATAAATAAATACTAACATAATGAAATACTAACATAACATAAATAAAATACTAATCTAAAACATACATACATAACTATTAATTTAACACATAAATAAAAACATATCTAACATAAATAAAATAATAATCTAAAACATACATACATATATATTAATCTAACTTATAAATAAAAACATATCTAACATAAATAAAACACTAATATAAAACATACTAATCTAAAACATAGATAAACATACAAATTAAAAATACAATTTTAAATTAACTACTACTTCATTAAATCATAAAAATTACAACATAAATAAAAAGGAAAGAAAATATACCTAACTAGGAGTTCGAATGACGAACCCCGACGAAACCCCACCGAGATCTACCACGACCTCTCCAAAAATATTAACTAGATCGGACCTAAAATAGGACCCCGATCGAACCGGTTAGGACCGAGGAGACTACCCCTTGGCCCTGGGGTAGCCGAGAGCACTGCTCTCTTATTGGCCACCCCACCGATTCAAATTGCTTTGCTGCCTCAATTCCAATTTTCAATTGCCCCCCACCCCATGCCTTTATATAGGCAATGGGGTGGTTAAAGGGGTGACGTGGACCACCCACAACCACATAAATTCCATTTTTTAATATATATATATATATATATTATTTTTATTAATTTTATATTAATAATATTACTATTACAACAATACTAAAAATACTAAAACCCGGACAAAAATGAGTGATTACAGTTGCCCCTCTTTGCTTGTTCTTGTGAAACGAGAACAAAGCAAAGATCAAAAGCACTCATTTTTGTCTTATCTGGCTGAACTTCTCTCCTTTTGACGCATGTCTTCCTTCTTTGGTAGATCTTCTTTCTTTTCGGCGTAGGTCTTTTTCTTGTCTTGATTGATCTATCTTGTCACTTTAGGGAAGCAATAGGGGTTGTTTGTTGGGGAAGCCAAACCGAGTTCCACTTGCTACATTATTCATAATAAGCTAATACCTAAAGAGAGTTCGACCCAGCTGTAATACCGACGAAGAGACAGGGTCTACAAAATTCTATCCAGCTGCAACACTGACGAGGAGGCAAGACCGATGGATGAAAGTTATGATGTCTGATCCAGCTACAACTTTGACGAAGAGGCAGGATCAGACAACTTTTCTCTTTTCTCTCTCTCTTTTTTTGTTTATTTTTTCTCTGCTTTTGTTTCTTTTTCATTTTTCATTTTTCTCTTCTTTTTTTCCATTTTTTTCTTTTTTTTTTATTTTTTCTTAAAACTTGAAAGTTGGTGAATTTTGACCAAGCTACAACACCGACGAAGAGGCATGATCTAAAGTTAGTAATGTTGATCCAGCTACAACACCGACGAAGAGGCAGGATCAAGAGTTAGTGAATTTGGTCTAGCTACAACACCGACAAAGAGGCAAGACCGGAAGTTAGTGAATTAGGTTCAGCTACAACACCGACGAAGAGGCAGAACCGAAAGTTAGATTTGACCAAGCTACAATACCGACGAAGAGGCAAGGTCTGAAGATTTGATCCAGCTACGACACCGACGAAGAGGCAGGATCGGATAGTTGTTTTTTTGTGATCAAGCTACGACTCTGACGAAGAAGCGTGATCAGAATTTGGTTGAAAGCTCATTTTTCATTTTTTGATTTTTTTCATTTTTCATTTTTTTTCTTTTTCTTTTTCTTTTTCTTTTTTTTCTATTTTTCTATTTTTTTCTATTTTTCTTTGATTTTTTTCTTCTTTTTTCTTTTTTGATTTGTTTTCTAGCTACAACATTAATAAAGAAAACTTGAAAATCAGTAAAGTTGATCTATCAACGGAGAAACAGAAATATTAACTGGAACCCTACTACACCATCACGGATAAGTAGGGACAAAGAAAGAATCGGGACCTAGCCACTCTATCAGCGGAGGATCGGATCGGATAATGACGACACTGAACCGGCTACACCATCAGCGGAGAGCGAGGATCGAGAGGACGACGGGAGCTTGGACCCGGTCACTCCATCACGCGAGGATCGGATTTGACAATTACGACCTGAAACCGGCTACACCATCAGCGGAGAGCAGGATCAGAGGACGACGGGAGCTTGGACACGGTCACTCCATTAGCGGAGGACTGGATTGGACAATGACGACCTGGAACCGGCTACACCATCAGCGGAGAGCAGGATCTGAGGGCGATGAGAGCTTGGACCTAGCAACTCCATCAGGGGAGAGCAAGATTTGATAATGACGACCTAAAACCGGCTACACCATCAGCGGAGAGCAGGATCAGAGGACGACGATAGCTTGTACCTGGCCACTCCATCAGCGGAGGACTGGATTGGACAATGACGACCTAGAACCGGCTACACCATCAGCGGAGAGTAGGATCTGAGGGCGACAGGAGCTTGGACCTGACCACTCCATCAGCGGAGGGCTGGTTTGGACAATGACGACCTGGAACTGGCTACACCATCAGCGGAGAGCAGGATATGAGGGCGACGGGAGCTTGGACTCGGCCACTCCATCAGCGGAGGATTGGATTGGACCATGACGACCTGAAACTGGCTACACCATCAGCGGAGAGTAAGATTTGAGGGCGACGAGAGCTTAGACCCGGCTACTCCATCAACAGAGAGACTAGATCAAGCGACGAAAGTTGATAAAATTTCTTTTAATTTTTCATTTCATTCATTTTTTCTTCACTTTTACTTTTTTTTATTTTTTCGACTTTTCAATTTTTTTGAATTCTTTTTTTCTAATTTTTTTCTGATTTTTTTTCAACTCTATTTTTTTTGTAATTTTTCTTTTTTCTTGAACTATACAAAGAAGTAAGACTTGAGGAAAATTAGGTATGGTTGCACCGTCGGCAGAGAAACAAGACTTGAATACAAATTTGATCTGTTTTGGGAAAGGTTCGGATCTGTTGCACCATCAACGGAGAAACGAGATCTTCAGGATGTCTATATTGTTGCACCATCAGCGGTAAAACAGAATCTGAAAATTGTTGGCCTATCAACAATGACGAAGGTAAGATCTGGAAAAGTCTACTTCTGCTACTCTACTGGCGGAGAGGTGTGACCTAAAAATGAAAAAAACATTAATCAGTAAATGTTCACAAAATTTTGCCACTGTTACCTTTTATTGATGTTTCAGCATCCTCTTTGTGTTTGGCCTCCTCTATGACTAAGGTTACCTGTCGCGTTGTTGCCCCCACGGCTGAGGATGTCCGGTCTCTTTTTGAACCTTTTTGTAAGCAAAAATGCATGAATTTTATGCCTAAATGCATGGTGACTTCGGTGTATGCACTGAACATAGATGTACGCAAAAATGATGAATGCAACTAAATGCATGAATGTGATATGATTTTTCTGGCCCTCAATAGGATGCCCCTGACTCCTCACTGGTCCTGTCAGGATCTTGGTCTTTTGCATATGACGGTGCCCTAACCTCTTCTTGGGTTTGATCATCCATTTGGGTGCATGCCCCAACATTTTGTTCGTTCTTATGCCATCGTCTAAAATTGCTCTTGAAGTTGACACTTTGAGTGCTGATTCTGTTGCCCCCTAAGTTGGGTTCATAAATTGTGTTGGTTCATGGTAGCTCATTATTATTATTATTATTATTATTATTATTATTATTATTATTATTATTATTATGGATTAGGTGCAGTTTTGCAAACTGTGGTCAAAGATGCAAGAGTTTGACTCGACAATGAAGGCTGAACCTTGGCAAAGAATGCCCCCAGACTGGGACCTTGTTAAAGGCACACTATTTGTAAAAGATGTGGGGGCGCTTTTGGACATGCCCCAAGACCAAACTTTTGTAAGAGGCTTTGTAAGGTGCTAGCTCGACCATCTTCGTTGTATTTAATGGGGCAACCCGAGGATTAGTTTTATTATTCTGAAAATGAATGCATGCAAAATGTGTCCTAAATCGATGCAATGCAAAATTAAGATTGTGATGATGTTGTGCAATGATGCAGGTGAACTCAGTGCGATGAGAATAAAACAAGTTAGTACCAAATAAAATGATTAAATAAAACAAATGATAAATATAACAAAAATAGAGTAATAAAAACTGTACATAAACAAGAAACAAGGCAACAGAGCCTAAATAGGGTGACCACTAATCGGGCAGAGTTTCACATGGCTCTAAAGGGTTGGCTCCTACGGCTCACTGTATGCAGTTTTGGTGCTAAGAGGTACCCGAATTGTCCTTGCTGTCCTCTACTAAGAGTAGCAAGGCCCCCGGTCATCACCCATTATAGGCTCCTTTCAACCGGGTTCAACTCAGGGGGACCCATTCGCTTATACCCATACGAAGGAACGATATCCTCACGAAAGTATAAGGTACTCGATCCCCGAAGGTACTTGCTAGGCCCATACGGGAGAACGATATCTTCACGAAAGCATTAGCGTTTTCCCCCCACTTAAAAAATGGGTTTATATGCCATATTTTAAATGCGTTAAAACAAACGCGCAATTATAACCGAATGCTAGTTTAATAGTCACTTTAATCCAAAATTTCCGATATTAATAGAGCGGTAATTATTTGAAAAGGCTCGACTCTCATTTGTTTTTGAAAAACAAAAATGTCCTCAGCGGAGTCGCCATCTGTAGCGATGTTTTTTTTCGATAAAAATGAAGTGTTTTTGTTTTTTTGGAAAATATTGTCTTCCGTGGGAGTTTTTATAAAACCCGCATTTTGTTTTGAAAATGGAGTCGCCGCCGGCCACTCAAGGTGGACCGGACACCGTAGAAAACCAGAGATTTTAAAATGTTGGGTTCGGGAGTCGGTTACGGATGGGGAAGGATTAACACCCCACACCGCCCAAAATTGGTACTTTAATAATTACCGCTTTATTAATATTAAATTTTCTGGATTAAAGTGACGATTAAATTAAGATTTGGTTATAGGTGCGAGTAAATTTTAAAAGCCCCGTTATTCGAGAATAAATGCCCAACCACTATCACTACGCCTGATACTGGCCCCGTTTACGCTCGAATAAAAGTGCACCGCATTGACAAAATATATGTTCGTTATGCAAACTTAAAAAACATGACAAATATAAATAAATACCTTGCGATAAAAAATATAAATAAATACTAACATAATGAAATACTAACATAACATAAATAAAATACTAATCTAATACATAACTATTAATTTAACACATAAATAAAAACATATCTAACATAAATAAAATAATAATCTAAAACATACATACATATATATTAATCTAACTTATAAATAAAAAACATATCTAACATAAATAAAACACTAATATAAAACATAAATTTAAAACATACTAATCTAAAACATAGATAAACATACAAATTAAAAACACAATTTTAAATTAACTACTACTTCATTAAATCGTAAAAATTACAACATAAATAAAAAGGAAAGAAAATATACCTAACTAGGAGTTCGAATGACGAACCCCGACGAAACCCCACCGAGATCTACCACGACCTCTCCAAAAATATTAACTAGATCGGACCTAAAACAGGACCCCGATCGGACCGGTTAGGACCGAGGGGACTACCCCTTGGCCCTGGGGTAGCCGAGAGCACTGCTCTCTTATTGGCCACCCCACCGATTCAAATTGCTTTGCTGCCTCAATTCCAATTTTCAATTGCCCCCCACCCCATGCCTTTATATAGGCAATGGGGTGGTTAAAGGGGTGACGTGGACCACCCACAACCACATAAATTCCCTTTTTTTAATATATATATATATTTTTATTTTTTATTAATTTTATATTAATAATATTACTATTACAACAATACTAAAAATACTAAAACCCGGACAAAAATGAGTGATTACAAGAATTACACATTTTAACATAATGAAGAAACAATAATCTCATGGTTAGTCAGAACTTTCAAGACAAAATGGTGGGAGAAATTCAATGATGAAATCTAAATATTTTTTTTTTGCTAAAAATTTAAGTCTTTGCAAATTAGTTGCCTCACGCAAGGATACATCAAGATTTCTACCTGTAAAATCAAACACCAATATAATATTGGCTTAAGCCAAGAGCAAGAAAGAATATGAGAAATTAAGGATAGAAATACTAAGTTCAATGAACTCTGAATTGGAGGAAAAGACAGATTCACAAACACTGTCAATCAAAACAAAGGATCTTATAGATGATATTACCCCAGTCACGATCATCAAAATAAAAAAATATTAAGGGAGCTTTCCGCTGAAGTAAAAAAACAAAAGACAAAGATAGCTACAAGAAGATTCTTTACTTTCTGTCACTCAAAAATTATAAAAAGAATATCTTAGTTTAAAGTACAGTTTGTCTCCTAAAGTATACATGTTTTTATTGATATATTATGGACCAACTTTTTTAATATATTTTTACAAACTATTCAAGCCCTCTTGCCCGAATTCTTCAAAAAATATCAATCAGAACCACACCAAAAAACATTTATACTAGAATATTCATTTTTTCAATATTATGCGTTTCTTGGATTGTTTTCTGGAATCACATTTTAACATAATGAAGAAACAAGAATCTCATGGTTAGTCAGAACTTTCAAGACAAAATGGTGGGAGAAATTCAATGATGAAAAATATGATTCTAAATATTTTTTTTGCTAAAAATTCAAGTCTTTGCAAATTAGTTGCCTCAGGCAAGGATACATCAAGATTTCTACATGTAAAATAAAACACCAATATGATATTGGCTTAAGCCAAGAGCAAGAAAGAATATAAGAAATTAAGGATAGAAATACTAAGTTCAATGAGCTCTGAATTGGAGGAAGAAGACAGATTCACAAACATTGTCAATCAAAACAATGGATCTTATGGATGGCATTGCCTCTGTCACGATCATCAAAACAAAAAAAAAATATTAAGGGAGCTTTCCGCTGAAGTAAAAAAACAAAAGACAAAGATAGCTACAAGAAAGATTCTTTACTTTATGTCACTCAAAAATTATAAAAAGATTATCTTGGTTTAAAGTACAGTTTGTCTCCTAAACTATACATGTTTTTATTGATATATTATGGACCAAATTTTGTAATATATTTTTACAAAATATTCAAGCCCTCTTGCCCGAATTCTTCGAAAAATATCATTCAGAACCGCACCAAAAAACATTTATACTAGAATATTCATTTTTTCAATATTATGCGTTTCTTGGATTGTTTTCTAGAATTACACATTTTAACATAATGAAGAAACAAGAATATCATGGTTAGTCAGAACTTTCAAGACAAAATGGTGAGAGAAAGTCAAAGATGAAAAATATGATTCTAAATATTTTTTTTGCTAAAAATTCAAGTCTTTGCAAATTAGTTGCCTCAGGCAAGGATACATCAAGATTTCTACCTGTAAAATCAAACACCAATATAATATTGGGTTACGCCAAGAGCAAGAAAGAATATAAGAAATTAAGGATACAAATACTAGGCTCAATGAGCTCTGAATTGGAGGAAGAAGACAAACTCATAAACACTGTCAATCAAAACAATGGATCTTATGGATGATATCGCCTCTGTCACGATCATCAAAACAAGAAAAAATATTAAGGGAGCTTTCCGCTGAAGTAGAAAAACAAAAGACAAAGATAGCTACAAGAAAGATTCTTTACTTTTTGTCACTCAAAAATTATAAAAAGATTATCTTGGTTTAAAGTACAGTTTGTCTCCTAAACTATTCATGTTTTTATTGATATATTATGGACCAACTTTTTTTAATATATTTTTAAAAAATATTCAAGCCTTCTTGCCCGAATTCTTCGAAAAATATCAATCAGAACCACACCAAAAAACACTTATACTAGAATATTCATTTTTTCAATATTATGCGTTTCTTGGATTGTTTTCTGGAATTACACATTTTAACACAATGAAGAAACAAAAATATCATGGTTAGTCAGAACTTTCAAGACAAAATGGTGGGAGAAATTCAATGATAAAAATATGTGTCTAAATATTTTTTGCTAAAAATTCAAGTCTTTGCAAATTAGTTGCCTCGGGCAAGGACACATCAAGATTTCTACCTGTAAAATCAAACACCAATATAATATTGGCTTAAGCCAAGAGTAAGAAAGAATATAAGAAATTAAGGATAGAAATACTAAGTTCAATGAGCTTTGAATTGGAGGAAGAAAACAGACTCACAAACACTGTCAATCAAAACAATGGATCTTATGGATGATATTGCCTCTATCACGATCATCAAAACAAGAAAAAATATTAAGGGAGCTTTCCGCTGAAGTAAAAAAACAAAAACAAAGATAGCTACAAGAAAGATTCTTTACTTTCTGTCACTCAAAAATTATAAAAAGATTATCTTGGTTTAAAATATAGTTTGCCTCATAAATTATACATGTTTTTATTAATATATTATGGACCACCTTTTTTAATATATTTTTACAAAATATTCAAACCCTCTTGCCCGAATTCTTCAAAAAAATATCAATCAGAACCATACCAAAAAACATTTATACTAGAATATTCAATTTTTTTCAATATTATGAGTTTCTTAGATTGTTTTCTGGAATTACACATTTTAACATAATGAAGAAACAAGAATCTCATGGTTAGTCAGAACTTTCAAGACAAAATGGTGGGAGAAATTCAATGATGAAAAATATGATTCTAAATATTTTTTGCTAAAAATTCAAGTCTTTGAAATTAGTTGCCTCAGGCAAGGATACATCAAGATTTCTACCTGTAAAATCAAACACCAATATAATATTGGTTTAAGCCAAAGCAAGAACGAATATAAGAAATTAAGGATAGAAATACTAAGTTCAATGAGCTCTGAATTGGAGGAAGAAGACATACTCACAAACACTGTCAATCAAAACAATGGATCTTATGGATGATATTGTCTCTGTCACGATCATCAAAACAAGAAAAATATTAAGGGAGCTTTCCGCTGAAGTAAAAAAACAAAAGACAAAGATAGCTACAAGAAATATTCTTTACTTTCTGTCACTCAAAAATTATAAAAAGATTATCTTGGTTTAAAGTACAGTTTGTCTCCTAAACTATACATGTTTTTATTGATATATTATGGACCAAGTTTTTTTAATATAATTTTTACAAAATATTCAAGCCCTCTTGCCCGAATTCTTCGAACAATATCAATCAGAATCACACCAAAAAACATTTATACTAGACTATTTAATTTTTTTTTCAATATTATGCATTTCTTGGATTGTTTTCTGGAATTACACATTTTAACATAATGAAGAAACAAGAATCTCATGGTTAGTCAGAACTTTCAAGACAAAATGGTGGGAAAAATTTAATGATGAAAAATATGATTCTAAATTTTTTTTTGCTAAAAATTCAAGTCTTTGCAAATTAGTTGCCTCAGGCAAGGATACATCAAGATTTCTATCTGTAAAATCAAACACCAATATAATATTGGCTTAAGCCAAAAGCAAGAAAAAATATAAGAAATTAAGGATAGAAATACTAAGTTCAATAAGCTCTGAATTGGAGGAAGAAGACAGACTCACAAACACTTTCAATCAAAACAATGAATCTTATGGATGATATTACCTCTGTCACGATCATCAAAACAAAAGAAAATATTAAGGGAGTTTTCCGTTAAAGTAAAAAAATAAAAGACAAAGGTAGCTAAAAAAGATTTTTTATTTTCGGTCCCTCAAAAATTATAAAAAGACTTCATCCACGCATAAAGACAAAAGACAAATTAAAAGTGATTACACGAAAGATTCTCTGTTTTTTGTTACTCAAAATTATCAACAAAAAAAAAAACTTCATCGACATATGAAGACAAACAAAAAATGACAGCACTAAAAATTGAAATTATCACTTTTCATTCTTTTAAATTAGTGTAAAATAGATGAAAAAAGCATTGTATAAGAAAATACAACCCTCTATAAAACTCTCATTTTGATCTAAGAAGTACGGCATAATTTTCGAATCCAATATAAAACTCAAGAGCTCAAATTTCTATCAGATTTTAAATTTATTTTCAAATTAAAATTTCCAAGTTTTAAGTTGAATTAACATGTTGATATAATATTTTTAGATTTTGTCAACAATTTTTAGAGCAAATTATTAAAAGTTCTCCGTTGACACCTTCATCTCTCTTATATTGTTAGTTCAATACCTATTATGAGCAAATTTTTTTTCTTCTCTCACCCCAGGTAGAAATTGTTAAAGAAAAATATTCTTAAATTTTACCCGTATTTATTGATAAGGAATGCCAACCATTATATATATATGGGTTATGATCCACTTAAACGGTGTAATTTTTTAAGTTTTACATATTTTTTGAATCGTTAGATGAGAGAAATGGATGGCTAAGATTAACTTCTTACTTTTTTTCCAAGTGATAATCTTTACATATTCTACTGATAAACTCAGCCATCCGTTTCAGCCATCTAATGATCTAAAAAATATGTAAATTTAAAGACTTTTACACTATGTTACCGGATCCTATCCCTATATAGAGAGAGAAAGAAAAAAAGATTGAAAGCGTACTATTTTTAAAAAACTTAACAAGTGGACTTACTGAAAGAGATGATAATATCCGTCTCAAAAGATTCACAAATTTAAATTAATTTATTTATAAGGTGTACATTATCAAAGAATTAAAAATATGTATAAACAGATATTATATCTTAATTAACTTTAAAATTATTAAAAAAATATTGGTAGGTGAGTTTGTAATTTCATACGTTAATAATCAGCTTCGATTCTATCATTTTATACTCATATTATATTATTTCCTTTAGTTGACCATTTTACACATTATTGGGTGTCTGCCATATTCGTTTTTTCTTTATTTCCTCTCTCTCAAAGAAAATGCTAAACTATATTCACCAGCTTCCTACTGCAGTCTGCTCTATCAATATATCTAGATACAAAATATATACACGCACTTTTAGGCTCTGTTTTTTTTTTTTTGTTATGATTGGAAGATTAAATTAGTTTTTCTATTTAAAAAATTTAAAAATAATGAAAAATACTTAAAAATTTACTTTTTAAACTTTAGTTTGTCCATCATTTTAACCTCAAATTTTAATTTGTTCACAGCTAAATTTTTTAGCTTTTGTAAACCAACTTTTGAAATCTTGATTTGTTCAAACCTTGATTTACAAACAGCAACAAAAAATGAGTCCTTATTATATTAACTTTACGTACTTTAATTTATAATTACTTTATTAGTATAATTATATTTATTTTACGAATCAATCTAATATTTTATTATATAAAACAAAAATTACTCCATATATGGGAAAATTTGGCGAGATAAAAGATGTGGGTTTTTTTCGTTATTTTGTGAAGTAGAGTGAGTTATTTTTTTATTTTAACAAATAAAGATCATTTGTAGAAGTCGATAAAAAAAAACCCTGACGAATGTAGTATCTTTTAAGTAGCATGAAGTGGTTGGAAAGGAAAGATAATTTTTCTTCGTATGCATGCATGTAACTGTCGTCTGTAATAAAAAAATTGTCTAAAATCGTAACGTTTTTCCGACAATTTCTAAATTCGTCTTGAAATTCCGACGAACTCTACAATTCATCCTTATGAGGTAAAATAAAAAATAACTCGTCCGCCTCACAAAATAAAAAACCTCACATTATTACCTGGGCAATTTCTCCCGTATATGTCAATATTAATTATTTTCTATTTATATATATATATTATCACTAGTAGGACGAAGAGCCACACCAATGGATTCCCCTCCAAAATCCAACACTCTTAATCCCAATCTCTGCTTCTTTTTCGTTCTTTTGTCGACAAATCTCCTCACTTTGTTCCTATCTTCCTCCCTTTACTCTTCCTGTTCTCTCCGATCCCTCACTTCCACCACCGCAATCACTGCCACTGATGACCGAGCCAGCTTTTCCGGCCAACTTACTTCACAATCCGACGAGTTACTTACCTTCGTTTCTCAACAGTCACTCCCTTTAGGATTCAACATAAATTTCGGCTCCGATACAATCTATTCTCCCGTGGGACGCGCATGCACTCTCTTCCCCGATGAACTCCGACGTTACATGTCTTACAATGTTAATGGTTCATGTCCCGACGATGAGCTTCTTGCCCAGAAACTCCTCCTCAAGGGCTGCGAGCCACTGCCTCGTCGCCGTTGCAGACCTGCTGCTCCGCTTCGGTACCCCGAACCTTATCCGCTACCACTCAGCCTATGGACAATGCCACCCGATTCATCAGCCGTGTGGACAGCTTATTCTTGCAAGAACTACACTTGCTTGATCAATCGAAAGAAGAAGCAAAAGGGCTTCGACGATTGCAAAGATTGCTTTAATCTCAAAGGCCGCGAGAGAACTCGTTGGACGACACCCGACGGTGGACTTAGCTTCGCCATCGACGAAGTGCTGGCGACGAGAAAACCGGGTACGGTCCGAATAGGACTGGATATCGGCGGTGGGGTGGCGTCCTTCGCTGTAAAAATGATGGAAAGGAACATAACCATCGTTACAAGTTCGATGAACTTAAACGGTCCGTTCAATAGTTTCATTGCTTCAAGAGGGGTTGTCCCTTTGTACATGAGCATATCGCAGAGACTGCCGTTTTTCGACAACACGTTGGATATAGTTCATTCGATGCATGTTTTGAGCAACTGGGTTCCGACGACGGTGCTCCATTTCTTGGTGTTTGATGTTTACAGGGTGTTACGGCCGGGAGGTTTGTTTTGGTTGGATCATTTCTTTTGTGCTGGGGAGCAGTTGGAGGAGGTCTACGCGCCGCTTATTCGAAGCGTTGGATTCAATGAGTTGAAGTGGGTGGTAGGAAGGAAGCTTGACCGGGGACCGGAGCTCAGGGAGGTTTATCTCTCGGCTTTGCTGGAAAAGCCGCTCAACAACTCTTGGTAGTTGGTGATTATTTATCCAGGGTACAATCCAGCATTCTTTTTTTACAACCAGCATTGTCCGTTTTCATATCCAAGTGTGGTGTAGAGGTGTTGGGCCGGACCACTGCCCTGGAAATTTCTAATCCCAAGGCGTCTGGATCAGTTGGAATGGCTAATTTTACTACTTTAAAATTAATAAATTTGTTAAAAATAGTTTTACAATAACATTGCATAATTAATTATTTTTTTAAAATCAACGAGGTCTCGGTAAAAATTTTATTCATAGTCAACACTAAACCGAAGTTTGATGTTGGACAACGTAAGAGTAAATATTATTAAAAAGAAATCACAGGATCGTCCATACAACTCACTACATCCCGAAAGCGACAATAAACCCATGAAAGACTCCTACAGAAACAAAAGCAAGATAAAGATACACCACAGTAGCGTAATCACATGGACGCTACCTCCACTCTCGAGGATCCAGGGCCAACGCCTACCAAAAGGCACGCAAAGGCTTCGGGAGATCGTATACAGTTGGGATCGAATTGATCAACAGAATTAATAAGAGGAGATAAATTAATTTTTAAAAAATAGACAAAAAAAAGTTGAGTGTAAAAAATGACATAAAAATTTAAAGTAGTTCGACTTTCTCAACCGAAATTTACATTCACTACCTTAACTATCTTCACTATTTTTTTTTTTTACAAATTCACTACTTTATCTTTATTTTAAGTACAAAGAGATACCCTACAGCTCCCGAGGTTTATAACTAAAACTTTGTCTACTTTTCTCCAAAAGAGAAATTACAAAATTAGCAAATAAAAGAAAATCTCTCAAAGATCAAGTGTTTGTAAAATGAAGCTCTCACCTCAAATTAACAAAGAAGCTCACAAGTATTTTACAAATAAAATAAAAGACCAAAAACTAATTTCTTTACGCTTGAATGTCCCTTTTAATTTCTCTAATGAGTTTGTGATCGTTGGATGTTGTTAAGACCCGTTAGGTGAAAAATAAGCCCTAAAATATATTTATGCAGTCATCGGTATCGGTACTCGACTTATCGTATCAGTATCTTCTTAAAAAGAAAAGAATCGTTGAAACATTTCAGAGCATACTCGTACTAACTGTAATCACTCATTTTTTGTCCGAGTTGTATAATATTATAGTAGTATTATTAATTAATATAATAATATATATTATCTTTAATATGTAAAATAATATAAAATTTTTTATTATAAAATTAAAATTAATATATATAAGAATTAAAAAAATTAAAAAAATGCAAAAAAGAAAGCAATGCGTGGAGCACAAAGCTCCATGTCTACATTTCCCTCCCAAACTGCCTATAAAAGGCAGGGAGGGGCAGCCTTTGGAAAGCACCAAATCGCCCCAAAAAATTTGGGGCAAGGCTGGCCTATTCAAGGCTGGCCGAAGGGGTAGAGGGCAGTGCCGTCAGCCTCAACTGGTTCGATTCAGCATTTGATCAGGTTCCTTTTTAAGTTTGATCTAGTTAATTTTTTCCGGGCCATGATGAGGTGGCACGAAGATTTTGGCGAGGATCGGTCGAAGTTTTTCATCCGAGCTTCGAGTGGGATAAAAATTCAATCCTTACCTCTGTTTTTATTTAATGTTGGCTTAGATATAGGGTAATATATAGTTTAATTTATTATGTTTTTAACTATTAGTATGTTTTTTAATATATATATTTTGTATGTTATGTTAGATTTAGTTTTTTAGGGTCACGATATTTAGTTAGGAGTGACGTCTCGGGTCTCCGGGTGTCATCTCTTTTGGTACCGCAGATCGTAAGTTTTTGTACATTAATGTCATATTCATGCATTTTATTGCATATAGTATTAGGCCTTTGTCCCGGTATTCTAGTGGGAGTGTCATCCCGGTCTCCAGGTGTCATCTCCTTTGGTACCATGGATATAGAGGCGAATTTAATATTGTCATGCATAAATGCATTTTTAGGAATTAAAATTAAATTAATTTTTTTATTTTTCTTAATAATTACGATGTGAACCTTTAGGTACCAATTTTGGGCGTAACGAGGGTGCTAACCCTTCCCCGTACGTAACCGACTCCCGAACACAAATAATTTTTAAAATCTATAGTTTTTATTTTCGGTGTTCGGTCTACCCTTTTAGAATGACCGGTGGAAACTCCATATTTTTTTAAAAAAAATACAAGTTTTCTTAAAATTCCCTTTTTAAAAAAAATTATTATTTTGAAAAAAATAGTCGCTACAGCATGGCGACTCCGCTGGGGATCAATTTTTTTTTAAAAAAATTAAGAGTCAAGCCTTATTTGGGTTCGTATCGTAATTATTAAAAAAAAATTAAATTTGATTTAATTTAATTTCTAATTTCTAAGCCTTGTTTGATTTTGATATAAATTGTCATCATATATTAATTTTAGAACCCTTAAGTGGGAGTGATTACTTCGCTTCGTGGGGTTTTCACCTCCGTATAGTGTTGTAATTCACTTTCGAAATTCGGTCCTTATATTTCGTGAGGTTTTCACCTCCGTATAGTATAAGGGTCGTATTACCTCGAATTGATGTTCGAGCGACAGTTCGAGTACCATTTTCTTTAGATCAAAATCGCATATAGTGACCCGTAAAAGCCCACCCTTTATAAGAACCGTGCTGTTATGCCGCTCGTTTAGAATTAACCCTTTTAGGTTTTATTTGCTTTTATTTGTTGTACATACCTTTTATTCGCTTCGAATTGATTGCTTTATTTATTTTTGAGTATTTAATGTATTTATTTGATTGTTTCGCTCTACTGACTTGTTTGTTTTTGTTTTATTTTTTTCTTTTTTGCATCCAATTTGTATTTCATATCATACCATAAATGTTGATTCGAAAATAGTCCAATTTAGATGGCAATCCGAATGAGAGAGAATTCTGTGATATTAAGAGCAATAATACTACAGTATCGGGTTGGGTCGAACGAAGATCAGTCGAGAAAAGAGACATTAACAAGGAAACACGTGTAGAAGGTAGAGGCGGTGTAGCGTGGACGCAGAGGCGAATCCTCGTCAAAGCTAATAGGGGCCATGTTCCCCTGAAGTTTAAAAATCTCACATTTAGCCCTTTACAGTTTTAGAAAATTTAATTTAGCCCCTCTAATTTTAAAAAAAATATATATTATTGTATTTAATTTTTTTTAATAATTTTAATTAAATCCCTTTCTATTTTTTAAAAAGGGTTTTGATAAGTTTTGATTTTTCTGAAAATTTTAGTTAAACTTCTACTTTTTATGAAAATTTTAAATTAAACCATTTAAAATCTTTGGAATTTAAATATAAGTCTCCAAAATTTTCAGAACCTTTAAATAGGTCCATTCA
Source organism: Hibiscus mutabilis (assembly GCA_019671005.1). Lineage (NCBI taxonomy): Eukaryota > Viridiplantae > Streptophyta > Magnoliopsida > Malvales > Malvaceae > Hibiscus > Hibiscus mutabilis. The sequence goes on along the minus strand of CM033726.1, from coordinate 43,319,024 downwards.
AATTGGATTGTCAAGACCCATCCCTGAAGAAGAGACCGTTGTTTACACTCCGTCTGCACAGGTTAATGATCTTTTCAAAAGCCCCTGAGTACATAGATTACACTATCGTGGACCTTTTGAGCAGTAGAAGAAGAGAACGGTGAGATCGCCCTTCATTCTGAAAGTGACATTAAGACATGGAGCGCCAACCTTGCTTCAAGAAGTCGAGATGTCAAGGCGAGAAGCTAACTGTTATCTGTAATTCAGCTTCTTGTAATCAGACATCTTCTCTGTTAAACAAATGTCTTTCTAAAGACTATTTGAGAACTAACATCTTCATTTGCATTCATTATCATAATTTTCTTTGGTGTTCTATATCATTTTTTCACATTTATTTTGCATTGCATTCTCTTAGCATAAAATGAGGTATTAATTTTCGCAAGTGACCATTGCTATAAAGGGCGATCACAATGAACAAGGGGTCTTGTAATCAGATAGAGCGAATAAATTCCAAGCATTATCCGAAGAACGGAGAGGGTGAATCATTCAAAGATTTTAAATCAAACAATGTAACTGATACTCGCGTTAGGGACGAACGAATTGAAATACAAGAATTAAAGTAGCAGATGTGGCTGATGCAGCAATGCCATTAAGTCAGAATATTAATCCAGCGTGGATCATGAAAAAAATTGACTCATTTGTTGAATGAAGTCAAAAAGTTAGGGGTCATGGCTCATCAATATTTGTAAAGCCTAAAAGAATATATGATGTAATGAGCCTTTTTTGTCCAATGAAAATCTTTCTATGATGAACACTTTGCGATCAATACCCCATTGCATTCATTTCAAGTCATAGGTGTTGATTCGAAAATTATTCCATATTAGGAGATCTTTATAATGAGAGAGATGTTCTGTAATATATAGAGTTTGATAATGCTACGACCTATGATGATCTGAACACAAGCAAATAGAGAGGAGATATAGTTAGAGCACCAAGTACGTGCTTCATTCTAGGAAAACAAGATACTAGGAAGAATGATTATTATCAATCTTTTGTAAACATGCATTTTCTCTTGATGAAAGTCTTCCTAAAAGATTGTTTACGAATCAACACTTCATTTGCAATCGTCTTTACATTTGTTTATTGTTGTTATCTTTACATTTGCTTATTGTTGTTAATCATTCTTTATACATTGCAGCACCTGACATGCTCAAGCATCATAACATCTAGTTTTCGTAAAGAATATGCATCTTTGTATCACCTCGAAAACATATACATGCATCTCTTTTGCATAAAATCACTTAAAAAATTCTTTTACAAATTTTTTAAGGAAAAATAAATCCTTTCATAAGGACATTTTCAAGAATGAACTTTTATATCTTTTCAACTAAATTTCTAAATCTATTCATTTCATAAGGGCTATTTTAAAAATAAACATTTTAATTTGTTTCAACAAGATTTTTTAGATCTAGTCCCTTCACAAATAAATATTTCTTAAGCAAGATTTTCTTAATCATTTCACAAATACACTTGTCCAGTCCTTTCATAAGGATATTATTTCAAAAATAATAATAAGGGTTTCTTCTTCGATCCTTTCACAAGGACATCTTTTAATATGATCCTTTTAATTCAGTCCTTTTATAAGGATATTTTTCAAAGAAAATATTTCTTAATTCAATCATTTCATAAGGATATTGTTAAAAAAGGAGAAAAAGAAAATGGATTTTTCAATTCTACCTTTTCTTCAGTATGTTTTTTGATATTACCAATTCTTAAGGTTTTTTTTAGTTCTTAAGAAGATTTTTCTCAAAACAAAAAGAATTTCTCAATTCTTTCCTTTCTTAAGAAAATTTTCTTTTTTTTCAAAAAAAGAATTTCTTAATTTTTTTTCTCAAAAAAATTCAATCCCGTCTTTTCTTAGGGATTTTTTCTGAAAATAAGATAATTCTTTAATTTTATCCCTTCTTAAGGATGAAAAAAGATTTTTTATTCTTTTCTGCATGTAAAATTTTGCATACATCAATCCATAAGGTTGATTGTGGGTTTTCATGCTCACAAAGCTGGAAAGAGCCCAAGGTGAGAGGGGTATTGATGCTTTGGATGCAAGAGAATTTTACTTGGTTCTTTACCCGCTTTCTCATAGGGACACCGTGGCATGCCACCAAGAAGTGTAAGCCACTAATAAATCAAGAGGGTGGTTGGCAGTGGATTCATGACACAAGAGTTGGTCCAGCAATAGAAGGCAATAAAAGAATGGGGCAGGCTTACACCGCGCTGAAGAGGCTAGAATGAGTTGGCACCTTGAGGATGTTTGAAAGTCCCTATGTTTGGGCCCTCATCTTTTATGTTTTCAGATTCTTTTGCATTTTGATTTCCCTTTTATAAGAATAATGTACGAATCTTACGGCTTAAGCCTAAAAATAGTAGGAATATTTTGTGAAGATACTTGTAATTATTTTTGAAAATGTTAGAGTTTGGCAAGTTCGACCAAAGTATTGGAATAACGTGTAAACACGGTCAAGTTTAAGACAATGGGTATTTCAAATCTCCATCAAAAATCCATTCTTACGAATGGTCAAAGGAAAATAAATCCTTTGGAAAAATCCAATGTCATGATTAGTATAAGCTGATTGTACCCAGGGGAATGATACAGCTAGCCCTGAGCAAACGGCTACTAGTAAAGGCACTTCAAAACCATTGATCCCTATGCATTTGGGGAAAATGCAAAAGAAATCTATAAGCGAAGCTATAGATTTTCTTTGAAAAAGAAAATTTTCAATTTGTTATTTAGAGAACATTTTTTGCATTTTTGCATTCATTAATTCCTTAAACATTTCATTCATTGTTATGGGGTAGTTTTTGTTCTCTCATATACATACACATATTTTTTTGAATGGACATGTGTATATATCATTTTTATCAGGTCCTCGAATTTTAAATGCAAGAGTACCTTTAGTTCATATCCAAAGGTCAAGTCTAAGTTGCTTATGTTTAGAGGAAATTGAATGTTGTGAGGATATTACAAATGTGAGTACTCCTAGTCCTTTTAGGCCGACAAAGGAACAAAACAAGTGTTTAGATAATGGGCAGATCCCATTATGAAATTCCCCTCTCAGGCATTTGTCGTTTAAAATCCTTGAATTGAGTGTTGACCCTAAACTTCTACCCCCTGAAGGCTTTCTCGAGATATCATAGGACGATGAATGGCATTCTTTCACTTTTCAATGAGGAAGAAATGAAACAAACAGATTAGATACGAAGGCCAGAGAATCACCAAAAGAGCATGGTGGAAGAAAGAATGTGTCCATAGAGCCAACCAAGTATAGCCGAAAAATGCCAACCAAAAGCCGAAGCAATAAGAACACTAAGTTAAACAGTATTATAAAGAGAATGGAGAAGATACATGGAGAATTTACCATTCAATAAGAAGCAGTTTAGAAGAGACATCGAGAATTGATTACGTTCGAGTGGAAGCAGGCACTAATGTCTAGTATAGATACGATTTAGTTTACAGATACATCCACAAACCTGAATAAAAGGAAATATATTTAAGGCTGAAAACCCAGAATGAGCGATCTAAAGCAAAAAAAGAAAAAAAAAGAGAGAAAATAAAGAAAAAGATAGAAAAGAGAAAAAAAAATAGAAGAGAAAATAAAAGAGAAACAAGAAACGAGAAAAATAAAAAAAGAAAAAGGAAGAAAAAATAAAATAAAAAAGAATAAAAGAAAATTTTTTTGCATATACTTCACACCCATATCAAACAATACATGAACGAGACTTCAACTGTAAGAAATGAGCAAGAGATACATAAAGAATCCACATTTCAACTAAATATTAGTTTTGAAGATTTGTATAGAAGCGAGAATTAAAGTCGATACAAGACCAGTCGGTCCGAAGATACAGAAAAAGGGAAATGACCTATAGGGTGAAAACCCAAAAATGGGCAGTCTAGAATGATCTAAAGAGTAAAAGAGAAAAGAATATTTCATAGGAGCATATCCAAGACACGCGAGTACAAAAATGCGATTTCACTTAACCATGAACCCATGGCCTACATTATAAGCCTTCATTGACCATTCTGATCATCCATAGATGTCTAAGTTGAACGAGATTTTCTTCAGATTACATTCTGCCTATTAGGGTTAACATTTCTTCAAAGAACGTCAAACTTCGAAGTGCCTGATCGACACCCAAATGAGGGAAGAATATGGCATGGTGAGTAGGTGAGATTAAGAGAGCCACCTTAAATGGGTTAGAATTTAGGAATGAGAATTGTTCTTCTTAAAAGCCTAATAGACTAGAAGAGACTATATATTTGCATATTTCTCCACAATAGTCAAGATTTTCTAAATATACGTTTCATTCGGGTTGATCTCTATCAATTTGAATTAAATGTGCTATTGCATTTGATATTTTGGGGTCAAACATGTTTTTGAAGTGATTGGCATTTTCTCCCCAATTTTTGATGTTTACTATTTCCCCCACGCACTACTTTTTAAAATGTTTGGCAATATACTCCAAATTTTGTTTACCATCCTCCGAACACTAGTTTTCAAAATGTTTGGTATTTTCTTCCAGTTTTATTTTCAAAATGACTAACTTTTTTCAAAAATTATTAGTGAGAATTAAAGCGTAGGGACCGAGAGTTAGTTCATGCCGAGATGCTGCAAGAAGATTGGATTTAAGGATAAGTTTAGGGAGTAGAGGCATTTTGCCCACCCCAATGTTGAGATAGATGAAGACTCCGAGTGTTGGTTAGAGAAAAGAAAAATAGTTAAGCCTGGTGATTTAATGGGGTAATGTTGAGTGAAAGAGATGATGATAGTCCATACACAATAATAGTATAGGGACTAGAATAAGATTATTTGTGAAATGGGTAGAGACAACGAAGAAGAAGAATAATAAAATAGTTACTTGCGCAAAAAGGGTTAAAAGCGTGAGTCAGATAAAAGATGAACATGCAATTGATGAAGACGAAGATTAAAGAGCATGTTGCAAAGAAAAAATGTAGAAATCTAAAGAATGACCTTTCAGAGAATAAGATTTCAAAATAGATTCGAAGAAAAGAAGAAGGAAAAAATAAAGAAAAAAGAGGGAAAAAGAAAGAAAAAGTATTTGAAGACAAGTAAAAAAATTTGATCTACAGCTTCATGTGGAAGAGATGAGCCTTTTTGAAGATTTTTATTGGTAGCCATGTTGGTGTTAATCTAGTTATTTGATTTTCAGCTTCATGTTGAAGAAATAGATCTTATTGAAGATTTCTATTGGTAGCCATATTGGCGTAAATCCAGTTATTTGATCTGCAGCTTCATGTTGAAGAGGTGGATCCTATTGAAGATTTTCAATTGGTAGCCATTGTGGCGTGAATCTAGATCTTAAGTTCTTTGGGCATGATGTTAAGCCTTCGTTGATGTTAAGACAGTCAAAAACTGGGGCATCCTTCAGAGAATTCTAGTCTTCAGCCTTTTTAGGAAGCAGTGGAAATTTTTCGGTACCCACGCTATAGGAAACGTGGTACCATTTCTGAAGATAAAGGTTCTATATAGGAAGAAACCGCATTTTTAAGATTTTAAAGTGAAAGGTTCTATATAGGAAGAACCCGTAACTTCAAGATTTCAGAGCAAAAGGTTCTATATAGGAAGAACCCGTCAAGCTCTATATAGGAAGAACTTGTAGCTCAAAGATTCGAAGCAACATGTTCTATATAGGAAGAGCCTGCAGCTTCAAGATTTCAGAGCGAAAGGTTCTATATAGGAAGAACCCGTCGCTCCATCATTTCAGAGTAAACAGTCCTATATAGAAAGAACCAGTTACTCCAAGAGTGAGAGGTTCTATATAGGGAGAACCAACGAATCTTAACACTTCGAGGCGAAAGGTTCTATATAGAAAGAACCTGTAGCTCAAAGACTTCAAAACGGGGAGTTTTATATAGGAAAAACTCACCGCTCTAGATTTCAAAAAAAGGAAAAAAAACAAAAAAAAGGGAGAAAAGAGAGAAAATGAGAAAAAAGAATAAAAAGAAAAAGAATAGAAGAAGAAGAAGAAAAAAAAGAAAAAAGAAAAAAGAGAAAAGAAAAAAAAGAGAAAAGTTCTACATAACTAATGCTTCAGGATATCAAGACTAGAGGTTCTATATAGAGAGAACTCTTAGTTTGAAGAATCCAAGACGAAAAGGTTCTATATAGGGAGAACCCGCAACGTTGATAGTTGAAGGTGAAAAGTTCTATAATAAGAAGGACTTGCAGCCTAAAGACTTTACTGAGAACAAGCTAAAATTCTATATAGGGAGAATTTGCTTTTCCAAGGAATCAGTCAGAAGAAGAGAAAACAGTTCTATATAGGAAGAACTTGTGACCTCAAATTTTTGATTTCAAGATTTTGTCTTCCTCAATGGATCCTCCATTTAGAAGATTGAAGCTTGAAGAGTTGGCCGAGGAAGAGTGGAAAGTTTTAGAAGAACCCGTAATTTCGAAGCCAAAGGAACGATGAGTAGGACAAAAATGAGTGCTTTTAATATTTGCTTTGTTCTCGTTCCACAAGAACAATCAAAGAGGGGCAGCTATAATCACTCATTTTTGTCCGGGTTGTATAATATTATAGTAGTATTATTAATTAATATAATAATATATATTATCTTTAATATGTAAAATAATATAAAAATTATTATTATAAATATAAAATTAATATATATATATATAAGAATTAAAAAAACAAAAAATGAAAAAAAAGAAGAAGAAGAAATGCGTGGAGCACAAAGCTCCACGTCCCTCCCAAATTGCATATAAAAGGCAGGGAGGGGCAGCCTTTAGAGAACACCAAATCGCCCCCAAAAATTTGGGGCAAGGGCGGCCTAATCAAGGCTGGCCGAAGGGGTAGATGGCAGTGCCCTCGGCCCCAGCTGGTTCGATCCAGTATTTGATTGGGGTCCTTTTTTAGGTCCGATTTAGTTAATTTTTTTTGGGCCATGACAAGGTGGCACGAAGATTTTGGTGAAGGTCGGTCGAAGTTTTTCATCCGAACTTCGAGTGGGGTAAAAATTCGATCATTATCTCTATTTTTATTTAATATTGGTTTAGATATAGGGTAATATATAATTTAATTTATTATGTTTTTAATTATTAGTATGTTTTTTAATACATATATTTTGCGTGTTATGTTATATTTAGTTTTTAGGGTCTCGGTATTTAGTTAGGAGTGACATCCCGGATCTCCGAGTGTCATCTCTTTTGGTACCGCATATCGTAAGTTTTTATGCATTAATGCCATATTCATGCATTTTATTACATATAGTATTAGGCCTTTATCCAGTATTCTAGTGGGAGTGTCATCCCGGTCTCCGGGTATCATCTCCTTTGGTACCATGGATATAGAGGCGAATTTAATATTGTCATGCATAAATGCATTTTTAGGAATTAAAATTAAATTGAATTTTTTATTTTTCTTAATAATTACGATATGAACCTTTAGGTACCAATTTTGAGCGTAGCGGGTGCTAACCCTTTCTCGTACGTAACCGACTCCCAAACCCAAATAATTTTTAAAATCTCTTATTTTTATTTTTGGTGTCCGGCCTACCATTTTTAAATGACCGATGACGACTTTATATTTTTTAAAAAATATAAATTTTCTTAAAATCTCCTTTTTTTTAATAAAATTATTATTTTGAAAAAAAATAGTCGCTGCACTAACTAAATATACCGATACTGGTATAGATACTGATTCGGCGTACTTATACTTAAAAGGCTTTGAGGCTCAATTTTTCATTTGTTCATAAAGAATTACCGCATTATGATATTTATTTATAAGCCTCTATGAGATTCCAGGAAAAACCATAGAAAAATCAATTGTAATAAAAAATCTATGGAGCCAGAAAAAGTAGGAGGATTTCAATTATTACTCCAAGTCTCAGCCTCTTGGATAAAATTTCTGAACATGTCGATAATTAAATTATTCAATAAAAATCTTTTTTTTTTTTCTTCGGGGTACAAGAAAGCATTAAAACCACCTAAGACACTAGGGGACTCCTCGAGAGTTCCGAGAAGGACACTTTTTCAAAGTCAACTGACATACCATATACATTGACGAAATCACACCGAAGACTGTTGTATTTGATCGTATCCATTATCACAATAAACCTCTGAAACACATATTTATCTGATGCGATTGGATAAGTGAAGTATAACCTTTCGGGCAATTAGAAAAGAACCTATCACCCATTTGATCTAAACTCTCTCAAGAATTCGACAGAATCCCCCTTGCAAGACTGGAAGGAACCCCTGTCAAAAATATTCTCAACCACCATAATTGCCGAGAAATCAATCGGAATGACATTGTTGGGCTAATAATTCTGAAACCTGACTTTGCTGCTGCTTTCTTTGTCTACTCCGACGAACCTCCCCATCTATTCCCCAAAGCCCGGAAGAAATTTTCATGCCAGCAATACAATGGAACACTTTGCATAGCATATAGGGGAGCCCATTATTAAGGGTTAAGGGATCTAATCAGTCAAACCAAAATTGAAAAAGACTTCCTTCTCGGAGACTATAAGCACTTCATGTCCTTTTTGGACTCAAAGATGCAATCGCTTCCCCAACTAGCAACCTTTACCAGAAACCCATCACTAAGAAGATTCTTGTTGGACAAATCCTCTAGTGGCGAGTGCAGGCCTACGCTTATCTAGGCCCATGGCCCGTCCCAAGGAAAAATCCCATATTTTATACTCTGTATATAATAATATTTGTTGGGTTCTTAAAATTATTGTAGAATAAAATTTTATAATTTTAAAATTATATATGAGTTATGTTTATAATGTTATGGTACTAATTGACTTTAATTTAAATAACTTTTTACGACCATATAAGCTATATATATATTCATATTTTTCTCATGTGTGTTATACATATATTAAATAAAGTTGATGGGCTGGACTCGAATATGAAAATCAATTCACTAATTATTAAAAATTTTGAGTTATTTGAGTCTCATTCTATAAGTTAAATTTTATTTGAAAATTTTTTAAGTCGAATTTATGAAATTACAATTCGAGTTAAGTCGAATAAAAAAATTTAATTTTTTCATGTCTAGTTTTGCATACAGTCTTCGAGAAATCCCTACGTAGAGGGTGGGGGAATCTGGCTTTAGAGACGCTAACCGTTCGACCATCGACGATAGTGCTGTTTACCTTTCTAATGGCGTTTGCCAAGTCCCCGGAATGGATAAAACCTTACTGACCTTCCCGTAATGGTTAAACAATTCCCAAAGAGCTCTTTTTGGTACGCGTCTGCTGAGATTATCCACGAAAGCTATAAAAACTCCAGCAAGCTCTTCGATTCATACTCCGGCCATGAAACTCCCAAAAATATGTCAAGACATTCTAATTCAGACAGACTTAAATAATAGTAATTGAGGATAATACCAATTGTGGTATATGTATGACCAAATGGTACTCCTATTTTACTAAAATGGCCAATGTTATAGTTATATTTTTAAAATGTACGATGTGATATTTATATTTTGATAAAATATCTAATACGATACTTAAACTATTATTTTCTATGCATTGCTATAACACTTAGGGTGGATCTGGTTTGCGAAGAAGATTAATTAGTACCATGGGTAATAATTTTTCTAGAAATGCATTCTCATGTTAATTTGGGAGGGTTTCTTCTGTGAGTAATAATCTTTTCTCAAGAGTGACACATTCTCACCCCTAAATGTGAGAATGTCATTCTCACCATTTTTTTTAAGTATAACACAATTTGTTTTCTTTTGAACCATATTCCTCAATAGTGGGAATGTCATTCTCACGTTGTTGCATTTAGTTTAGGTGACTAATTATTTATAGTATAAATTTATTAAATATTTTTATTTAATATTTAAATGGCGTTACTCATTAAATAGTTCTTTAATATTTAATATATTTTTATTGGCTTAAGGAGTATTTTTGTTCCACGAGTTCGTACCAAATAATTAATTTAGCTTCTCCATAAAAAATACACCTAATTTGGCTATCAACCTCACGAATTGCTAGGCAATATTTGAGTTTTAGAGAATTCAAGGGCAAAATTGATTTTTTAGGAAGTTCGATTACTTAATTTATTTGTACGTAATATTTTTTTTTTAAAATAAGATATTAAAAATAATATTAACTTTTTGAAAAAATGAGTAAAATTTAATTTTATAAAATATCAAAACCTATAAAATAATAAACTATTAAAAATTAAATTTTAAAAATATTTATAGTGTTAAAATTATAAAAAATATATATTAAAATTATATTGGAATTGACATTAAAAAATTGAAAAAAGTTATTTTGAAAATAAAAATATTTATTTCGGTATATTTTAGATTTTACAGGGTTTGTAATTCTCTAACAGTGGTGGTAATAGTGAAGCTGATAAACTAATATAGAATGTATTTATCAAATACATGCATTATGACAAATCACAACACAAACATGACCTTAGACGACCATAAACACATAGTTAAGCCACCTCAACAAATAATCCTCTAAAAAATGATCAAAGACACGATTGCTCATTCAAAGACTTGTCAATACACATAAAAAGACAGGACTAAGTTATGACATAAAATCACAATAACAAAGAGATTAATACAAAATAATACATTCATGGATCAAAACTGTTATAAGCATTGACTATGATCAAAGCTACTGCAGCATAGCAAAAGCTAATGACCATAAAAACACCACATGAATTCAGTAAAATAAGACCTTGAAACATTCAATAACCATATAACAAACATATGAGTTGTCACTTCATTGGAAAAAAACATATGATATATGCCTGATAAATATTTTCCTTATTTAGTTTGTCAATTTTATTGTTACTCTGTAAAATCTAGAACACAATAATATAAATGATTTTTTTAATTTTTAATTTTTTATAATCTCAAGTCATTTCAATATAATTTTTAATTATGTTATTTTAATAATTTTAATACTTTATAAATATTTTTAAATTTTAATTTTTTAATAATTTATCATTTATAACTTGGTATGTTTAATTTATAACTTTTATTTTTTTGAAATTTTAATAGTATTTTTAGTATTTATTTTTCTAAATGTTGTAATAATGTATATATTTTTAATATTTTAAAATTTTAATTTCTTAATTTATATATTACATAAAAATAATTCAGCCCTCAAACTTCCTAAAAAAATTAATTTTATCTTTGAACTCCTAAAAAATCAAATGTTGCCCCCTGCCATGTCAGTATTCACACGTAGGCTGCAACGTCAACACCATTAACGGTCAGGCCAATATTTTAATGGTCAATATTAGTCAAAGAACTAAATTTATACAATTCGTGAACTTGACAACCAAATTAGATGCTTTTTTCATGGAGGGACTAAATTAATTAGGATCTAACCATTAAACTGTAGGGAGTATGATCGCATCTAACTATTGAACCATGTTCAATATTTGGTTTTATGGTTCACAACATTTTACATATATGTTAAACTAAAATTAATGCGATATATTTTCTAAAAGGGTAAACTACAAATTTCATTTCTCAACTATGCTCTTTTATATTGGTCACTGAAGTTTAAAATTTTCAATTTAATCTCTTAACTTTTTAATTACTTCAGTTTTGGTCACTCAACTATTAAATAGTAAATGACACTCTAACATGGCAGAAAACACAAAAACAACGTCGTATTGAAAAAAGGTCAAATTGAAATTAAAATGTTGTTTCGAATCCCTATAAAACCTTTTTTTTCCTTTTTTGTTTTATTTCTTTCATTTTCTCTCAAGTTATTCAGATTTCAGTTGTTGGTATCATCGTCGACGACAGACGATAAGTCTCAAAAATTTCTACCAAATTTGTTTGGTCCTCTTGAACATGAATATAGTATTTGTTTAACCAGAAAACACCCTAAACTAAAGTATTTTTTGTCAAATTAAAGGTTCTACATCAACCTCCTCTTCATCTCCCTTTTCTTTTAATCACTCTTCAATTATGCCCATTGCCTCCTCAACCCAAAAAAATTAACCTTTGTCCTCTTATATAATTTTTTAAAAAATTAGTTTATTTATGAATTTTCCCCTTAAACATTTATATTGTGTCCTACTCTTCCCAACCCTAAATTCTAATTTTGTCCCTGCCTATTGCTCTTATAATTTTTCTCTAACGAGAATTATTTAAATGGATCGAAGAGTATAGTAAATAAAATATATTTCAACTTCTTTAATGGTTCATGCGTAAATGGATGTTTGATTAATCGTTAGTTTGAGATGATAGATAGTAGAGCAAAGACGGGAACACCAACGATGATGACAGACATCAAGAGTAGGATGTAAAAACAGGTAATCGGATGGGTTTCAGGTCGGGTCCTATCAGGTCGGGTCAAATCGGATACAGGTCATTTCAGGTCAATTTGATGTTTCGACTCGATTCGGGTCGGGTGCGGGTCAGTTTCAGGCCGGGTTCATTTTAGGTCGGGTTCATTTTAGGTCGGGTTCATTTCGGGTCAGGTTCATTTAAGGTCAAGTTCATTTCAGGTCGGGTCAAAGCGGTTCGGGTCCGAATCAGTTAATTGACGGGTTAATTCGAGCTCAGGTAGACTTCAGGTCGGGTTCATTTCAGGTCGGGATCATTTCAAGTCGGGTTCATTTCAGGTCGTGATCATTTCAAGTCGGGTTCATTTCAGGTCGGGTAATTTCAAGTCAGTTTCATTTCGGGTCGGGTTAATTCGGGTTTCGTATTAAGTTTGAGTTTGGTACAAATAGTCGATAGACTTTGGGTTGGGTCATTTCAAGTGAATTATTTAACGCCTTTCACGAATCACATTAAAAATAAATATTAGGCACTAGAATGAACAAAAATATCATCGTTATTTAAAATATTAGAGTAAATTGCAAAAATTAGAAATAAATAAGGGTCAATTTCGGTGAAAAATAAAATTTTAGGGACTAACATGAACAAAAATATCATCATATTAAAAATATTGGACTAAATTACAAAAATATAAAAATAGGGATTAATTTTGGTTAAAAAATAAAATTTTAGGGACTAACATGTACAAAATATCATTATATTAAAAATATTAGACTAAATTACAAAAAAATGAATAGGTCAATTTCAACTAAAAATTAAATTTTAGGTACTAGACTAAACAAAATATTATTGGACTAAATTGCCAAAAATATAAATAAATACAGGGCAATTTTGACTAAAAACTAAATTGTAGGGACTAGAATAAACAAAAATATTATTCGACTAAATTACCAAAAATAAAAATATGTGTCAATTTCGGCTAAAAATAAACTTTTAGGGACTAGAATGAACAAAAATATCATCATATTAAAAACATTAGACTATATTAAAAAATTTAAAATAAATAGGGGTCAATTTCAGTTAAAAAAATTAGGGACTAATATGAACAAAAATATACCCTTAAATTGAATTAGGATACTTGTGACTAAATTGAATTAAACTAAAACTTAAAAGTGAATATTAGGACTAAAATGCAACATTTAAAACACAGCAGGACTTAAAGGGTAATTAATCTCTAACCTGAATTATAGGGGGCTTATTTCCTCTAAAATTTTGTCCTTTCCCTCTATTTTTTTTACCAATTATCTATTTTTTTAATTAAAATAAAAGGTGAGAGGGAATCAGAGAAAATAGTCCCCGGCTGATTTTTTAAGTTAGGGACAATTGTTTTTTTAGCACTTTTAACTTTAGATATTTTTTATTTAAGTCCTAAATTTTTAATTTTAGGTTTTAGTTTAATTCAATTGAGTCCAAATTTAGATTAATTTAATTGAAATTCCACATTTAGTTTTAAAATTCTTTTAGTTATGTCTGTGATTTATACTTCTAGGTTTTAATTTAGCTCAATTAGATCCTTAGTTTAATAAGTTAATTCCATTCGGACATTATTATTATTATACCATATAAATTTTGATTTAATATAATTATACACAAAAATTTGATTTGGATGTAAACATGTAATTTTACACATGAAAGTTGAAATTTTAATTTAGTTTAATTGTACACATGAAGCTTTGATTTCAAATTCAAATGCATAAATTAGAAAGTTGAATCGAAATTAATCTCATAAATTAATAACCCTAAACTAAACCATAAACTGTTAATACTAAACCCAAAACTATAAACCTTAAGGAATCAAAGTTAATTTCATAAACCAATAACCATAAGCTAAACCATAAACCACTGATACTAAACAATAAATCATTGATACTAAACCCTAAACCTTAAGGAATCCAAATTAATCACATGAACCAATAACATCATCTTTACTTTATTAGACTAAATTATAAAAATGAGTAAATTTTACTTAAAAACAAATTTGTAGCGACTAAAATGAATAAAAATATCATCATATTAAAATTTTGGACTAAATTGCACAAATTAAAAATAAATAAAGATTAATTTCAGTTAAATAAAGATTTTTAGGGAATTAATTGAACACTAAACTACACCATAAACTCTAAAGCATTAACACTAACCCCTAAATCATAAACTATAACCTACAACATAAACCCTAAATCACTCCATAAACTCTAAAGCATTAACACTAAATCATAAACCATAAACATTAAGTCATAGAAATTTTAGGGACTAACATGAACAAAAATATCATCATATTAAAAATATTGGAGTAAATTACAAAAATTAGAAATAAATAAGGGTCAATTTTGGTGAAAAATAAAATTTTAGGGGCTAACATGAACAAAAATATCAGCATATTAAAAATATTGGACTAAATTTAAAAAAAAATAGTGGCCAATTTGGACTAAAAATTAAATTTTATCTACTAGAATAAACAAAAATATTATTGGACTAAATCGCCAAAAATATAAATAAGTATGGGGCAATTTTAACTAAAAATTAAATTGTAGGGCTAGTATAAACAAAAATATTATTCGACTAAATTACCAAAAATAGAAATATATATGGGTCAATTTCGGATGAAAATAAACTTTTAGGGACTAATGTGAACAAAAATAAACCCCAAATCCCTAAACCAATCCCATAACCCCAAACATTCAACTTGAAACATTTACCCCTAAACCCCAAACCTCAAACCCTAAATCTTATAATCACTAATAATTAAAGTCCAAGTGATTCCTTAATCCCTAAACTATTCCTATAACCCTGGACACAACTTAAAACATATATTATACCTCTAAACTCCAAACCTCAACCCCTAAATCTTATAAACACTAATAATTAAAGTGCAATCCTAATCCCTGAAACCCTTAATCCCTAAACTAATCTCACAACCCCAAACACTCAACTTGAAACATGTATTAAACCCCCTAAACCCCAAACATCAACCCCTAAATCATACAATCACTAATAATTGCTACTTGAAAGCCTAATCCCCTAATCCCTAACTAATCCCATAACCCCAAACACTCAACTTTGCACATTTACCCCTAAATCTTTCAATCACTAATAATTGCTACTTGCAAGACTAATCCCATAATCCCTAAACTAATCTCATAACCCCAAACATTAAACTTGACACATTTACCCCTAAACCCCAAATCTCAACCCCTAAATCTTACAAACACAAGTAATTTTAATTAAATACATTATAATTAAAATTATAATAATTTGAATATTAAATTAAATATTAATTAAAAATATTAAATATTAAATTTATAATTAAATATTAATTTAAAGTTATAATCTAAATAAATTAAATATACACTAATAATTTAATTAAATACATTATAATTAAAATGACAAGAATTTAAATATTAAATTAAATATTAATTTAAGGGTTATGATCCACTTACATGGTGTAAAACTCATTTAGTTTACACTAATTTTAGACCGTTAGATGATGGTAATAAATGAGTGTAAAACTAAATGAGTTTTATACTATATAACTGGATCCCATCCCTTCATTTAAATATATTAACTTTATAATTTTTAATTAAATATTAATTTAAAGTTATAATTTAAATAAATTAAATATACACTAATAATTTTAATTAAATACATTATAATTAAAAATTAATTTAAAAATTAATTAAATACATTATAATTATTAATAAAAATTAAAATAAAATTATTAAAATAATATATTTACCCTAAGTATAAATGCACACTTAAAAGGGTCTGGCCGAAGCCCTAGCCCCCTAAAAATATTATATATATACATATATGATCCACTTATACATAATGTAAACAATTATAAGGGATCAAAACGTTATTTTTTTAAAATTTAAAGAATAAAAATGAAAAATTATAAAATATAAGTGACCATCCATTCTGTTTACCCTATAAGAAAAAAATCAATGGCATTAGCGACAAAATCCTAAAATCTTCCTGCCATTTATAATACTAAAATATAATTATAATCCTAATTTTATTGAAATCAAAGGCATTTAAAAACTCTTTCTGCCATTTATAACATTAAATATATAATTATACTCTCAAGTTTACTTCATTTTCATCAAAATTATTTATCAACAACTTTAATTTGTGTACAATAATTAAAAATTACGGTATTATAGTTACAACTATGAATTTAAAACAATGGAAACTGTTAACCTTCTAATATTTAGATTTTATCAAATCAACAAAAAGTTTTCAATCTTCCCCAATAAAATTTGGTCAAATTAATCAATAAAATTTGGTTAAGTTAATAAAAAAAGACAAATAAATATCTATACTTAGTAGTGTCAAGTGTGATTTGGTTAAAAGAAAGCATAAATATGCATTTTTTTCTTTCCTTTTTTTAAAATTTTAATTGATTATATATGTAGGGACTAAAAATTTGGAGTAGAATAAAATACAAAAAATGAATAGGGGTTAATTTGGAGTAAAAATTAAATTTTAGGGACTAGAATAAATTGGATTAAATTGTCAAAAATATAAATAAATATGGGGCAATTTTGACTAAAAATTAAATTGTATGAACTAGAATAAACAAAAATATTATTAGAATAAATTACTAAAAATAGGAATTCCTCTAATTCCTTCCAAAATTTTGGGTTGCTTATTCCCCTAATTCCCTCTAAATTTTGGGTGGCTTTTATCCCTCCAAATTTTTAGACTAAAAGTAAATTAATCCCAAACTTAAAAATAGTTGGCTTATTTCCCTCTAAAATTTTGTCTTTTCCTTTTTTTTACCATTTTTCAACCAATTGTTTTAATTTAATTCAATTGAGTCCCAACTTATATTAATTTAATTGAAATTCCACATTTAGTTTTATAATTCTTTTAATTATGTCCATGATTTATGCTTTTAGATTTTAGTTTAGCTCAATTAGATTCTAAGTTTAATGAGTTAATTCAATTCAAACATTATTATTATTATAACATATAATAAACTTTGATTAAATATAATTATACACAAAATTTTGATATGGATGTAAACATGTAATTGTACACATGATAATATCAACATGAAAGTTAAAACTTTAATTTAGTTCAAATTTAGTAGTTCAACCTTGACAAATAATTTATATTGAATGAGTTACTAAGCATTGAATTATTTAATAAAATTTCAAACTTAGTAGTGTCCAATGAATATCTAAATCCAATCTTTCCTTTTTTTGATATTTTTAATTGATTATATGTGTATATATAACAAAAAGATTATTTAACACTTTAAATTGATTTAAAAAAAATAATAGTTTACATTTATCAACACTTTAAATTCATCAAATCATCAAATCATAGGCTTCCTCAATTACATGTTAGGTAAATCAAGCCAAGTCAATATTAGGTCAGACCAACAACATGTTAGGTTCAAAACAAGTCAGGTCAATTAACAGGTCTGGTAAAATCAGATCTCGGGTCGATTTAGTCGGGTAATATCGGTTATCTGTCAAGTTAGTCTCAGGTTCGAGTTCGTTTCAGTCGGGTGCAGGTCGAGTTTCGGGTCCATAGTAACAGGTTCAATTCGGGTTCGGGTCATTCTTAGTCGGATGCAGGTTAGGTTCGGTTACTACAGTAACAGGTCCAACTCGGGTTCGGGTCAACAACAGTCAATTACATATCAGTTTCGGGTTATCGCATCCTCGGGTCAAACCAGGTTCTGACTCGAGCAGGTTTCAGTCAAGTTTTCAAGTCGGCCAGCTTTTTACATCCCTAATCAAGAGCCTATGGAGAATCTAATTTAATAAAAAAAAGCATAAAACTTAATATTAGTTAGCATATACGTGGCGACTAAGATATATTAAAATAAATTATGTCATTGGACAATAGTTGAGAAAATGAAAAAAATACCAAAAAATTATAATATAAAATTTTTGTGATTAAATTAAAAAATGAACATAGTTGATCAAAATAAGTGAGAAAAAAATCAATAATACAATATGCGATTTACTCTTTCTAAATAAAAATTGTTTTGAGAGGATTTAAATGTAAACACAGCACTTAACTACTTTTTTTTCAATCAAAGGTAAACTGACATTAAACAGGGGAAACATACAAACACTGGCCATAAAGAAAATCAGAAAGCAGAACCAGCAACATAAACTAGAGAAGGAAACATGAAACAACACAAGAAAAGACCAACCAAACAGAACAAGTGCCGCAACACAAAAATAAAAGAACAAACGACCAATAAGCGACCCGAGACGAACAATGCCAGCGAACCAGGAACTCCAATCTGCATGACATTCTAGGGGTCATCGAAGGATATGAGCAAGTTGAGCAATGCAACAGGGCGAGACGACATATTCATTGTGTACATGGGAGGATCGACGATGACTAAAGGCCAAGGAAACGGACCGGCAAGCCAAGTCAATGCCTTGTCGCCAACGGAGGCAAGATGAAGGTGGAAGCACACACCAGCAACACTGGACCTGTAAAAAAACACAAGAGAACAAACAAAAGGCCAAAAAAAATACAAAAATAACCATGGTGGAGGCACCACCATACCCCCAAGCCACCATCAAGTGAAGCCACCCAACATGTCCGAGACAATAAGCTTCCCTCTAAAGTCGGAGCATATAGGTGGAGAGGAAACAACCAAGAAGACGAGGCTGACAAACGCCATGAGTGGATCTGAAGATCCAAACAACAATGGCGCTATGGGTTATTTTGCCAGAGGGAAGAAGAGCCAAGTCATTGGCAGTTAATGACTGAGGAAGAAAAAAGAAAGAAAAAGAGAAAAAGCAAAAGGAAGGTGTAACGAACTAAATTTTTGAGTCAATAGGAGGATGTTGACCCGGGTTAGGGACCTTCGTGTTGGGAACCCATTGGACTAAGTTTGGGCCTTTTTAGATGAGAATTGGACCATATGGGATGAAAAAAGTGACTATTTTATAAAAGGGATAAAACATGAGGGTTTTATGTTGTAAATAGACCAAGTTTCAAAAAGGGTTGATCTCCCCTTAATGACACCATGTCTTCACGTGACTTTAACGGGACAAAGACTGGGTTTTGATGATATCACCACTTACACTTTTTTTTCTTCACCCGTCTTCTTCTCCATCTTCTCTCTTCATCCAAGTTCTTTTGCAACACTAAAAATCTCACCTTTATGCATCATTTCTTACATTCAAGGTCCAAGATTTGAGTATTTTGATCTCTTCATGGGCTTTTAGTAAAGTATAATTTTGGTGATAAAGAGGTAAGCTTCCATTGATGGGTTTTTGGGTTTAAAGCTTGATTGAGCTTTTTCTTTGGGGTTTAAGGTTGTAAATTCATAGTTAAGCTTACCCATAGCTGTTATCTCAAGTATTGTTTCATTTTTCATGTTGATATGGAAAGAGGAGGTGATTGAGGGCTATTCCAAGCTTGAGTCAAAGAAAGAAAGTTGAAGGGTTCTTGCTTGGGAGCTTAAATCCAAGATTGTTGCTAAAGTTCAGTACATCTCTGACTCCTATATATTCTTGAGGATTATAAAGTGATTTTTTGCTTGAATTTATGGTTTATGGGTATTGTATGGGTGGAGCTTGCTTTAAGTAATCAAAGTAATGAATTTGGTGATATAAATGATGTTAGATGACTCTAATATACCCATAAATAAATTGGTAAACCTTAGTAACCTTTTTGAGTGGGTTGGATGTGGTTAGATAAAAGTTAGGTTGGATTTCTAAGCCTTAAGAAGCCATTTTTAGGCTTCAGTATCGGTATGCGGGGAGCCCATACAAGTACCCTTTGAGTGAAGAATAAAGATGAACTATGAGAAGAGTATTGTTACAGTGTTCAACCAGTATTGGTACGGTTCGACCCGTACCAATACGCAATGGCTTATAAAAAATTCCATTAACAAGTTTCAGTATTGATACGCAAGGGAGTACCAATACCTAAGGCCTGAGTACCGATACGGCTGATCTAGTATCGGTACCAATAGCCTTTGAAGAATTCTAGTTAGTAGTTTTGGTATCGGTACGCGAATGAGTATCAATATCTGTGGATAGTTTACCGGTACTCGTGAGCCTATATCGGTACTCGTGAGCCAATACCGATATATCTACCCAAAAATATCGTTTTGAACATGAGGGGCTGGAAAATTATGGGCTATGGCCCAATAGGTTTCTATTGAGATAATAGAACATATAAACTGAGAAATTGAGATTTTACCCCTAAATAAGAGCATAACGTGTAATAACTCGACAGTTATAAATGAGAGAATTATTGTAGTATCAATCTTAGAAGATGTTTGGTATCGTGTTGTCCTTGTGTACCGGGGGGCACTTGAGGAGTTGATGATTATGAATCGAGAAATGAACCTCGATGGTTAGTATCATGCCTTGATGGCATTTGCTTGATAGCTTGGCTTGGAGCCATTTACCTCTTGGTGAGGTGTATGAATGCTCGAGGAATATGTTTTTATCTTATGATTGTTGTAAAAAAAAATCGGATGTCCTAGAGTCAGTACTATGGTACTTATTTAAGGGGATGCGTACTTAGGGCTGTGTGAACAAGTACATCTGACTTACTCACGGGCTGAGTAATCTAGGTGCAGTTAGAAACTTACTTGTGGCTATGGTAATCCGGATAAGGTAGTTAACTCGAGAACTATGTGAGCTTGAGTAACCTGATAGGCTGAGTGGCCCTAGGTAAGGACT
Source organism: Hibiscus mutabilis (assembly GCA_019671005.1). NCBI lineage: Eukaryota > Viridiplantae > Streptophyta > Magnoliopsida > Malvales > Malvaceae > Hibiscus > Hibiscus mutabilis. The sequence continues at coordinate 43,298,010 of CM033726.1, read as the reverse complement.
ACTTGTGGCTAATGTGATCCAAGTATATTTGGTACGTATCTATAGCTATGGTGATCTGGATATGGTCCATTCAACCCGACGTTTGTGTAAGCACGAATAACCTAACGGCTGTGTGAACACGGGTAAAGTAGGGCTTCGTTGGTCATTATGTAGATAATGTATGTATTTATTTATGTATGCTGTGTGGATGCTATAGATGATAGCTTACGAAAGTATTAACTCGATAGGCTGAGTGAGTTCAAGTAACTCGATAGGCTAAGTGACCTCAAGTATGGCGAAGCATTGTGGAACATGTAAGACTTCTTGTAGACTTATTGATGCCTTGAGATAGGTGATATGAGAACATTAGCTAGTGTAGGCTAGATAATAACTCATACATAGTGAAGCCTTACTATGCTCTCTAGATTATATTTATCTTGCATGCTTATTTTATGATAATCACGAATTGTGGTAGAGTAGAAATGTACCACTAAGCTTTGTAAGTTCAGCGTTCAGAATTGTTGTTTTCGTTCGCAAGTTAGTAGGTTGATCGTGGCCGAGGAGAATATCGAGAAAGAATTTCCCAACACCGCATTGCTTCAGAGAACAATGCTTATTATTTAGTTTTGGGCTTATGTATCCATAGGACCTTACAAATGTTGAGTCTGTAAACTCTATTTGAACTATTATTTTGATATACGATGTTTTTAACTTGGAGCTCCTATTTTGTAAACTAACTTAGGTTGTTATTTAAGTACATGAGATTATGAATGATTTAACGGATTAAATATGTGCTAAATCTATGATTTTAAAATAAAAATTTGTTGGGTCAAATTATGGGTGACACGCATATAATACTTCAAATTTGGATCAAAATTGGGTGTTACATAAGGAGGCCGGCTGCTCAAAGAGCCGCTGGCCGCCTAAGACAAGCAACGTCGGGGTTTATGTAAAGGGGAAGGGAAAAGTTGAGAGAAAAAAGTTAAAATCCTTGAAACTATAAATTAATAGTAAGAAAAAAGATATTTATATATACTCTTCTACGTCTATCTCATAATTAATAAAGTTTATATTTAAGTTAAAATTTTATATTTATGTACATACCCTATTTGACAATTAGCGGATACCTGATAGCGAATTACAGTACCTGATAGCTTATAGCTGATTTGGCTAGCGGATTGTATTAGCTGATTGTATAAAACTGTTTGGTAAAATTAACTGATAGCTGATAGTTGTTTGATTATTCAAACAAGGAAAATGATATATAAGGACATGATTATATTCAATACTTGTTTGAATACTTTATTAGTTATCAATATTTTGTATCTATTAATAATAATTAGAATATAAAAAATATTTTTTTAATATAACATTATTAAGCATATTTGAAGGATCTATATATTAATTTATTATTTATATAATTATTAAATTTAAATATAAATATAAATGTGAGAGAATAAAAATTAAAAAGTATTAGTTTACAAATGTCACAATGTAAATACGTGAGGGTGAAGAATTAAAATAGAAAAGATTAAATTTAGATTATTTGAAGATTTTTTATAACTATTAAGGGTAAAAGGGTTTTTATAACTCTTATGTCGAAACCTCTAATTTCACAAACTCATGTTAGCAGCTTTTTTAAAATTATAGGTTTTACCTCAATCCGATATTTATCAAACAACCAAATTAACGGATTTAACTGGTCAAATATCTAATTTTACCTTAAACATCCAATCTTGACTCAAATTGTTGTTTACCAAACATGTCATACTCTTCTACACAACAATTAACTATTAAACCACCATGTTAAATATTTATTTGATCATTAATAAAGTTTATATTTAAGTTAAAATTTTATATTTGGCTTAAATGAAAAATAAGCGCTCAAACTATACATTTTTTAACTTTAGGTGCCTAAAGTATTTTTTGTTAAAAATAGGTGCTTAAAGTTTACACCGTCACAGTTTTAGGTGCCTGATAGTTAATTACTGTTAAAAATTCGTTAACTAATCAATGTTTGACATGTTCATTTTATTTTTTCTTCAAAATTTAAAATTTAAAACATTTTTTACACAAAATTTTAAATTTTCATAAAATCCCAAAATTCTTAATTTTTTACAAAACAATCCCTAAATCCTTAAAAGTTTCCCAAACCCGAATCCTCAAATCACCACCACCGATCGCTGCCCCTAAGTACACTCCTTCGGTCGTCGAACCTAGCTGGTCATTTCCCCTAACATAGTGTCTCCAAAAAGATGAACGACGTGCTAGCCAAGCGTCGAATGTTGAACTCGAAATTGACGTTCGTCTGGCACGCCGTTCGTCGCTTCCAACAAAATCGGGTTTGGGAGAAATGACTGACTAGGTCCAGCGACCGAAAGGGTGTGCTCAGGGACGACGATCAGAGGCTAAAGCGGTGGCAATTTGAGGGTTTGAGTTTAGGAATTTCTAGCGATTTAGGAGCTACTTTGTAAAAATTAAGAATTTCAGAATTTTCTGATAAAAAATATTTATTTTTTCTCTTCAAAAATTTAAAAAATTCAAATAATCATGCCACGTGTCAGGCATGTTGGAGTATGCCCAAAGACCAATCATGAGATGGTTGTAAAAAACATACTTATTTTATCATGTTAATATAAAACCATTTTTATTTTTCAGTCTTATTCTGTGCATTTATAAATAAACTGAATTATAATAAAGTCCTTAGAATAATATAGTTATTCTTGAATGTCCTTAGTCGAGTATTATTGTGGGCATGGACAACAATAATATATTAAGACTAATATGTAGTTGATTGATGACAAAGTGTTGTCATTGACACGAAGATATCAAAATCAATACATAAGTATGTGTTAGAGAACGACATATTGGCCTGACCCGCTATGAGCATGTTTCTTGGATTGTTATGTGACAGTCACAACATTTCTCATAGTGATAACTACATGTATGATCCTCAAACTTGATATCATCATTATTTCAACATTGTGAGTGACATATTTTGATGTGGTCAAACGTGTGTCGTAACTGACTACACTATAAAGACTAATATTGGATATGTCGCAATCTATGTAGCGGAATATGGTTGATCAAGATAGGATTTGTCCCTCCTACATAATAGGAGTAATATCACAGGCCACTTGATTGAGTGAGACTAGAAAATGCATGGCCATGCTCGAATAAATCGATATGAGATATCATAGTTATTCGTTTATAGTAGTCTACTCAAGATATCAAGAAATACTAGATGGACTATACAAGTGTGACTATTCTATGACTTGTGTTCAATCTAGATATGAGGACAAAAGGATGTAATACATGAAAAGATTTAATCACGAAAAAAGGTTATGTCAAACCACGACTTCCTGTAACTTAGAGCAATGATGCATTGCTAGATGTCACTCATTGCTAGTAATATTAGAATTGTTATAGATATTACTGCTAACGTTACATGAACCTACAAAGGTCACACCCTATGATTGAAACGAACAAATATTTACTAGATAGCATGTGTACAAACTTGTTGTACACGTAATAAGTAAAAACCGAAATTATTATAATTACTGTAATTATAGATAATCTTGTTTATATATATTAATACTAGATAATTATTGTAATTATCAAATACTATTAAAATATATATATATATATCTAAATAAACCTAATTAAAGTAGAATCATATTCTACATATTTAATTATATTCGATTAAATATATTGTATATTTAATGAGTTCGAATTTAATTAGAATTAGGTTTTTGAATGCTATACAAAGGCATAAGATCTAGCAGCCGGGATATGCCTTTTGCAAAAATACTCTCTAAGAGTTAGAGAAGTAAAATATTGTTCGTTTTATTCGAGTGGACTGTGTAGAGGTCAGAACGTTATTTTGACGACTTGGATTCGATATCGTGCTAGAAGAATTGGATTCTCCTAACTCCCTACAATTTTCAGATTTATTTAAGGTAATGTTTCATCCTTTTTCACCCCGGATTTATTCTTCGTACATGGATCACTAGCGGAATACGTTGGATAATTTTTTTGCTGTGCCATGGGGTGTACTGGTATTTCCCAACAGTGGTATTAGAGCCACTTGTACGATACGAATTGTGGTAGAGTATAAATCTACCACTAAGCTTTGTAAGTTTAGGGTTCAGAATCGTTGTTTTCGTTCGCAAGTTAGTAGGTTGATCGTGGCCGAGGAGAATATCGAGAAAGAATTTCCCAACACAACATTGCTTCAGAGAACAGTGCTTATTATTTAGTTTTGGCTTATGTATCGATAGGACCTTACAAATGTTGAGTCTGTAAACTCTATTTGAACTATTATTTTGATATACGATGTTTTTAACTTGGAGCTCCTATTTTGTAAACTAAATTATGTTCTTATTTAAGTACATGAGATTATGAATGATTTCACGGATTAAATATTTGCTAAATCTATGATTTTAAAATAAAAATTGTTGAGTCAAATTATGGGTGACCCGCATATAATACTTCAAATTTGGATCGAAATTGGGTGTTACATAAGGAGGTCGGCTGCTCAAAGAGCCGCTGGCCGCCTGAGACAAGCAACGTCGGGGTTTTTGTAAAGGGGAAGGGAAAAGTTGAGAGAAAAAAGTTAAAATCCTTGAAACTATAAATTAATAGTAAGAAAAAAAGATATTTATATATACTCTTCTACGTCTATCTCATAATTAATAAAGTTTATATTAAAGTTAAAATTTTATATTTATGTATATACCCTATTTGGCAATTAGCGGATACTTGATAGCGAATTACAATACCTGATAGCTTATAGCTGATTTGGCTAGCAGATTGTATTAGCTGATTGTATAAAATTGTTTGGTAAAATTAACTGATAGCTGATAGTTGTTTGATTATTCAAATAAGCAAAATGACATATAAGGACATGATTATATTCAATACTTGTTTGAATACTTTATTAGTTATCAATATTTTGTATCTATTAATAATAATTAGAATATAAAAAATATTTTTTAATATAACATTACTAAGCATATTTGAAGGATCTATATATTAATTTATTATTTATATAATTATTAAATATAAATATAAATATAAATGTGTGAGAATAAAAATAAAAAGTATTAGTTTACAAATGTCACAATGTAAATACGTGAGGGTGAAGAATTAAAATAGAAAAGATTAAATTTAGATTATTTGAAGATTTTTTAGAACTATTAAGGGTAAAAGGGTCTTTATAACTCTTATGTCGAAACCTCTAATTTCACAAACTCATGTTAGCAGCTTTTTTAAAATTATAGGTTTTTACCTCAATCCGATATTTACCAAACAACCAAATTAACGGATTTAACTGGTCAAATCTCTAATTTTTCCTTAAGCATATAATCTTGACTCAAATCGTTGTTTACCAAACATGTCATACTCTTCTACACAACAGTTAACTATTAAACCACCATGTTAAATATTTATTTCATAATTAATAAAGTTTATATTTAAATTAAAATTTTATATTTGGCTTAAATGAAAAATAAGTGCTCAAACTATACATTTTTTAACTTTAGGTGCCTAAAGTATTTTTTGTTAAAAATAGGTGCTTAAAGTTTACACCGTCACAGTTTTAGGTGCCCGATAGTTAATTACTGTTAAAAAATTCGTTAACTAATCAATGTTTGACACGTGACATGTTCATTTTATTTTTTCTTCAAAATTTAAAATTTAAAACATTTTTTACACAAAATTTTAAATTTTCATAAAATCCCAAAATTCTCAATTTTTTACAAAACAATCCCTAAATCCTTAAAAAGTTTACCAAACCTGAATCCTCAAATCACCGCCACCGATCGCCGCCCCTAAGCACACTTCTTCGGTCGTCAAACCTAGCTGGTCATTTCCCCTAACACAGTTCCTCCAAAAAGACGAACGACGTGCTAGCCAAGCGTCGAATGTTGAACTCGAAATTGACGTTCGTCTGGCACGCCGTTCGTCGCTTCCAACAAAATCGTGTTTGGGAGAAATGACTGACTAGGTCCAGCGACCGAAAGGGTGTGCTCAGGGACGGCGATCAGAGGCTGAAGCGACGGCGATTTGAGGGTTAGGAATTTTTAGATATTTAAGAGCTGCTTTGTAAAAAATTAAGAATTTCGGAATTTTCTGATAAAAAATATTTATTTTTTCTATTAAAGAAAATCAAATAATCATACCACGTGTTAGGCATTGTGAAGTATGCCCAAAGACCAATCATGAGATGGTTGTAAAAAACATACTTATTTTATCATGTTAATATAAAGCCATTTTTATTTTTCAGTCTTATTCTGTGCATTTATAAATAAACTGAATTATAATAAAGTCCTTAGAATAACATAGTTATTCTTAAATGTCCTTAGTCGAGTATTATTGTGGGCATGGACAACAATAATATATTAAGACTAATATGTAGTTGATTGATGACAAAGTGTTGTCATTGACACAAAGATGTCAAAATCAATACATAAGTATGTGTTAGAGAACGACATATTGGACGTACTCGCTATGAGCATGTTTCTTGGATTGTTATGTGACAGTCACAACATTTCTCATAGTGATAACTACTGTATGATCCTCAAACTTGATATCATCATTATTTCAACATCGTGAGTGACATATTTTGATGTGGTCAAACGTGTGTCGTAACTGACTACACTATAAAGACTAATATTGGATATGTCGCAATCTATGTAGCGGAATATGGTTGATCAAGATAGGATTTGTCCCTCCTACATAATAGGAGTAATATCATAGGCCAATTGATTGAGTGAGACTAGAAAATGCATGGCCATGCTCGAATAAATTGATATGAGTTATCATAGTTATTCGTTTATAGTAGTCTACTCAAGATATCAAGAAATATTAGATGGACTATACAAGTGTGACTATTCCATGACTTGTGTTCAATCTAGATATGAGGACAAAAGGATGCAATGCATGAAAAGAGTTAATCACGGAAAAAGGTTATGTCGAACCACGACTTCCTGTAACTTAGAGCAATAATGCATTGCTAGATGTCACTCATTGCTTGTAATATTGGAATTGTTATAAATATTACCGCTAACGTTACATGAACCTACAAAGGTTACACCCTATGATTGAAACGAACAAATATTTACTAGATAGCATGTGTACAAACTTGTTGTACACGTAATAAGTAAAAATTGAAATTATTATAATTATTGTAATTATAGATAATCTTGTTTATATATATATATTAATACTAGATAATTATTGTAATTATCAAATACTATTAATATATATATATCTAAATAAACCTAATTAAAGTAGAATCATATTCTATATATTTAATTATATTTGGTTAAATATATTGTATATTTAATGAATTCGAATTTAATTAGAATTAGGTTTTTGAATGATATACAAAGGCATAAGGTCTAGCAGCCAATATATGCCTTTTGCAAAAAAACTCTCTAAGAGTTAGAGAAGTAAAATATTGTTCGTTTTATTTGAGTGGACTGTGTAGAGGTCGGAACGCTGTTGTGACGACTTGGATTCGATATCGTGATAGAAGAATTGGATTCTCCTAACTCCCTGCAATTTTTCAGATTTATTTAAGGTAATGTTTCATCCTTTTTCACCCCGGATTCGTTCTTCGTACATGGATCACTGCGGAATATGTCAGATAATTTTTTCACTGTGCCATGGGGTGTACTGGTATTTCCCAACAGTGATATCAGAGCCACTTGTACGACACAAATTCAGACTTAAATACTTTGAGTTTGCTTTTGTATGAGATGCATGTTTTGTTTTTCTATTTGGACGAGTATACGATATTTATGCTAAACAAAGAAATTGAATCCAGTCACGGTTAATATGTTAATCTGTTTTAAATAAGTTTTTACGATCGATGGTTAAACGGTAATCACATGTTTGTTGTTGTAAGGTTTTAATGTTCGTATGTTAATTGTTAACATGATGAACATGCGGTTCTGATAGCGGATCATTTTCGGCAGAGGAACAATGGTTGTTCAAGTGCGAAAAACCTTAGGGATTGAAAAATCCCCAAAACACGAATCTGTTGTTAAAAGTTATCAAATCGTGAGGTTTTTTTTATAGTAATCGAGTGCTAAAATTAAAAATTTTCCCGACAGACAGGGCTGCCAGCCCGCACTCTATGGGCGAACCCGGCAGCACCGGATCTACCAGACTGCGTAGGCAACAAAGGTCGTATGAACTATTTTGGTAATTATAATTAACAGGATAAAACATGTTTATGTTTTGGATACTATGCACGGTGCTTGAAATGCATGGTTATAGCCACCTAGCCCATTTACTTTGGTTTTATATTTATAAATATGACATACGTGTCGTGCCTTTCTTTCATCTATTGTAATTCTCTTCTCATCTTACTCACTCGTATGTGAAACGAGTTTCTGAAAATTGTAATATTTACGGAGAAAGCGTGGATCACAAGAGCAGAATAATGGGCCGATTAAAAGTGGATTAGATGCTCGAGAAACAAGTTCTATGTTTAGTTTATTTTGGTTCTCCCATTGGCTTGGGATAGGCCACCTTAGTTTTACGGGCTATAACAATTGTATTTATATTTACTGCTTTACATATATGTGTTACAATGTATGTTTTAGCATGATGGTAATTGATTAGATCATACTTGAATGGTGAGATTAATATAAAAAAAACCCTCCATATTTAATCAAAATTGCCATCCAATATTTGCCCTCGTTAAAACCTCGATCGGTACTATATAGGTTTTGCCAAAGCGAAGTACTTATATCTATCGTGGTTAAACGTGAAGAATAAGCAAGTGATATTCCCTGGTTGTAATATTGGTTAAACTAGGTTGTCCTAATGAGATTAGAAACCTAAAGGCTAATGATTTGGATAATCATGAGATGATTAGGAACAATAGTTGTTCACCAAATATAGGAATTACATGAGATGTAATTAGCAAGTGTTGCTTACCTAAATAATTGAATTCTAGGAGTAAAGTCAAAGCTGACTTAGGATGAAATGAAATATGGATCCTTACCCACTAAAAATACTTTTTAGTAAGTTTTTTAAATTTTGAGGGTTTTTAATAGTGGGAATGTTATAACCTTATAAACATGACAAAAGGTACTTATAAATCATATTTTATCGTTGTAGATTTGTTATGGCAAACTCAAACTCATTATCATTGCGATCTGTCCTTGAGAATGACAACTTGAATGGCTTGAACTTCCTTGACTGGTTCCGTATCTTGAAGATTGTCCTAAAGCAAGAACGAAAATTACAAGTCATCAAAGAACCTGTCCCTAAAAAGCCAGCAGATGATGCCTCCAAAGATGAATTGGAAGCCTTTGAAAAATACTCAAGTGACATTATAGATGTCGGGTGTTTGATGCTTGCGACCATGACCCCTGAGCTTCAGAAGCAACATGAGGACAGGGTTCCCTATGAGATGGTTAAAAATCTCAAGGAATTATATGAGGGGCAAGCTCGTCAAGAGAGGTATGAGACCTCTAAGGCTTTGTTTCGATGCAAGATGATGGAGGAAACTCCGGTAGGAACTCATGTTCTCAAAATGATAGGGTATATCCAGACCCTGGAAAAATTGGGCTTCCCTCTAAGTGTTGAATTGGCTACTGATGTTATCATGTAATCATTGTCGGATAGTTTTAATCAGTTTGTTCTTAATTTCAATATGAATGAAATTAACAAACCAATGCCCCAATAGCTTGGTCTGTTAAGAACAACATGAAAAAGGTTGGCTGCAAGCCCATTTTGATGGTCCAAAAGGATAACAGAAAAAGAAAGCCCAACACCAAGGCAAAGACAAATCCCAACAAAGGAAATGCTGCATTAAAACCCAAAAGAGGAGTTGAAAAAGAAGGAAACTGTTTCCATTGCAACAATGTTGGACATTGGAAGAGAAATTGCGCTGTCTATCTTGAGAACATCAAGAAGGCAAGAGAAACAATCCAGATCAGGTATTTATGTTATTGATATAAATATATCAACGTCTACTTCTTGGGTATTAGATATCGGTTGTGGTTCTCACATTTGTACTTCTGTACATGGACTAAAAATGAGTAGAAAATTGGAAAAAAGAGATGTGGACCTACGAGTGAGAAATGGAGCAAGAGTTGTTGCATTAGCTATAGGAACATATACTTTGTCATTACCTAGTGGAATTGTTTTAGATTTAGAGGATTGCTATTTCGTACCTAGTTTGACTAAGAACATTATTTCAATTTCTTGTTTGGACAAGATTGGTTTTGAGATTATTATTAAGAATAATAGTTGTTCCTTTTATCTCAATAATGTTTTTTATGGTACAACACATTTAATAAATGGCCTCTATATCTTAGATCATGACAATTCTATGTATAACATAAATACGAAAAGATCAAAAATAAATGACTCTAATCAAACTTATCTATGTATTGTCGCTTGGGTCATATAAGTGAGAAACGCATATCAAAAATTCATAAAGGTGGATTTTTGGATTCTTTTGTTTTTGAAAAATTTAATATATGTGAACCTTGCTTAATGGAAAAAATGACTAAATCACCGTTTGACGGTAAAAATGAGCCAGCAAGTGATTTATTAGGTCTAATACATAGTGATGTATATGGACCAATGAATACGCAAGCCAGATGAGGGTTTCAATACTTCATTACTTTCACTGACGACTTCAGTATATATGGGTACATTTACCTAATGCATCATAAATCTGAAGCACTTGAAAAGTTCAAGGAATTTAAGAATGAAGTACAAAACCAAATAGGAAAAAGTGTTAAAACTCTTTGATCAGATCGATGAGGAGAATACTAAAGCTTAGAGTTTGATAAACTTCTTAAAGAATGTGGGATTGTCTCACAACTTACACCTCTTGGTACTCCATAATGTAATGGAGTCTTTGAAAGGAGAAATCGAACATTGTTAGACATGGTTCGATCAATGATGAGTCATGCTGATCTTCCAACTTCTTTTTGGGGACATGCGTTAGAAAACTGCTACTTTCACACTAAATCGTATTCCATCTAAATCGGTTCAAAAGACACCGTATGAGATATGGACTGGGAAGCGTCCTAGTATGTCTTTCATGAAAATTTGGGGATGTGAAGTTTATGTTAAACATCAGATGTCTACAAAACTCGAACCCAAATCTCATAAGTGTAATTTTGTGGGGTATCCTAAAGAAACTAAAGGATATTATTTCTTCAATCCATCTGAGAATAAAGTGTTTGTTGCTTGAACAAGAGTCTTAGTCGAAAGAGAATTTATTTTCAAAAAAAGAAGTGGGAGAAATATTAAACTTGAGGAAATTCAAAATCAACCACAAATCACTGAACCAAATATTGAACAACAACAAGTTCCACAAATAGTTAAGGAAAATCCAATTATTCTTGAAACACAACCACTGTTGAGATCTATGAGAGAACACAATACACCTAAGAGATATGGATTTCTCATCACATTACATGGTGATGTTCTCCTCATGGACCAAGATGAGCCCAGGACTTACTAGGAAGCAGTGGTGAGCCCAGACTCTGAGAAATGGCTAGAAGGCATGAAATTCGAGATGGAATCCATGTTAGAAAACCAAGTATGGACTTTGGTTGACCCACCTGAAGGGATAAAACCCATAGGGTGTAAATGGGTTTTTAAAAGGAAGACCGACATGGATGGCAATGTACAAACATACAAAGGGTGATTGGTCGCTAAGAGATTTCGTCAGATTCATAGTATAGACTATGATGAAACTTTTTTTCATGTTGCTATGTTTAAATCCATTCGAATATTGCTTGCAATAGCTACATTTCATGATTATGAAATCTGGTAAATGGATGTCAAAACCGCTTTTCTTAATAGAAAATTAGATTAGGATGTGTACATGACACAACCTGAGGGTTTTTTCGATCCAAAAGATGCCCCAAAAGTATGCAAGCTACAAAGATCCATTTATGGGTTGAAGCAAGCTTCTCGAAGTTAGAATCTTCATTTTAATGATGCAATCAAAGAATTTGGTTTTATTAAAAATGAAGATGAGCCATGTGTTTTCAAGAAAACTAGTGAGAGCACTGCCACATTCTTGATATTGTATGTGGATGACATACTAATAATAGAAAATGACATACCTACCTTACAGTCTGTAAAGACTTGGTTAGGAAAATGTTTTTCTATGAAAGACCTGGGTGAAGCAACCTACATATTAGGAGTCAAGATCTATAGAGATAGATCAAGATGACTCCTAGGACTAAGTCAAAATACATACATAGATAAAGTACTGAAAATATTTAGTATGAAAGAATCTAAAAGTGGATTCTTACCTATGAGACATGGTATTTCACTCTCAAAGGAAATGTGTCCTTCAACGCTTCAAGAAAGAGAGCGCATGAGTAAGGTTCCATATTCTTCGGCTATTGGATCTATCATGTATGCCATGCTATGTACACTTCCAGATGTATCATATGCATTAAGTATGACAAGTCGATACCGAGTAGATCCCGATGAAGGTCATTGAGTTGCAGTAAAAAACATCCTTAAGTACTTAAGAAGAACTAAAGATACATTCCTTATGTATGGAGGCGAGGAAGAGCTAAGTATAAAAGGTTATACTGACGCAAGCTTCCAAATTGATAAGGATGATTCTCGATCGCAATCAGATTTTGTGTTTTGTCTTAATGGAGGTGCTGTAAGCTGGAAAAGTTCAAAGCAAGATATAGTAGCAGATTCTACAATAGAAGTCGAGTATATTGCAGCAAACGATGCTGCAAAAGAGGATGTTTGGATCAAAAAGTTCATATCTGAGCTAGGGGTTGTGCCTAGCGTATCAAATGCTATAGATCTACGTTGTGACAACAACTGAGCCATTGCACAAGCAAAAGAACCCAGATCTCACCAGCGATCCAAACATATACTTAGGCGTTTCCATCTCATTCGAGAAATCATTGATCGATGGGACGTAGAAATATGCAGAGTACCAACGAATGACAATATCGCCGATCCACTAACAAAGCCTCTGACACAGCATAAGCATGATCGTCACACTAAGTCTCTTGGTATTAGATACATGAGTGATTGGTCTTAGTGCTAGTGGGAGATTGTTGGAGTATTCCCAAAGACCAATCATGAGATGGTTGTAAAATACATACTTATTTTATCATGTTAATATAAAGCCATTATTATTTTTCAGTCTTATTCTGTGCATTTATAAATAAACTGAATTATAATAAAGTCCTTAGAATAATATAGTTATTCTTGAATGTCCTTAGTCGAGTATTATTGTAGGCATGAACAACAATAATATTAAGACTAATATGTAGTTGATTGATGACAAAGTGTTGTCATTGACATAAAGATGTCAAAATCAATACATAAGTATGTGTTAGAGAATGACATATTGGACTAACCCGTTATGAGCATGTTTCTTGGATTACTATGTGACAGTCACAACATTGCTCATAGTGATAACTACATGTATGATCCTCAGACTTGAGATCATCATTATTTCAACATCGTGAGTGACATATTTTGATATGGTCAAACGTGTGTCGTAACTGACTACACTATAAAGACTAATATTGGATATGTCGCAATCTATGTAGCGAAATATGGTTGATCAAAATATGATTTGCCCCTCCTACATAATAGGAGTAATATCACATGCCACTTGATTGAGTGAGACTAGAAAATGTATGGCCATGCTCGAATAAATTGATATGAGATATTATAGTTATTCGTTTATAATAGTCCACTCAAGATATCAAGAAATATTAGATGGACTATACAAGTGTGACTATTCCATGACTTGTGTCCGATCTAGATATGAGGACAAAAGGATGCAATACATGAAAAGAGTTAATCACGGAAAAAAGTTATGTCGAACCACGACTTCCTGTAACTTAGGTAGCAATGATGCATTGCTAGATGCCACTCATTGCTTGTAATATTAGAATTGTTCTAGATATTACTGTTAACGTTACATGAACCTACAAGGGCCATACCTTATGATTGAAACGAACAAATATTGACTAGATAGCACGTGTACAAACTTGTTGTACACGTAATAAGTAAAAACCGAAATTATTATAATTACTGTAATTATAGATAATCTTGTTTATATATATTTTAATACTAGATAATTATTGTAATTATCAAATACTATTAATATATATATATATATATATATCTAAACAAACCTAATTAAAGTAAAATCAGATTCTACATATTTAATTATATTCGGTTAAATATATTGTATATTTAATGAATTCGAATTTAATTAGAATTAGGTTTTTGAATGCTATATAAAGGCATAAGGTCTAGCAGCCGAGATATGCCTTTTGCGAAAAATCTCTCTAACAGTTAGAGAAGTAAAATATTGTTCGTTTCATTCTGGTGGATTGCGTAGAGGTCGGAACGCTATTGTGACGACTTGGATTCGATATCATGCTAGTAGAATTGGATTCTCCTAACCCCTGTGATTTTTCAGATTTATTTAAGGTAACGTTTCATCCCTTTTCATCCCGGACTCGTTCTTCGTACATAAATCAATGGCGGAATACGTCGGATAATTTTTTCGCTGCGCCATGGGGTGCACCGACGTTTCCCAACAAGGCATTGATTAGTTAATGAATTTTTTTAACAGTAATAAAAACTAAAGTTTAATGCCCATTATATAACATTTGAAAGTTTGATGCTTGTTTTATATTTTTAATGATAATTTAATGAATATTTGTGTACTATACTTTTTTTCTCGATAAAACTAAAGTTGTATAGTTTAGGCACTTTGTCATTTAAGCCTTTATATTTTTATATATATACTCTGCTACATTTATATTTATATTTTCTTTTCCCCTCTACCGACGCCTCCGTGCTGCTGTACTTCTAACGGCGGTGGCTTCCTCCCTTTCTTTACTTCTTGTTTTTACCCTTTATTTGTTCTGACCCGACGCTGGAAATTCCCCCCCCCCCCTTTGCCTTTCAGATTCATCTTGCTTTCGACGGCATATAGGTCAGCCTATCTTTTCTCTCACTATTAATCTATAGATTTTTATTTGTATAGAATTTTGCTTCATTTTCCAAGTAATTCAAATGTTTACTGATATTTCAGTAATTCAGTTTGAATAAAGAAACAAAATCAAATTGGGTGCGTATTGATTTGTTTGTTTGTTTATGGCAATATGTTTGCTTGCAATATAGGAATTGATTTGGACTTGAATTCCAATCGAAGTGTGAAAATGCCGGATCAAATCCCATCTCCAGCCCCAAGATCCGCCACGGATCTCTTCTCCGGCCCGCTTGACTCTCACCCGATGTGGTTCAAACCCTCCCTCTTCCTTTCCCCTGACTTCGACTCCGAATCGTACATTGCGGAGCTCAGAACCTTTTTTCCATTTGGCACCCTCCGATCTGAACTCCAGGCTCATCTCTCGTCTCTCAACCATGAACTGATTGATCTCATCAACCGCGATTATGCCGACTTTGTAAACCTCTCCACCAAACTGGTCGATGTGGATTCCGCAGTGCTTCGTATGCGTGCTCCGCTTCTTGAGCTCCGTGACAAGATCCAAGGCTTTAGGGGAGCAGTTGAGGGCTCACTTACCTCTTTGAAGAATGGACTGAGCCAACGTGCTAAGGCGACTGCTGCCAGAGAGGTGCTGGAGTTGCTGCTTGACACTTTCATGTTGTTTCCAAGGTAATTGCAGTTGTATACTTGATTATTCATTTCCATTTTCATTCCCATTTCTAATAATTTTGATGTAAAATAATTCCTTTATTAGGTTGAAAAGCTTATAAAGGAGCTTCCTAGTGTGTCTTCAGATTTGTCAAATGAGGATGTTGATTCAATTCAAAAGAGTAATGCTTTGAGCCCACAACATGTTGAGGATGGAACGACAAATATCAGAGAGACCCAAAGCATGCTTCTTGAGAGAATTGCCAGTGAGATGAATCGACTCAACTTTTATATTGCCCAAGCACAGGTTCCTCTCTTTCTTTTCAGCCTCAAATTTTATGTTGTAACTGCGAAATATTTCACTTCTAATTATGTAATTTCCTTTTGGATTTGTTTTCTGAATTTTGGATTTGTTTTCTGAATTTACTTTTATATTTATTGTATTGATAATAATGGAAATTTATTACAAAGTAACTTATTCTCTGATTCTATATCATAGCAAGAAAATGTGCTTAAGAGTCAAGATGGTTAACCGTCAGTTTAGAAATAAGTTTTTGAAGAACATTGCTCAAACTTATTGGTTTAGAGTCCAACATCCTCTCCAGATTCTTACAGTTAAAAAGTAGCACTCTTTATCATGATTAATCATATCATCAAAATCACTCTTTGGAAAATCCAGACCAACTTTGGCAACGTCACCATTAACAGCATGCCAATTGTTTTGCGGAACATTTAATTCATACCATCAAGCCATTACAATTTAGAAGGGTGCATTTCCATAAGAGCAGTTTGAACATCTTCATTAATAAACTCACGCGTCAAAAGTTTTTTAAGCATCATTTATTATGTATATATACCTCATATCAGCTATAAACATAGAATGCATATCAAAATCTCACAATTTACAAGAATGGTTGCCAATTAGGGTAATTTGGTTCGTGGTGACTGACACCAAAATGATTTTACTAAAATCTGTATCATATGTGTTAGTTAGTATACATAACCGTGTGTTGTAAGAGTTTTAGATAGAGTAGGAGTTGTATGTTATCTTTACTTTATCTTAACTAGTAGTTTGAATTTTAAATTTGATCTTTGTAAAGGATAAAAGTCTTATCCTATAGGTTAACCACTTGGTGTTAAACACCTCTGTAAAAGTCTATATAATAGACTCTCTTTCACTAATGAATAATAAGAAAAACACAGAGAAAAACTCTGTTTCTCACAATATGCATTATGGATAGGTACTTCAGAATGATGTGAACAACACCGGGTTAAAATCTTTTTCTTTGGATGTAGAAATTCATAGAATATCTGTTTTCTATATTTTGCAAATGCAGAACCTGCCTTTTGTTCAGAACATTGAAAAGAGGATTCAGAGTGCTAGCCAACTGTTAAATGCAAGCTTGGGACACTGTTTTGTTGATGGGCTGGAACACAGGGATGCCACTGCAATTTATAATTGCTTATGTGCTTATGCTGCCATTGATAATAATGGTAATGCAGAAGAAATTTTTCGCACAACCATTGTGGCTCCACTGATACAAAATGTTATTCCACATGGATCCGCTGGAGTTGTTGCTGGGGCATCTGCAGATGAACTTGAGAATGATTATCAACAAATTAAAAAGCATGTCAAGTTTGATTTTAAGTTCTTACTGGAAATTGCTTCTGCAGGTACATATCTATGTGTCCCATGTCAATCTTGTTAACATTGTGACTTCATCTAGTTTTTCATTGGGACTTTACTACTGTATTATATTGCATTTGGTGCTAGAAATGGGTTTGTGTCCTGACAAGAATATGTTTGAGCTTGTCGAATATGGAAATCACAGTTGTTAAAACTCATTGTCCATTTGGTGCGTGATATCTGTCTTCTCATGGTCTTCGTATGTCTGACTTCAGTTTGCCACATGTCAAGGCTGTTGAAGTTTTGTGATGTTTGTTATTTCAGAAAATTCAGGATTACATGTATTTGACTTCTTGGCAAATTCAATTCTGAAAGAGGTCCTAGAAGCCATCCAAAAGGGAAAGCCTGGTGCTTTTTCTCCAGGAAGACCTAAGGAATTCCTCAAAAACTACAAATCAAGCCTAGATTTCTTGGCTTATCTTGAAGGTAGCCATCTGACCTTTCATTTTGCATCTAAGACCAAAAACTTCACAAAGGCTACTTTTGTAAATTAAAGTGTCTAAACTTGAGTCCATTTTATTATTATATAAAAGAAATTTTCATTGTCAGGCTATTGCCCAACCAGAGCTGCTGTTGCCAAATTTCGGGCAGCACCTTATTATGTTGAATTCATGAAGCAGTGGAATGTTGGTGTTTATTTCTCGTTAAGGTATTGAGTGGAACTGTTGGATGTTTATTTTACTAATACAATATTGTATTATTACTTAGATATGAACTGCTCTTATTTTCAACTGCTCAGGTTTCAAGAAATAGCGGGTGCTCTGGACTCTGCACTTATAGCTCCCAGTATTGTTCTTATCCAAAATTCTGGTTCTGGTGAAGAATATTCCCAGAACTTAACACTTCAACAAAGTGTTACACTTTTGGATAGCCTGAGATCCTGCTGGAATGAAGAAGTTCTTGTCCTTTCTTGTTCTGACAAGTTTCTTCGGTTGTCCCTGCAGCTGCTCTCAAGGTCATTCCTTGGATCAAATAGTTTTGGGTAGTCTAGATACACTGGATATCATCATCTGATTGTGTTTTATGTGTGATAGATACTCAAATTGGTTGTCCTCTGGATTGGCTGCACGGAAGAAGGGTAGTGCTGGCTCCAGCCCTGGATGTGAGTGGGTTCTTTCAGCTGCTCCAGATGATTTTGTTTACGTACGCCCATGTCTTTATTTTATTATGTTTCCAACTTAAATTCACTGATCCTTGTTTAACACATAGAGGTTTAATCAATGGTATTCTTATGTTTGAGTTTTGAAATTTATAATTTAGAGAATTGGAGGAAGAACTAAGAATTACTTTTGTTTGGGTACCTGAATCGGTAGATTAATATAGAGAAATTATTAGTTCTCCACATATCCACTTGATTATTTCTAATGTAAAACTTGTAATTATACTTTCTTTTAACATAAAAATATATTCCTAAATTTCATTATTAAAATGCGGAAAAATAAGTGACGTTATGCAATTGCTTCAGATCTGTCATTTTCAGTCCCCAAAGTTCAATCTGCTGAGTGTATGTACCTTATTGTTGATGGGACTTTAAGCATTCTATCATGTATTTCTTTTTCTTGTTCATTTTAGAATTCTACTTGTAGGTTGCTTTCATTCTTCAAGTTTAGCACTATATGAATATATAATGTAGACTTGATTATTGTTTTTCCAGACTTTTGAGCATCATATGTATGAACACACTTGTGCTTGCAGGTTATTCATGACATAAATTGTCTGTCCAGGGAGATTTCTGGTTCTTACCTTGATCATGTACTTCATGTTCTATCTTCATGTCCCGCTGAAGTCCTTGACCTTGTAAAGCAGAGCATTTTGTACTGTGGAAAATCATTGGATGATTTGTTACCCGTAGTTATATACACAATTAAAGAGGCTTTAGTTCAGAAGTCTGTTGAGGTAAGCATTACAATGTCAGCATATTACTTATTTGCACAAGTGTTGTTAAGGCGTGTGCCTAGGTGCTAAGCTGCCAAACAACGAAAGTGTTTCATACCCTTTCAAGTGAGGCACATGCCTGGTGTGCATAGGCAGGTTTTTCTGTAAAGCAAGGCAATGATAAAACATACTTGATATCATAGACAAATCATGCATATTGGCCAAAAAACAAGGGAAAAATAAATTTTGCATATTCGGTAGGATGTCTAAAACTCTATAGAGTTTATTAACAAAATTATGTATCTCTCAAGTGTATTTTATACACACATCCACATTGCAGCTCACTAACCTGAGCACGTTTCTTCTTTTTGTCCAGCGCCTTGAGTCACCATGCACTATGAAAATGGCTATGACAAGTTTTATGGGTTCAATTGTATTTTTTTTTTCTTGCATTTTCATTATACTCTGGAATTTTTTGTTCATTCTTGTTTATCTTGAATTCCACAGGACTTGAGACAGCTGAAGGGTATAACTGCAACTTACAGGATGACAAACAAACCTCTTCCTGTCAGACATTCACCTTATGTGGCAGGAGTATTGCGCCCATTGAAGGCATGCAATCTTTTAATGTTTCCCTCAAGACACTCCTTTCTCCACCTTTTTTTCTTAAAGAAAAGCAAACAATCCAAGGAACATAAAATTGAAATACAAAATCTGATAGAAATTATAGTTTTTTCTTAGAAATATAACAATTTTAGCTGCAGTCCAGATTATGTACTTTGGCATGTATTTTCCATGGAGAATGTGTGTATATTTTTAGGTAAAGTATTTGTTGTCTGCTGCCCACATTGGCAATCAGTGGATATTACTTTGCTTAATCAGCAAATTTCAATGCTTTCAGATTTTCCTGGACGGTGAACAAGCTACAAAGTATTTGACGAACGATGTGAGGAATAATCTACTGCTAGGTGCTGCAGCAGACATAACTACTCGCTATTATGAATTAGCTGCTGACCTTGTCAGTGTGGTTAGTATCGCAAACAATTTCTTTCCCTAGTTTTTCTCTTGATATTAAACATGCTTTGAATAAAACCTCTAAATTATCTTGTCCAGGCACGGAAGACAGAGTCTTCACTTCAAAGAATAAGGCAAGGTGCACAAAGACGGGCTGGGGCAAGCTCAGATATCTCGGATCATAATGTGTCCGATACTGACAAGATTTGCATGCAATTATTTCTTGATATTCAGGTGATAATCCCATCCCTAGAATTTGCAATCCTTCCCTCTATCCTGTCATTGAATAACTTATGCAGCTCCTTAGTATTGTATTGAACTGTATACTGTTTGTTACCAGGAGTATGGACGGAACCTTGCTGCCGTGGGAGTGGAAGCTGCCGCTATAGATGCATACCGATCCTTATGGCAATGTGTTGCACCTGCTAATAGACGGAATGAGATCAAATTTTAAAATCAATATCACATTGCCATCTAGTTCTTTCACATGATCTTATTGTGATTTTTCTTTCCCTTTCGCTGTTGAAAATGAAATTGTAGGCCATCGTTCTGCATATATTATTTTGTTGGCTTTTGCTTACAAAAAACTGCCCTGCATCTTAAAGGTATTTGATTAAGTCGTGTATGGCCAACAATGATTTACTTTTCATTCCCTTTTTACCTTGATAACATTTTCTTTGGTTCAAAGAGAAAAAAATATTGTTGTATTTCACCAACAGAAAGAAAAAAACATTCTGTAATCATTGAATTTTTCATCGAAAGTGGTATCATGATTTCTCCTTGTATAACACTTTTAACTTCTCTAATTTTGGGCCCAAAATTCAACCCACAAGAAAAGGGAAATACGAGCAACCCTACACAATGGATGGAAAGAATTTAGATAATTCTCTCATGTATTTCCCTTTAAATTTTAAATGCATTTTTAGATCAAAGGAACTTTATATACATGCAGCAGACTGAGCCAACCTGATATGATCCGACCGTGCACACAACATAAATTGTATGTATAATTAATTCAAAGTAAAAGACTTGCCATAAATAACTAAATGAAACTCGAGCAAAAGTTACATTGTCAGATGAATGTTTTACACCCCCATTGAATTCCTATACTTCTTTTACATTCATAAAGGTGATATGTGAACATCATCAACTTCGGATATAGAACAGTGTCATCGAGAAATATACTGGAGAAATTAACCATTCAACTGATTGTGTCAGGTTACAAGCCAAAGTCTTACTGATTGCGTGAGTTACAAGCCAAAGTCTTGTTCGGCTCGCTTCAGCACGTACGTCACCCTGTTGAAAAATTCTGGTTCGTTCTCTTTGATATCAAGGCTCCTCTGCTCATGTTCATCAGCCTTCAAACAACAAACAAACATCAGATTCAAAGAAGAAAACAGCAATACGTTCACTCCGCAGTGACTAAATTAAAGGAAAATAAACATTAGTTGTTTGCTCTCATGGGATCCTCAATCATCTGGTGTAGAAATAAGACATAATTGACCACAAGATTGAAAAAATAGCACTTGGTAAAGCAAAAGGCCTCAATGAAATAAAGAATCTGATACGCTAATAAGTAGTTTTGTAATTAGAGGGTTAAAACTCTGATGGGGTCTAGGGTTTGTATTATGCAAAATGATGAATGTTAATGGAAATTCCTTTCTGCCATTTTTCTCTCAGAAATTCCATCTTCTCCAGCTGTTTCTTCTCTGTTTCTCTCAGAATTTCTTTCCTATCTTATTTCTTCTACTTTCTGTTAAACATAAAAAGCCTAATGAAACTAAAATAATTAGGTATTTTATAGGAAAACTAAAATAACCAAAACAGGAAAAGTATATAGCATTAACTAAGAAAGACAAAGGTGTCTTTGCTAAGACAATACCTCTTTAAATTTCAAAAGAACTAAATTTGACACAGATGCTGGCCTTGCCTGATCCCATCTGAAATGAATAACGGATAATATGCGTTAAACGTAAATCAAATATCACCATAGAGGTATAAGGCAAGCAAGTATGATCTCAATTCATAAACTCTACATATTTATACCACAGCTCATGTAGCACATATTGTACTTTACGTAGATAAAAAGTACAAGCAAAGGTTATGAACCAATCAATAAGCTACTCTTTGGCTTGAACATGTGCCACTGCAAGATGGCCGAAAATAGACAAGTGACAATGCAAAAGAAATGGCTCTGGTCAAAGTTCATGGCAGAAAGACTGATGCAATTTCCTTTAAAATAAGCTTAAAATGCTATCCATGCACTACATAACAAAAATGTTATGTAGTAAAGTACACAAATAGTCACCAAACTATCCCTAAAAATACAAAAATGGTCGCCAAACTTTCAAAAATTACATAATAATCATTAAACTTTAGTTTTTATTACAAAATGGTTACTGGGCCGCTAACTGGAAGACGTGGCAATTACGAAAATTTGTATAATAACATATTTAATCCTCAATATTTACACATTCAATCAATTTAGACATTAATAATGAGGGTTAAATTAGGAATAAATTGATTAAATGTGTCAATATAGAGAATTAAATGTTATATTATTCAAATTTCTGTAACTGTCATGTCACCCAATTAACGACAGTTAACTGCTCAGTGACCATTTTGTAACAAAAACTAAAGTTTAATGCTCATTATGTAACATTTGAAAGTTTGATAACCGTTTTATATTTTTAGAGATAGTTTAGTGACTATTTGTGTACTTTACCCAAAATGTTATCCGGTGTATTTGGACGCATGGATGTATCCATAATTGGATTGGTGAGGGCAACTGCCCCCACTAGGATTGAAATAATATACATATATAACAAAGATACTAGCTCCATACAAGGTAAAGTCTCTTGGTCTTTGGACAGCACCTGTTTCCAGTTTCAACTGTAAAAGACTAAAGAATAAAAACAAAAATAAGAGAATCCATGGGAGAAAGAATTCTCAATACTCATTTTAGTACATGTAAGATTCCACGGAGAGGTACAGTCTTCTAGTTGTTTGGACAGAGCACCTTTTCACAATTTCACCCTCACTGGGGGGAGCTTTACTGGAAAGTATAAAAGTACGTTGGACTAAAAAAATCACCATAACTCGACATGGCCAAAAATAAAAAATAAAACGGGTTTCAGGATATTCTCAGACCATAACAAATAAACAGCATAAAAAACACCAGTAATATCCTCGATATCAGAAAAAGCATGATGGACGTGGTTGTATGCAACTATACCCAAAAAAAATTGTGAAAACCAAATGCTCCAAGTTATACAGCATGATGTAAACCATACCTAACAAGCATCAACTCATTAACAGATCGCCACATGCCACGACCCACATCTTTTGCAGATAGTTCTCTTGCACTTCTCCCATGCCACAACTCTTTAACGATGTACCGCACTTCCTCAACATCAACCTATAGGTAATGGCAACAAGAAATGGAAAACACATAAATTTGAACAGCAATAGTAATCTGATATAGAGCATGAGCAAAAATATTAATATGACATAGAAATGGTTTCCGAGATGAGGGAAATAAGAGTGACAAACCATATAATGGTTTACTAATAAGAGGTTTTGGAAAAATGCTACTCACCATAATTTCATTAGGACACAAAGATTCGAACTATAAAATAAGATTATAAATGTCATTTTAAAAAGCTTTAAGGGGCTGTTAATCATTGCCCAGTTATTATTAACCTTTTAAATGTGGGATAATCTGGGTTAACCAATTGACAATTCAGTATTTCAACAAAAGAGTGGATGTGGATAGGTATTATCGAAACTAGAATGGTTTCTGTGCTCCAGGACAATTAATGAAGAAGAATGCATATATATTATAAAACAGAAGAATAGTTTAAGTTGCTTATATTAATAAAAAGAGTCTTCAATTGAAATAATAGAGATAATTGTAATTATTCCAAAGTATTAAAGCAATAAAGCTTCAACTAGACAATAATACATTGCCTTAATCAATAAAATAGTTTTAAGTTGATGAAATTATATATCATAAGGAAAATAGCTTTTTCATAGGCCGGCGTCCGAAGGCTTTGACTTTAGTTCATGAAATGAAAACCGACAGAATGACTGGCAATGACCAACAGAAGGCAGAATGGGAACATTTGATGACCACTGATTCCAAGCATATTCAGTCAAAAACAAACTGTGCCTTAGAAATTCAACTGTGGGCATTTCTTTTTCCTCTGAAACACTTAACAAATTTATTAAAATTAAAGGGTTAATAGATTATTATAATTTTCAGAATGTCATTCCTCAAATTTGTTGAGCCAACCGGTATACTAGATCATATTCTTCCACTATTTTGTCCAACTCCAAGTCTTGGCCAGTTTGATTCAAAATCCAACCTTCATTTTTCCAAGCACATGTCAAAAGCCTCAAACCTAACCTGTTTCTCCCCAAAATGCTCATTGCAAGAAGCAAAGCATATATTACATATATCCTTGCTACTCCATCTCCCATCAAGAACCTTTTGACGACAAGCAGGAAATATTAATATATGAATCATCAATTAAGATGCCTAATTATTCAAGAAAATATTGCTCATTAACTTACTAAAATTTTTGGCACAAAAGACAACTACAAATTACCATATAGTATTCACAATTTTTATTGGGCAAAAAGTTGATTTCATGTCCCCAAACTTTTATTTTACTCTTAGTTGCTTCTATTACTATTTACTAGAGCAAAAGTTTATCTAAATTTGATTTAATGAATTTACCAAAAAATTAAACAGAAAAACAGAAAGTTCCTGTAACCCAAGAAGATGGAAGGAGAAAGGGAAGAACAAATGATAAAATATTTAAATCATACAATAACTGCAGGGATATTGAAAAAAGTACTTGAGATAGCAAACACAAAGAGCAAAATAAGGACTCCTGAAAAGAGTTTCGAGGCAAATCCTACCTGGACTTGCATGTCTGTACCATTTAATGACTCCTCATGCTCAATAAGCCGTTGCAGAAGTGTCTGATAATGATCAACATCTAGATTTACCACTGGCTCTGTTTGAACATCCAACCCTGCAAGTTGTGTAACAACGTAGGAGGCCACAACCTGTCCAAAAATTGCAGGGATGGTACCCAGAACAGGTATGATGCGGACCCTAAACCCAGGTACAATCTGACAGCAGAATAACACAATAAATGCTTGGATTAAACATGTAGATTACGTGCTAATGAAAACCAAAAACATCTCTCTTTTCCTCCTACCTATAAAGCTAGTGATAGCAGAAACCATGGTCCTAACACTAGCAAGTAGCAAGTTCAAATTATCTCTCTAAAAGAAACACAGCTTTAGCTCCATTCAAATGTATTTTAACTTCCAAATTCTGCGGCAATATAGTGGATGAAATTTCCCCACTGCTTGATGTTAAGTGATCAAATTTGAAATTGCAAAAGTAATAAGCAAGCATCCTCACTTGATAATCTGAAGGGTTGTCTTCTTCGCCACTTGGTCCTCTAAAAGGAAGCAGCTTAGCTTTAGGTTTCTCTAAAGAGAAAACAACAGGAATTCCACCCTCAATCCCATGATCTTTCCTTAAAGGGTGCCTTACCTAGAAGCAAGAATTTAACAAGGAGATAATCAAACAATAGCAGGAAATGAACCCCTAAACAATGTTTTTCTAATGCAACAGATGAAAAAGCCCAAAATTGGATCTCCAAAATTAACAAACACATGTATAAGATATTCATGTTTTCAAAACCAAATGAAATCTACTGCACCAATTTCCCCAAAGTAAGCACCAATCATAAGATCAGCAACAACCACAAAACTGAAGTAACAAGCAAAGATTCAAAAGCCAGAGATACAAAGAGCTGCAGCTCAGAATGATTGACAACTCCAAAACAACTTAACTGTATTCGAAATCAATAATAAAATAACATAATTTCCGTATTTCCACTTTTCTCCTCACTCAACTTTTCATTTTTCTATTCTCCCTACCAACCAAACCTTAATACATGATGCAGAAGAAACAATGATCTTCTCAAACAAAATACAGTTTGCATCTTAATAATATACCAATTTTGATTCACAAGAGCATATCACATATCATTGCAACAAAACCTAACAATTCCTTTTCATACGTATAAGAAAGAATCAGAAGTTTAAAATAATTAATTAAATTAATTAATGCATGCCATGAAACATAAGGTGCAACCAAAATTAAACAAATAAAAAATGAAGCCCAAAAACAGATAGGCAAATAAAAATATATCAACATGCTACGGTTTTGAGAATTGAAACTAGGCCAAGAGGTTACAGCTCTAGATAATGGATCATTTGTTGACTCTCTTAAATCAGCCACACGAATTCTTGTTGGATCGGCTCTCGCACCAGCTCCTGTTGCGGATAGTACCTTCAGACCTCTGCGTACACAGAAGTGCCACCTATTACAAGAGGAAATAGAGTCATCTTTGGTAGGATTTCTGCCATTACAAGAATCTGTGTAGTTCCAGAAAGGCTTAACGTACAATTTGGTACCTGAATGTCACTTTTTTTCTGATGTGTTGCCTGTGTTCTTTTTATTCAATTCAGCATTTGAATGTCTTTTTTTTTTCAATTTGATACCTGAATTTGCCATTTTTCCAATGTGATACATGTGATGATGATGTGGCATCTCAACAACCAATGAGGTTGTGACACATGGCAACAATGCCACATCATCAAATGTTAAAATTGTCAATTTCAAGTACCACATCAGAAAAAAAAAAGTGTCTTATTCAGCTACCACATTGGAAAAAAAACAGGTACCGCATTAGAAAAAAGTGACAAATTCAGGTACCAAATCGTATATTAAGCCATTTAGAAATAATGTTTTAAGCCGACAGATTATTAGCAATTAGCTGAAGAAATTATGTTGCTTGCTTTCTCATGCTTTAGATGAGTACAATATCAAACAACCATAAAGAAGGATTGCCCATGCACTAACATAATTAAAAAATATATAAACTAAAACATAAAATGAACCATAGAAAGAGTGGTCAAAAGCCATTTGACTGCAACATTATATAAACTTCTAATATACCCTGTTGGTATAACTGAAAGTTCATGAGTTAAGATCATACCTTTGTGTCAATGTTGTCAATGCAATCTAAAACAAAATCAGGGTTGCCGGAAAGAATTTCTTCTTCAAATGACACATCATATAGCAGCACCTTGGCACTCAGGGAAGATTGAAGAGAAGTGCTTCTTGAGGCACTTTGCTTTAGAGATACTGTCAGAGATTAGATTCCTAAATTAAGGAGATTGAGTAAGATTTGTAAATATCTTTTATATGTTAGGATCCCTATCTCTAAGGGATTGTTTTTACTAGAATTAGTCTCTTTCCTAGTTTAGAAGTTACCTAAGTTAAGACATAGGCTTGCATATTTATTTGAAAGTTTCCTGTATGTTATGTGTGAGAGAAATACAATAAAATTCATGGCTTTTGACATGGCATAAGAGCCACTTGTTTTTGGGTCTTAATTCTCTTGTTGAACAGTTTCTTTTAGTTCGTATCATCCCTTGAGAGAGTAGGGTATTTGATTGACAAAATATGGTCGATGGGGTTGATTACAGCAGTACTGAAACTGCTCAAGGAAGCACAATGAGTGAGGGAAGTCACTCTAATCCGATAGGTGACTTACAAAACATACAAGCTGCCTATAGATTAAATGGTAAGAACTACCTTAAGTGGTCACAATTGGTTCGAACCTTCCTAAAAGGAAGGGGTAAACTCAGTCATCTCCTTGGAACGGGTCCTAAAGAAGGAGATCCCAGATTCGAGGCTTGGGATGAACAAAACTCATTAGTTATGTTTTGGTTATGGAATTCAATGGTACCTGAAATTAGTGATACCTGCATGTTTCTTAGAACAGCCTAGGAGATATGGGAGCTGTAAAACAAACCTATTCGAAGGTTCGAGATGCTGCCCAGATTTATGAAATCAAGAGCAAGATTTCAGCCACCAAACAGGGAAACAAATCAATTACAGAATATTCTAATCTGCTGCAGAATCTTTGGCAGGAAATGGACCACTATCAATGTATTCAGATGAAATGCAGTGAGGATGCAACAATTCTAAAGAGGTTTGTCGAAAAAGATAGGATTTACGATTTTCTTGCTGGACTAAATATAGAATTTGATGCAGTGAGAGTCCAGATTCTAGGAAAAGAAGATCTGCCCTCATTAAATGAAACTATTTCTATCATTCGTGCTGAAGAAGGAAGAAGAGGAGTGATGGTGGTTGAAAACAATCAGATAGAAAGTTCAGCCTTGGTTACTAGGGCGGTTCCTGAAGGACCAACACGTCTGGAACAACAAAATATTGAAGGCAGACCAGAAGCAACAAGGACTGTGAACAAGGACTCTTTATGGTGTACTTACTGCAAAAAACCTCGCCACACCAAAGAAAAATGCTGGAGGTTACATGGGAAGCCTCAGTCAGCAAGTAAGAACTTCACAGAGAAAGGAAGCTTTGCAAGGGGACAGAGCAGAGCTTATGCAATCAAACAGGTGGCTAAGGAGTCAGATGAACAATCTGTTGAGTTCAACCGAGAAGAAGTAGAAAAATTGAAGAACCTACTGGAATCTTTAGAAAAACCATCCTCTACAGGTACATGCAATCTGGTTTTTTCAGGTATATCCTCTTCCTTTTCTCAGGACTCTAATGCCTTGGAATCATCCACCCACATACCTACCCAAAACTCCTGGGTAATTGACTCAGGAGCCACTGATCATATGACTAATTCATCACTAAAATTCCTCACCTACACACCCTGCCCTAGCAACAAGAAAATCACAGTTGCAGATGGTACTATGGTGACAGTTGCTGGTCAAGGAGATATAGCCATTAGTAAAACCCTACTGCTTAAAAATGTCCTACATGTGCCAAAACTATTTACTAGCCTTATTTCTATTCCGAAGCTTATCAAAGATACTAACTGCAGTGTTTTGTTTCATCCTACACAATGCATTTTTCAGGAGCAAGAAACGAAGAGGATGATTGGGCGTGCTAGGGAAATAAATGGCCTATACTACCTTGAAGATCTTGGTGGACCAGCTAGAGTTTTGATTACTCAACCATTGTCTTTTTTATCTGAATCTACAACCAATAAAGACCAAATCTGGCTACATCATTTTCGCCTTGGTCACCCACCTTTTAGACTTTTAAAAACTGTTTCCCTCCTTGTGTAAATCCTTAAATATTGAAGAATTTCACTGTGAAGTTTGTGAACTTGCAAAGCATAAACGTTCTTCTTTCCTAACAAGTAATAACCGGACCAACAGTCCCTTTACTCTTATTCACAGTGATGTTTGGGGGCCTTCTACTGTCCCTAACATAACTGGAGCTAGATGGTTTGTGTCTTTTATAGATGATTGTACTAGGGTTACTTGGATTTACCTACTGAAACAAAAATTAGATGTTACCTCTACCTTTAAAAATTTCTACACCATGGTTAAGACTCAGTTTGGGGCTGAAGTAAAGAGAATCAGATCAGACAATGCCAAGGACTACTTTAACCAAGTCCTATCCCCTTATTTCTTAGAAAAAGGTATAATCCACGAATCCTTTTGTGTAAATACTCCCCAACAGAATGGGGAAGCAGAAAGAAAGAATGGACATCTTCTTGCCATGACTAGAGCCCTTTTATTTCAAAACAAGGTCCCTAAAAGGTACTGGGGGGAGGCTGTGTTAACTGCCACTTACATAATAAACAGACTACCCACTAAAGTCCTTGCATCCCAAAGTCCCCTTCAAACCCTTACAAATTTCTTTCCCAATTTCAGTCCATCTTTTAACCTAAAACCGAGGGTATTTGGGTGTGTTGCTTTTGTTCACATCCATTCTCAAAGCCGAGGTAAACTTGATCCAAGGGCTGTGAAATGTATATTCATTGGCTATTCCTCAACTCAAAAGGGCTACAAGTGCTACCACCCACATACAAGGAAATACTACACCTCTGCCGATGTCACTTTTGTTGAAAAAGAGAGTTATTTTACAGTCCCTTATCTTCAGGGGCAGATATCTTTTAGGGAAGATAAGGATGCAGATTTGTTTTTACTTCAACCCCTTATTGATCTTTCTACTCCTACTCCTACCCCTATATATCCTACTCCATCTTCTCCTCAGTCAGAACCTAATACTCCTACTCCTCAAATTCCTCAAACAAACATTAATACCCCACAGCCCAATATTCAAGGCACTACTTGTCCCCTAAGGACCTATTCGAGGAGGAAGGCACCTATGCAGATTCAATCATCCCCTTCTCCTGCTCCTGCTCCTATACAATTTGAGGTACATTCTGAAACTCTCTCTGAACAAAATGAGGCTGAAAATGCTATATCTGTTTCTGATTTTGAATTTCCCATTGCTATTAGAAAAGGAAAAAGAACCTGCACCACCAAACACCCCTCCTATTTGTTTATAACCTACAAAAACCTATCTCCTAATCACAGAGCCTTTCTTACTAGCCTAAATGACATTACTACTCCTAAAACAGTATCCAAGGCATTAGAAAATGAAAACTGGAAAAAGGCTATGAAAGAAGAAATGGAGGCACTGGAGAAGAATAAGACATGGGATTTAGTGAAGCTGTCAAAAGGGAAGAAAACAGTAGGATGCAAATGGGTGTTTACTGTCAAGTATAAGTCAGATGGTTCTTTGGAAAGGTACAAAGCAAGATTGGTGGCAAAGGGGTGCTCTCAAACCTATGGAATCGACTATCTTGAAACATTTGCCCCGGTTGCAAAGATGAACACAGTGAGGGTCCTACTTTCCTTAGCAGCTATTCAGGGATGGAGTTTGCAACAGTTTGACATTAAGAATGCCTTCTTGCATGGGGACCTTGAAGAGGAAGTGTACATGGATATTCCACCTGGATTTGGTTCGAATACTGGACAGGCAGTTTGCAGATTGAAGAAAGCTCTATATGGACTAAAGCAGTCTCCAAGAGCTTGGTTTGGAAGGTTTACTAAAGTAATGCTAAGACAAGGTTTCAAACAAAGTCAGGGTGACCATACTCTGTTCGTGAAACACTCTCCTTCAGGGGGAGTAACTGTACTATTGGTGTATGTGGATGATATAATTGTTACAGGAAACGATTCTGAAGGAATTGATAGTTTAAAGAAGTGTCTTATAAAAGAGTTTGAGGTGAAGGAGCTTGGAAGATTAAAATACTTCCTTGGTATTGAGGTGGCACACTCACAACAAGGAATTTTTATATCTCAGCAGAAGTATACTTTGGACTTGCTGAAGGAAACTGGAAAACTAGGATGTAAACCAGCAGAAACTCCTATAGAAGTCAATCACAAGCTTGGAGAGACAAAGGAGGATGATATGGCAGTTGACAGAAGTTCATTTCAGAGACTCGTGGGAAAGCTTATCTATTTGTCACACACCAGACCAGACATAGCATATGTTGTTGGAGTTGTGAGCCAATTCATGCACAACCCTAAGGAATCACACCTAAGGGTTGTAGTCCAAATTTTGCAGTACTTGAAGGGAACACCAGACAAAGGAATTCTGTTTAGAAGAGGGGGGAACTTGACTCTGGAAGCATACACAGATGCAGACTATGCAGGATCCATAAATGATAGAAGGTTAACCTCAGGCTACTGCACTTTCTTTGGAGGAATCTTAGTTACTTGGAGAAGCAAAAAACAGAATGTGGTGGCTAAATCCAGTGCAGAAGCTGAATTTCGAGCTATGGCATTGGGAATTTGTGAGTTATTATGGCTGAAGATGATTTTAGAGGACTTGAAGGTAAAATGGAATGGACCAATGAAGCTATATTGTGATAACAAGTCAGCTATCAACATTGCTCATAATCCAGTTCAACATAACAGAACAAAACATGTTGAAGTGGATAGACATTTCATAAAAGAGAAACTTGACAGTGGCTTGATCTGTACTCCCTATGTGACCACTGGAGATCAAGTTGCAGATATACTTACCAAGGGACTACATGGTAAGTGTTTTCAAAAGTTAACAGACAAGCTGAGGATGGAAGACATCCATGCCCCAGCTTGAGGGGGAGTGTCAGAGATTAAATTCCTAAATTAAGGAGATTGAGTAAGATTTGTAAATATCTTTTATATGTTAGGATCCCTATCTCTAAGGGATTGTTTTTACTAGAATTAGTCTCTTTCCTAGTTTAGAAGTTACCTAAGTTAAGACATAGGCTTGTATATTTATTTGAAAGTTTCCTGTATGTTATGTGTGAGAGAAATACAATAAAATTCATGGCTTTTGACAGATACCAACATCTGCTCGTGTTGCAACAGCGCGTCTATTTAATGATGAAAGAGAGACCTCGTATAATCAAGAATAAGTACAGATTTCTTATTAAAGGATTTTAATACAGGTGAATTTTTAAAGAAAATGCATGCTTCGCATCCACATCAAAATTACATTATTAGCTCCTCGTACTAGCAAAGCAAAATTCAAATATGAAAATCAATGCGAAAGTTCAATACAATATCATTAAATTGTATCTTTGGAAGTTCCAAAAAGAGCAAGCCACAAAATAATGATGAAACAAGAAAGCTGGAATCCACTTTTACCCCATAATATTCAATTTAATCGGCACAGCCTTTGGTATAAAGATAGTAATGAAGCGGATGGTAAGTTCCTCATTTCTTTCATGGGCAAATTTGTCCAAATTTCAGAAACTTCCTTTAGGTTATAACATAAGAGTATGTTTGGATGAAGGATTCTAAGGAGGATGTATATTTCTAGAAACAATTTCAAAAAGTAAAACCAAAGTATGATATCAACATCTATTATGTTTCCAAATTTAAGAAGTCCCAAATTTTTTTCAAATAATTTAAGTTTTGTAGAAATTTAAGAACATGACAATAGTTGCAATAAACGGAGGACCCAAGGAAAATAACATATTGACACATCAATTGTGATCGACCAACAATTCTAGCTTAAGACAACTTGCAACAGAGAAGCAAAACTCACACAAAATTTGGATAAATATGAAATATACATACCACATCTAGCAAAGCCAAAATAGTTAACAGTGGACTAATGTTAGATATAAGATACCTGGTCAAAGTCCACCAATAGGAGCTTGCCAACTCCTAATCTCATAAGCATAGATGCAGCATGACTTCCAACACCTCCAAGACCGATGACCACAACATAGGATGTTGTAACCTTTTCTTGAGAGTCAAGGCCAAAGAACTGAATATTCCTAGCAACAAGCAACAAAGACATTTTTTTATTATACGAACATTGGCCAATGCATGACCATACTTTAGTCCACAACGATAGCCTAGGAATTTTAACAATAAATCGATAATTCTCAAGTTTCACTATAGCAATGATCATATCCATCACAATATGAGGCTCCTGCATGATAAATCCAAAACACAAAGCATTAATGCAAGGCATTAACTAAAACAGATAAAAGACGAGTGATAAAAAAAGGCTAAATAGTAACACCCTTCACTAAAAATATTTTGTAAAACCATAAAATCTCTGATAAAGGTTGCCCAAGAAACCCCTAATCTACTTCAAATGTGTGGGTTGGCTACATCAGTCATATAACACCACTACAATACCTCTGACGAAGTATTCAATCATTTTCAAGATCAATTTATGAGACAAATTTCTCAACCATCAACCTAGTTTTGATCTGCTTGGACCCAACTTCTATACTAGGAAATTAATGTCGAGTTTCAACGTTCTGTTCAAGCTAACTTGATACCAGTTTGCATAACTTTTTAGCTGATTAGGATGGGAAAGAATCAGCAAGTAACAAATTCATCGCCACAAATTAATTCCAAACAACATAACACGCTTAACTTGAGTTACTGGAAATGAAGGATGATTAGGGAGAAGAGTGTGGATGAGGGTGAGAGAGGTAGGAGGCGCCAAGGAGACAAAATAAAAAGAAAGTTAGAGCCAAGATGTTTAGCCATTTAAATGAACTTTAAATACTCATTAAGATCAATTGCCCACAAAAATTGAGGTCTAGCTGCAATTTTAAAAAGATTTGCAGGTTTTGACCAAAACACTAAAAAGTGTCTAAAATGAAAGTAAAATAGTAAAATTATATAAATATAAAAGGAAAAAATTCAATATATATATATATAGATATTATATATAGTAGCTAGATGAACTTAAACAAGCCAAACTCACCTATAATAAAACACGACTCACTTTTTTTATGATAATAAAGCATGGCTCACTCATTAAATTTGTTAATTTAATTAGTAACAGCACATAAAAAAGCTAAAATTGTGCTCATTCACAAACTATTGAATCAACATTTTTGTTAGCTTGCACCCCAAATGTAGACATTCTACAAATCTACTGGGTCTCTGCTTATTGTGGAGGGTTGTTGTTTGGAAACCTCAATTATTTTGATCTAGAAGTTCTCCCAATTGTTGAAAGTTGCCAAGTTGATCATCCACTTAAAAATCTTTGTTATAATAAGATTCATATATAGTATAATAATATATCATAGAAATAAACATATTTTTCTCAAGTCCAGAAAGAGAGAGTAGTGTACATGCTATACAAACACAAAAAGACCAATACTCTCACCTTTGACTTTCAGCTTGCCTTGACAAATGAGAATACAAGATTTAGCGAAAACATGACCTAAGAATTTGAGGAATGAAAAAAGAAAACCACAATTCTCGTGTAGCATTTTTATTTCATAAAGAGGGTCAACTTTGAAAACATAGTTCAACCATAGACCTCGGGTTGAAGAGATTTACCTAGTCAGTTGTTCAGAAACTATTTCATCTGCCGGAAGGTTCAAGCCATCCAAACCGCGATTCCCATTTCCAAGATCAATTTTGCATTTAACGGTTGTGTCTGATGCAATTCCAATTCCAGAAATAGCAATCAAAGAAATGGAACAAAAACATTTTCACCAACTTTCTAATATCTTACAAAAAGCTTAACGAGAACGAGTTAAATTTGAATGGAAAATGATGTTAAAAATTTAAAATAACACATAATTAACAAATGCAATTGCCTCTATCAAATTTAGCATGCTTAGCGTTTTGTCTGTGTCGTAGGTCAATTAGAGCAGTGAACACAAGGAATAAAATAACTGCAGCTTTTCATCACTTGTGACAAGCATACTACACAATCAAACAGCAATCACCACGTCATGCAAGTTTCCTTAGAAGTATAATTTCTAGCCAAAATAAAACATCAGCAATCTTTTAACTTGGTGATGCTGTCACATACAGAAAATGAGATGCAACACAGCCATATCATTTAATCCAAACTTGAATCTCCTAGCTTCTCACAAGTAATCTCCCAAGCTTGATTTCCTAGCCTCTCAAAAGTTTAGAACTCTTACTAAATAATTTGAAAATTGTAAAGGAGGATTAAGTAAAACACACCAGATCAAGTATCACTTTCAATATCTCACATGGATCATTTGAGAACATTCGTCAGACCATATTATCAAACAATTAAGGATCATTATGATAACATATATTCATATCGAAATAGATAATTTCAAAATTGTCAAATTCATTGATCAACTTTGAGTATAGATCATTCTTGAAATAACGTACCATACAACTTAGTTTCGATTTTTAAAAATCATAAAAGATTCATCACTGTTAGCTATTGTCGCTACTATAAAAGACGCCTAGAGTCATATTGATAATCTGGTTCTCTTAATCATTACTAATTATTGTAACTGTTAGTACACCCCATGTGCTAACTATTGTAACCCATTAGTAACACATACCACTAGTTCTATATCAATTGTCCCCTTTTGAGGAATCCAATTCATAGCTATCATAAATAGGTTTGACCAAAAAAAAAAACCAAACCAAAAACCGAACCGGAGCGTTTGAACGGTTTACGGAATACAAGTTTGAAGATCGTGGGTAACCAAGCCGAACCGAATTCAATTTTTTATTTAATTTATAATTATTTTTATTTTTTATAATGGAAAAATAGGTGTATGTATTTCAAATAATGAAAATAAATTACAAATATTATATAAGAATTATTAATTGCTTTTATTTATTTGAAAATTTATCAAATAAATGTAAAAAAACAAATCCTTTTTTTAAAGGGTTACATTTTGATACACTAGCTTGCGTAAGAAAATATTACACAACCCTTCTTTAAAATCTAAGATCTAAATTCCTAAACTTATAACCCTAAACCTAAGCCCTAAACCCTAAAATCTAACCTTAAATCCTAAATTCTAAACCCTACAACATAAACCCTTAAACACTAACCTAACGCCCTAAACCCTAAAATTAACAAGCTTAAAGTTTACACAGCTTGTGTATCAAAGTTTTTTTTTCCTTTTTTAAATAAAGTCAAAAAAGTCAACCAAAAATTAATATGAAAAACCCAAGAATCAAACCGATCCCAACCGAATTAAAATGGACGGTACAAAAATTCCAACAAACCCAACCGAACCTCACCCCTAATCATAAAACATTATTTTAGTCAGAAAAACAATCCATAAATCATCATATTAATAAACTAAAACAAAATTGTCAAAAATAATAATAACAATGTGTTTGACCCTAATGCATATCCTTAAAATAATGAAATAATACATTAAACTCAACTTCACATAGCCTCTTCATTAAACAGAACACTACAAAATCCTGTTGGAAGTTATTTTTAATCAATCATGGATTCATTATAAATCAAATTCATAGAGATTCATGATTCAATGAGTGAGCGATAACTGAGAAGCTGACAACTACTAATTCCTTAAATATCAATGTTGTCAAGGGCACAAGGTGCACTCTAGACGCTTAAACCCTTATATTGCCACAAGCGCAGGGCGCAAAAAAAAGCAGTAGCCTGAGTGAAGTAAAGCACAATATGTAAATGTGTGAGATTTTGTAATATATATTATATAAAGCTTAAGATATATAATAAACTCTAAAGTGGAGTTGAGTTTATCTGCAAAACATGCAACTTTGGTTGTTCAATATGCATGATTTACTTATGGACAATGTTTATAAAGTATAGAGTTTGATTGTATCCTGTTCTTACTACTAAAGGCATATCAAATAAAAAAGTGAAAAAAATAAAAGAAATTAAAGAGAAATTCAGCTAGACGGGCATTTTTGTATGCCTATCCCCTTAAAAAAAGCGTGCCTAGGTGCACCAGGCATGAGCCTGATCAAATGAGTCTGGCCTGAAAGGACCTAGGGCGCTTTTGTTAAGCCAGTAGAAATGAGTTAATCAAGAGAGAGAACCCCATATCAACTATATCCACTTTAAGTCGGCCTTACTCGAGTTAATTTCTACGCTTATCTCATCTGCTAGCTCGCCTTCTTCTTTAAGTAGTCTTTACTTTAGCATTCTCTTTCCCTTTCTGGCGCCCGTGAGAACATACTTTTCTTTTTCAATTCATTTCCATCGGACTTATCCGGGTTCTAATTAATAAGTAGCTTGCCTGGGGTGAGCTCCTCCTACTGATCTTACTCCAAGAGATTCAATATCACCGGAGAGAAAGCCTAGTCACAGGAACTGAAACAATTGAATTACCCGAGGCTATCCCAGTTCCAATTTCGCTAACACGAGGAAAGTCTGTCTTTTTGGCATAAATCTGTCTTCTTCTTTAAACCCCGAAACTCTTCTTTATAGTTTAGTCTACCTACGCAACTCTTTTGAAGTGAAGCAGGCTTCATAGCTTTAAGGGCTAGGCTTGCTGCTGGGGTTTCATTTTAAATATTAAAGAGCTCGGCCTTTACCTACCTAAATCAATTCCCTTTTGCCGGATCGATCCTTTCTCTTCCTGTGCAGACACGCCTAGGCGCACACCTTGACAACACTTCTAAATATTAGTCTAACTTAATCATATCTACCAGAACAATGTAGATATCGGTTTATGTAGCAGCAATAATTTTTCAGCTAAAGAAAAGCGTGTTGCTGGTCAATCGTGTTTATAACGTTACAAGGCGTATAGTTAAAAGCATGTAGAAGTCCATCAAATGAGAGAATACTATACAACAGCAAGCATTTTCTTTAAGGCAAAAGCTCCACAATTAATCCGATTTCCTAAAACATAGAAACGGTGTATAACAAGACAATTACTAAGTAAATAAAACAGACATTACCATTCAATTCGATTGCCTTTTTATCGCGCTGATTTGAAATCCTTCTGCAAAAAACAACGATAATTCAATCATTAAAAAAATTCTGATAAACTGCCTAAAGGATATAACCAATTTTCTATCATTTGCCAAATCAGATCAAGTGAACGATTCGTTCTAAATTCTTATATTTAGTCTGCTGCTGGGCAACTAAAAGGCAATTAATTGCTTCAACAAAACAACTTCCCCAAAAGAAAGAAAGCAGAGCCTAGAAATTTTATTCAGATTTAGGAATTTTAGCGAACATGGAGTGTATGAACAAACATTTTCAAGGAAACAAAAATAGAGGAAAACACGATCGACGAGCCAATGAGATCAACTGAAATTCAAACGGTATGAGAAGACACTTGCCTTGGGAGAAGCTTAAGAAGAAACAAGATAGAAACAGCACCTACAAAAGCTCCGCCTCCCACTAAAGCCAAACTTTTCAGCTTCTCCTCCATTTTTATTTTACACTTTTGTTTGGGTCCTTAATCTTCAATGTCCGCAGCTGAGGGTTTTAGGAGGGATACTGGCTTAGGGTTTAGACTTAACCATATACAAAGCCATTGATATCTATTGTTATAGTAAAAATATCATAACAGTCCCTGTACTATACATTGTATTGCAATTTGATATCCCAACTGAAAAATGGGTAAACTAATCCCTGTACATTTTGAAATTAGCAAATTGGTCCTCATTAAAATTTTCATGATTCATTCATTCTTCTGTTAACCATTGATGTTGCATTTATAAAATGTGTAATTTAAAAAAATATAAAAATTAATATATGTATATTAAAATTTAAAATTATGAAAATAAATACTTATCAAAAAAGGCTTAAATGAAAAATAAGTGCTTAAAGTATACCTCTTTTGAACTTTAGGCGCTTAAAGTATTTTTTCTAAAAATAAGTGCCTAAAATTTCAACCATTATAATTTTAGGTGACTAGTAGTTAACCACCATTAAAAAAATTTTGTTAACCAATAAAAATTAGACACATGTCATGTTTTAAATTATAATTTCTGTGATCGAAAGGGTGAGTTCGACGACGATATCGGCATCTGACGGCAGCAAAAGTGAAGATTTGAGGATTTGGGGTTTTTTTAGGGATTTAAGGACTGATTTGAATATTTTTTAGAATTTTAGGATTTAAAAAAAATAAATTTTAAAGTTTTTTTAGAAAATAAATTTAAAAAATAATATTTCTGCCCTGTGTCGCGTTTTGATTGGTAACGGGTTTTTTAAATGACCGGGCACCTAAAATTATAACGGTTAAAACTTTAGTCACCTATTTCTACAAAAAATATTCTAGGCAACTAAAGTTAAAAAGAAGGTAAGAATAATAAAAAACATAACTTTAGGAATTAACCTAATGACCGAATCTCTCTCTGAAGCCCCTCGCCTCGAAGATCCTCGTCTTCCCAAGAAGCAGCGTCAGCGCGATGAAGATCCCCCAGACGACGACTTCTCTCCTGCTTCACCTCCTGTCACGACCATAAACTGTGATTTCACTCCCGCTGTGACGACATCGAAACCTA
Source organism: Hibiscus mutabilis (assembly GCA_019671005.1). Lineage (NCBI taxonomy): Eukaryota > Viridiplantae > Streptophyta > Magnoliopsida > Malvales > Malvaceae > Hibiscus > Hibiscus mutabilis. The sequence continues at coordinate 43,258,162 of CM033726.1, read as the reverse complement.
TCGTGTCCTACAAGGAAGCGGTGACAGAAGGCTCAGATTCTCAGCCTGATAATGATTTGATTATGATCGACGATGATGACATTGAACTACTTGATGAGGACGTTCGTGTTGGCGTCACGGATGGTGTTCCCTTCATTGAGTTCTCGACGAGAGTCTAGGATCTGGCCTTGAAGAGTATGGAATTTACCCTAGTTCTCAAGATTCTAGGGCGTCGTGCGGGCTATACCACCCTTGTAACAGACTTATTAACATCTAGAAACCGACAAATCCAATCAAGCTCATCGACATAGAGAATGATCACTTCTTCGTTAAGTTTCCATCTTAGATAGATTATATCGCTGCCCTTACGGATGGCCCCTGGACCATTTTTGGTCATTATATCATGGTGGAACCCTAGTTTGAGGACTTCGATCCTTCACAAACTCACCCAAGCCGTATCATGGCTTGGGTTCACCTTCCGGGCTTACCAATCACCTGGTACAAGCGAAGCCTAATTGAAGCCATTGGCTCATGCATTGGATCGGTGGTCAAAATCGACTATCAGACTGATAATGGCCGATGTGGTCGCTTTGCCCGAATGGCGGTAAAGATTAACCTCAAACAACCGCTCATTTCCAAGATTATCGTCAATGGTCGTTCTCAGTTTGTGGAGTATGAATCACTTCCAATAGTGTGCTTCAAGTGTGGCATATGTAGGTACACCAACGACCACTGTCCACAGAATCGACCACAAAAAATGCTACGAGGTCAGATGTTCCTCAGCCGGTTGCTCTACCTGCATAAGCCCCATCTGAGCCCTATGGTCCCTAGATGCTTGTTGAAAAACGTCGACGTTGCCCAGTGAAATCCACATGCCCACCAGTTCGATCTGTTGCCAATACGTATACAGAAAACTCCAGGTACAACCTTATTTATGTAGAGAATGACTATGATGTTGAGGCTGCTAATGATGCAGATATGCCCCTTAATGATCCGTTATCGGCTCCCACTGCCCCGACCCATGTTCAAGAACCTTTGACGCAACCTCAAGATGTGCTTCATAGCCCCGAGGATGACTCTGATCCCTCTAGCTCTACCGGTAAGCCTAAGGGTAAGAACCCTGTTGTGATCCGCAAACCTACACTAATTGTTTTGGGCCCACGGAACACTAATATCACGCCTAGGAAATCAGCATCCGGTACTGGTCTCTCTAATCAAACTACCAAGGGTCGAAATCAGCTCTCGAGTCTCAACCCCTCTATAACCCCCTAAACTCGCCTATGCGAAACACCCAATTTAGGAGGTCACATTCGGGTCACCGGAACGACCCACAACAAAAACAAAAGAAAAATTTTAAAAATACATTAAAAGTGTAAAATAAAATTTTTGTTAAAACCATATTAAAATTTCATTTACACATAGCTGAAAACCATACTCGATCATTTAATAAAATGTGACATACATGCCCACTAATACACAAATACCGTACTCCACGTGCAACGCCAATGGAACTCTCAAACTGATATCAGTCATAGAACCATAATCAGATTCATTTAACCTATCTACCCTCCAGCTGAACACCAATGTGTAATTCCCTATAACTGGAGGCTGGTCCTAGGTCCAAAGGTGTAGGAGGCCTAACTGGAGGCACAAAGCCTATCTAGAGGCACAAAGCCTATCTGAAGGCACAAAGCCTATCTAGAGGCACAAAGCCTAACAAAAGGTCAGCTTGATCAGAGCTGCATATAAGACTTCAAATCATGTTCCCAATAATACCCAGAAAATATCAATTTAGCCATTAGACAGGAAATCATCAAAAATCAGATATCAAACTTTCATTTTATAAAACATTTATTCTTTTGAATCGAAACAGATAGTCACGATAATATATTAGAAATGATATTTTACAGATTCTGAACAATTTTCAAAAAGAGATTATTATACAAGGGATACAGTGAATAATGACGTCGTTACGACATTAAGAACTTAATTCATCAGAACCATTCAGAATTTTAGAATTTAATGATCATGCAATAGTTCAGATATACTAGAATATTCAGATAGTCCATGATCATTTAGGATTCAGGATATAACAGGAAGGTTCTAAACAATTTAGCTCATAAACTGAATAACTACACATAAGCTCACTTGGGTTCAAGGTCAATTTTGGAGGCTTTTGGGTTTGAATTTTGCAAAACCAAATTTAAATATAGACTTAGGACGTCAAAAAATATAAAACAAGGGTTTTCGAAAATTTTGACTTTTTAGGTCAAAATCAACGCTTACGTCATACTGACGCGTTGATCAACGGTCAATGGTCAAAGATGAATGTAGCAGTCAATGCAGACATCATTGGTCAACGGTCAATGTTGATGTCAGCGGTCAACACTGACGTCGGTGGTCAAATGTTTGACTCAGGCGAGTTGACTCATTAAGTTGACTCGGCCGGGTTGGCTCACTGAGTAACTTGGTCAATGAGTCGGTCGGGTCGGGTCGAGTCGGAGTGGGTTTATTACCCAAAGTCATTGGGCATTAAACAGGTCGGCCCACTGAAAAAATATATGGTTTATTGAACCGGCTAAAGGGTTTGGGCCGATTTAATCACTCGATTCAAGGCCAGACCGGGTCTAATATTGGTCCGACTAACTCGGTTCAAAGGCCACCGTCCAAGGTGGCCGGAATTCGCCCTTATGCAGCGCATGACCTCCACGTGTGGCCTAAAATGGCCGAAAAACGCCCAAAATGCTATATTTTGCCAGCTTTTAACCAGAAATTTAACAAATATCGTACCGAAACTTACCCAAAATTGGATTTGGCCCCGAGTTAAACGTAGCTCTGATGGACCTCCTACCGGCATTGGTTCAACGATTTCTCAGAGGGGTTTTGATCACCTACGTACGCTGAGCACACCTGGACCCGTGGGGGTGGCCGAAAACTGAAGAAATCAGAAATAAAATTAGGGTGAGATTCGACGAAGCTCTAACTGGAATTTGAACGACGATGGGGCTCCGTTCAGCGAGTGGTGAACGGGGTTGGGTTCACGGGATACCGACGGTCACTCTAGACACTGCGGGGACAGCCACGTCTACGCGGTGGCTGAGATCGAAGGGTGGCTGGGGTTAGGGTTTGGGGAAAAAATTTGGAAACCTTTCCTCTTTCTCTCGATCTAATCTAAAAACATAACGGAGACAGAGGGATGAAAATCATTTTTTATTTTTCAGAAACCCCCTTACATAGCTTAAAATTTAATCGAATTGAAAAAAATGACAAACATGGGTACTTGGCCCAGTGGTTTAACACACTTGGGGGGTAAAAGGAAACGGTAAGGTCGTGGGTTCAAGACCTTATGGCTGCAAATCCCTATTTTTTTTATGCCTCCAACACACACACACACACATATATATAGTCAAAGGGTTACAATTCTCCCCCTCTAAAAAAAATTTCGTCCTCGAAATTTACCTGGGCCAGATCAGTGTGGAAGCCACTCTTTCATTCATCATTCCACTAAAATTCGACCATCAGGGGGTACTTGGTTCTTAAGACTTACTCAAACGTTCACGAATCAATCTAACATTATTACCAATTTCTTGAATTAACTCGGGTCTCAAAGTCTTTTCATTAAGTAATCTCAGGCCACTATTCAGATTATATCGTCTGCAATCATACGAGATTCTATAAAGTTTCATGCACCCACTTACTTGATATCTACTGTATAAATAAACTTAGTCAGTGACATGGACTTTCCCAACTATCACGAAAGTCATCCACTTACTTTTAACTAAATTTCAGACAATCGTTTCCTTTATGTATAACAGAGTTACCACAAAATTTACAATTTCGTTACGTTCAAAGACACCTTTCTTTCCAATTCATAATACTTTTATCAAATTTTCACCAAAATATTCTCAAACATAATCATCACTGAATAGCCTTACCTGTAATCTTATATCAGTTACCTCACATAATCAAACATTTACTCTCAATCTAAATCAGATCTTTAATTTCACAAGCATTAACCATAATAGGTTTTTTACCCGGATTCCAATTCACCACGCTAATCCAAATCATAGAAGAACATTACCGAAATTTATTGCCAGTACAGATTGAGCTATTATTGATAGAATGGTTAGATGCACGTATTACAGGAAAATTGATTCGACATCGGAGTCCCAAATCGATAGAGTATGGTTATAATCTAGGGGCATGTACAGACTATATACCCTATGATAGACGATAGGTCGATCTAACCAAAATGACGCAACTCTAAGCTCTGATACCACTAAAATATAACCCCTAAACCCGCCTATGCGGAACACCTAATTTATGAGGTCACATTCGGGTCACCAGAGCGACCCACAACAAAAACAAAAGAAAATTCTTAAAAATACATTAAAAGCGTAAAATAAAATTTCTATTAAAACCATATTAAAACTTAGTTTACACATAGCTGAAAACCAGACTCGATCATTTAATAAAATGTGACATAAATGCCCACTAATACACAGGTACCGTACTCCATGTGCAACGCCAATAGAAATCTCAAACTGATATCGGTCATAAATCCGTAATCAGATTCATTTAACCTATCTACCCTCCAACCAAACATCAATATGTAATTTCCCTATAACTAGAGGCTGGTCCTGAGCTTGAAGGCGTAGGAGGCCTAACTAGAGGCACAAAGCCTATTTGGAGGCAAAAAGCCTAACGGGAGGCACAAAGCCTATATGGAGGCACAAAGCCTAACGGGAGGTCAGCTTGATCAGAGCTGCCTATAAGACTTCAAATCATACTCCCAATAATACCCCAGAAAATATCAATTTAGCCATTAAACAAGAAATCATCAGAAATCAGATATCAAACTTTCATTTTATAAAATATTTATTCTTTTGAATCGAAACAGATAGTCACGATAATATATCAGAAAACATATTTTACAGATTCTGAACAATTTTCAGAAAGAGATTATTATACAAGGGGTACGGTGAATAATGACGTTGTTGCGACATTGGGAACTTAATTCATCAGAACCATTCAGAATTTTAGAATTTAATGATCATGTAGTAGTTCAGATATACTGGAATATTCATATAGTTCAGGATCATTTAGGATTCATGATATAACATGAAGGTTCTAAACAATTTAGCTCATAAACTGAATAACTATACATAAGCTCACTCGGGTTCAAGGTCAGTTTTGGAGGCTTTCAGGTTTGAATTTTGAAAAACCGACTTCAAAAATGGATTCAGGATATCGAAAACATAAAATAAGGGTTTTTGAAAATTTTAACTTTTCATGTCAAAGTCAATACTGACGTCAGCAGTCAAAGTCAACGCTGACGTCATCTAATGTCATCGATCAACGGTTAAAGCTGACGTTAGTAGTCAATGCTAACATCAACGGTTAATGGTCAATACTGACGTCAGCAGTTAATGCTGACGTCAAAGGTTTAACTCAGGCGAGTTGACTCATTGAGTTGACTCGGTTGGGTTGGCTCACTGAGTTGACTCAGTCAAAAGGTCGGTCGGGTTGGTCAGACACGGATCGGGTTGGGAGTGGGTTTATTACCCAAAGTCATTAGGCCTTAATCAGGTCGGCCCACTAAAAAAAACATATGGGTTATTGAACCGACTGGAGGGTTTGGGCCGGTTTAATAACTTGGTTCAAGACCAGACTGGGTCTAATACCGGTCTGGCCAACTCGATTCAAAGGCCACTATCCAAGGTGGCCGGAATTCGCCCTTAGGCGGCGCGTGACCTCCACGTGCGGCCTGAAATGGCAGAAAAATGCCCAAAATGTTATATTTTGCCAGCTCCAACGACCAAAACACGAAATTTAACCAGAAATTTAACAAATATCATACCGAAACTTACCCAAAACCGTATTTGGCCCCGGGTTCAATGTAGCTCCAATATACCTCCTACCGGCGTCGGTTTAACAATTTCTCAGAGGGGTTTTGATCGTCTACGTACGCTGAGCACACCTGGACCCGTGACGTACTTTATCGGCGATGAAGGTGGCCGGAAACTGAAGAAATCATAAATAAAATTAGGGTGAGATTCGACGAAGCTCCAACTAGAATTTGAACGATGATGGGCTCCGTTCGGCGAGTGGTGAACGGGGTTGGGTTCACAGGATACCGACGGTCACTCCGGATATGGTGGTGATAACCACGTCTGCGCGGTGGCTAAGATCGAAGGGTAGCCAGAGTTAGGGTTTGGGAAAAAAAATTAGAAACCTTCCCTCTTTCTCTCGGTCTAATCTGAAAACATAATGGAGACATGGTGGATGAATATCATTTTTATTTTTCGAAAACCCCCTTACATAACTTAAAATTTAACCGAATTGAAAAAAATAACAAACATGGGCACTTGGCCCAGCGGTTCAACACACTTGGGGGTAAAAAGAAACGGTGAGGTTGTGGGTTTAAGACCTCATGGCTGCAAATCCCCATTTTTTTTGTATGCCTCCAACATACACACACATATATATAGTCAAAGGGTTACACCCTCAAAGCACTCGACGTTTGTTTTAGCTGCGTCCGCGCCACCCGTTGCCCCTACCCGCAACACTCAATGAGTGAAAGCTCCCAGTAATGGCACTAAGCAATCACTCCCTGCCACCCTTACGGCTCTTCTTTTGCCATCGACCTCGGATAATCATGCACCTGCAGTTGGTTCCCTATCCTCTGGCCATTCGGCCATGAAGGAATGATCTCTGAGTCTCTCGGCTCCACCTTTTGCAAATTGTTTATTATGTCAATCAACTTCTTTGTTTGGAATGCACAAGGATGTGGAAGCCGTAATTTTGTCCGTGTGACTAAGCAATATGTTATCGATCACTGACCTAACATTTGTGTTTTTATTGAAACCCGTGTGAGCCGAAGACGAGCTGATCAAGTCATCGCTTCCCCGGGCTTCCCTAATTCTTACAGTGTTGAAGCACTCGGTTTCTCGGGTGGTATTTAGCTGTGTTGGTTTGACCAAATTCAGATTACTCTCATTTCTTGCCACTTCCAATTTATTCATTGTCGCATCTCATCGGCTAATGCTCCGGGCTCTTTTCTCGCCACTTTTGTCTATGCTTGTCCTACATGCAGACTACGTAAGGATCTCTGGCATCATCTTACTGACTTGTCATCTTCGATCACTTCGCCATGGGTTGTTCTTGGGGATTTCAATGCCACCCTCTCTCTTGCGGATCGGCAAGGCTGCTCGTCTAGCTCTCCGAAACTATTTTTTCAAGACATGGTTTTTAACTGTGGATTGCATGACCTCAGATACTCGGGGCCAAATTTTACCTGGTCTCATGGTAATTGCTCTGTTCGTTTGGACCGCTGTTTTGGTAATGCCTATTGGTTTGATAATTTTTCGCGATCCTCGCTGCATCACCTTCTTCGATGAAATCTGATCACAGACCTATTCTTTTGTCCTCTGCTGGTCAGTGCGCTTCACCGAGATCTCCTAATTTTAAATATTTCTCTGGTTGGTCCCTTCACCGTGACTTTAAATGCTTCGTTAGCGAGAATTAGAATCCTACTCTCCCTGTATCAGAGGCGATTTGTCAATTTTTCGAGGCCGTCTCCAAATAGAATTCTAAAGTCTTTGGCTCCATTGGGCGTAACAAGAAAATACTCATGGCTCGTCTCAGGGGTGTTCAACGATGCTTAGACCAAAAACGCACCAGCAATATGATGAAACTTGAATCGAAGCTCCTCCAAGATTTGGAACTATTACTTGATCAAGAAGAGCTCCTTTGGAAGCAAAAATCTAGAATTGGCTAGATTAATTTTAGCAACCGCAACACCTCTTATTTCCACTCCAAAGCTAAGTTTACAGATCATGACCGCTTGCGAGCTGCTGCCTCCACCTTCTTTGCCTCCTTATTTGCCCCAGATGACACGCCACTTCCTCCACTCCCCTTTGTGGGTATGTTCCCTCCAATTGTCGAATCTTGCTGTTGTGCTTTGTCCATGATCCCTCTTGATATAGAAATAAAAGAAGCACTTTTTGACATGTAGCCATTGAAAGCTCCTGGCATCGATGGCCTCCATGCTCATTTTTATCAGACGAACTGGGATATTATGGGGCCCTCTGTACGTACTCTGATTCAATCAGTTTTCTGTGGCGAGGGACTTGATGCATCGCTTAATTGTACCGGAATAGTCTTTATCCCAAAAGGGCCTCATCCGAAAACTTTTGCAGACTTCCGACCAATTAGTCTATGTTCTGTTCTTTACAAACTTGTCACAAAAATTATAGTCAAACGGTTGCAACCCATCTTCCCATCTCTTATTGGTTCTCACCAAACGAGTTTTCTGAAGGGTCGCAGTATAACGAAGAATGTAATTGTGAATCAGGAAATTGTGCACTCTATGAATCTCAAGAAAGGTGCCATGGGGTGGATGGCTATAAAAGTTGATCTGCAAAAAGCTTTTGATCGTCTCCGTTGGGAGTTCATTGAAGATACCTTAATTGATGCAGGCTTCCCGACTCGCCTCATCTCGTTCATTATGCATTGCATCACCTCGGTCACATTTCAGGTAAGGAATGGTAAATATGGCGATAAGTTCAAACCGAAGCGGGGAATTCGACAAGGAGATCTCGTATCTCCCTACCTCTTTAACTTGACTATGGAACGGCTGAGTTATATTATCTCTTTTAAGGTTACCTCCGGGGAGTGGTTGGGCTTCAAACTTACTCAGGATGGTGCCCCTGTATCTCATCTTTTTTCGCTGACGACTTCGTTTTATATGCGAAAGCGACTTTGGAAAATGCTTCAGTCATTGATGCCACACTTGAAATATTTGGGGCTAGTTCAGGCCACTTGGTTAATAAACAGAAGACGAAGATTTTTTCTCCCCCAATACATTTCAAGACCATCGGACTGCTATATGTTCGTGAATTGGCTTTGAGGAAATCTCTGGCATGGGCTTGTATTTAGGCGTTCCGGTTCGACACATTGGTGCAACATCTGAGATCTTTGATTTTGTAATGGATTGAGTGCAACGCAAGCTCGACGGGTGGTCTGCCAATTCTCTTTCATTTGCTGGCCGGCTGACCTTAGCAGAATCTGTCATTCTCAGCATACCGTCCTATATAATGCAATCTTACAAGCTCCCCTCCCGTATCTGTGACAGAATTGGAGCTCTTATCCATCGTTTCATTTGGGGTTCCAGCTCTGCTTCCTCCCGTATGTCACTTGTTAATTGGAGCACACTAAGTCAGTCCCTGCACAATGGTGGTCTCGACATTCGATCTATGGCCAATGCCAATTCGGCTTTTCTAATGAAAGTCTGCCTGCCCTCCGTTACCGTTTGGTCAGTTTCTGAGTCTCTCATTTGTGAAAAATATAGAATGAATGAGCTTTCTCCTGCAACCATTAGTCAAGCCAATTGTTCCCCTTGTGGCGAGCACTCGCATATATTTGGCCAACTTTCCATGGTGCACTAGCTTGGTCAATTGGAGATGGTTGTACCATTAATTTCTGGACTGATAATTGCTTACCGGAGGTGGGTCCATTGTTGAACTGGAAAAACCATGATACTATTGTTGAGCTCTCCTTAAAATTGTCATCGGTGACCATGGCGGATGGCACTTGTGCAGTCACTTAACTATAGGGTTGGTTCTATTTTTGACCATCGAATTATAAATCTTATCAATCAGGTCACTTAACTATTTGAATTGTATCAATTAACCCACTAAATTGAAATGTTGATGTCAAACTTAAAAAATTATATAATAATACATTTAATCCTTGATACTTACACTTCCTACCAATTTTGCCACAATAGCACATTTAGTCCTCATTACTTGCCCATTTTTCTATTTTTTTCTCAAACACTGTCATCTTCTTCGCATTGTTTAATTTTCCCTCACAAATCAAGAACCCAAACTAGTAGTTTACTCTAGCCTTAATGAAAAAGTCAATTACGAAAAGCTTGATGAAATAAAAGAACCCCAACTGAAAAAATGTGAATTATACCTCAAAAGATATTTTTCTCCGCAAATGTATCTGTTGCTTAAGTTGGGAACATTTTTTTCTTTTTTTTTTGTTTGAAATGGAAGATTCAATTTGCTTGGTGTTGCAGTTGAAGGAACAATTAAATTATGTGATGAATCGATTCTTTGCATCTTTCTTCATAAAATATGGGTTGAAAAAAAAGGAAAAAATCGATTTTTTATATGTTAATCTCACCAAATTTGAAATCCTATGGAGGGTTTTATTGTCATTTAAGTCTAAAATAGATGGACACAAAGAAAAGCAAAGTCCTAGGTTTTTAATTAGAAAAAATGAAGCTTTTTCTTTTTGTATAATTGCAGGGTAAGTAAATTTAAGTTCCAAATTAATAAAGTTTGTAAATTTAGAAGATTAAATCAATTAATTGAATGCGTAAGTAATGAGGAATAAATATGTTATTAGGGTTAAATTATTCGAATTAAGATTAAATTGAATGAATATAATAAAATAAATGATAAAATGTGTAATTATATAAATTTATTTAATTGTTGCATCATCAATTTTTATTAATACTATTTAAATAATTAAGTGATTTGATTGACAAAATTCGTAATTTAGAGGTCAAAATATAATCACCCTTGTAATTAAGGGACTATACATGTAGTTTACTTCTTTTTTCCTTTGTTACCCAGGTCGAATATTGAAGCTCTACCTTCATCTTCCTAATTTCAATCCAGATTTTGGAAAATAAATAAGGAATTTAAATAATAATAAATTTAAAAAAAAATGAGAGTTTCAAAGAATGAACAAATGAATGAAATTTTTCATCGAATTTTTCCTATTTGGTACTATTTCCTAAATCAAAATGGTCTTTTGAGATACTTGAAATCCATGGATGAATCCACACAAGAATATAGTCCATTGTTGTAAACATTCAGCAATTTCAACAATTCTTTAACCTTCCTCCTTGTATTCTCACCACACCCAACCTGCAAACTCACTAGCAACTTCTTAAACGCCCCCACTTGAATCGCCTCTATACTAACACTTTCCTCCTCGCAAAGCTTCCACAAAATCGACACTGAAAGCTCCGTCGCCCAATTCGAAACTCTCAAAACCTTCTTCACTAACACCGCCGTAATCAAAGCATTCTTGCAGGCCTCTTCTTTTCCTTTCTTAGTATTGCAAATTTCATCCAATACACCCAAAGCAATTTCACAAACACTTTTCTCGGCCTCAACAATGGCTTCTACGATCACACCCACCAAACCCATTTCACAAATCTTGAGGTAATTTTGTCGTTCTTCGCCGTTGAAGAAATCATGCAGTAAATAGCCATCAACGAAGCTTTAGTAGCAGAGGGTGAAATTGGTTCCTTGATCGGATAAAACAGTGCTTCAACAACTCCGTCAATTGCCCGCAAGGTGTTTGAAATTATCCCTATTTCATCCGAATGAAGCATCTCCTTGAGTACCAAAACCGAAGCCTGTCTACCAGAAAGATCTCCGTTCCTCAAAAGCCAAATGATACAACGTAAAGAAGACTCGGTTCCGAGCTTGGATCGGCCTTCTTCGCCTAAAGGGAACATCCAAGACAGAACTGATAGAATTTCCACCAACAGATTTACGTGTTGCTCGAATGAATCACCGACGAAAGACTCGAAACAAGCTGATAAGACACAACCCATTCCGTTCTCTATAATGCAACGCTTGTTTCGTTCGCTTTCCTTGCCCCAGTTCTTGATTTTCCTAACCAATTCCACACACCTGTTTCCATCCCCACGTTGCGTAGCACCGGCAATCCTTGAACAAATCTCGGAGACTTCAAATTTGGAGATTAAGGTTTGGGAATTTATACGAGGAAGGTAAAGGTAAAACTAAGTCGGGTCAAAGCTCGGTAATGCTAGGGTAAAAGAATTCAAGGTTTGACCGTTGAATAGAAAAGAGAATCAAATGAAATCAGTAGGTACTATATTGAAATTGATTGTGGAGTCGGCTGAGTATTGACCAGCTGACTGAGTCATCCAGTCAACAAGTCTGTGCACTGACAGGAGACCGGCGACGGCGCGTGAGTGGCTGCTTCGTTGGTCTTTTTAACGTCAGGCGGTTTTGAAAATTTTACACCTCGGTCTATCGTTGAAGAATAGAATTGGTGTATGAACTTTAGATTCAATTATTTTTTAAAAAATATAAAACATACATTTATATAAAATATCATAAGAATTTAAGAGGATAAAGAAAATATAAATACAAATCAAAAGATTTGGATCACTAATTTCGAGGTGGTCAAAGAATTTAAGTGTGTGAAAAAAAGAATTTTAAGTTGTTTTTTTTTACAAAGTCTAATCTCAATCCTACTTAGAAGAAAAGAGAAGGGAAACTCTAGGGGATTTTTTTTTTAAGTTTGTGATTTGTTTTTTCAGTCTAGTGGTTCGGTTCTTCATTGTGAAGATACTCCTATTGATTGCAATAACTAAACAATGGCAGATACATCAAGTTGATGTAAACAACGCCTTTCTTAAAGGCGATCTTCATGAGGTTGTTTACATGCAACAACCTGCTGGTTTTGTGCAACACAAAGTCGATGGAATTCCACTTGTTTGTAGGCTTAAATTTTTTTTTTATGGCTTGCGTCAGGCCCTAAGGAATTGGTTCCTAAAACTCAACTCATTCCTGTCTCATCTTGATTTTCAAGCCTGGTCAGCTAATACAACATTGTTTGTATACAATGCTTCCCCTATCACCACGTATTTGGTCATCTACGTTGATGATATTCTTATTACAGGAAGCTCGGAGGATCACACCAAGCATATCATAGCAGAATTACACACTCAATTTTCTTTGAAGGATCTTGGTTTTCTTCAATTCTTTCTAGGACTTGAAGTCAACCAAATTGGTGGTGGGTTATTTCTTCATCAACAGAAATATGCAACTGAGTTGCTGCAACGATCAGATCATATTAATGCAAAAGAAGCAAACACACCTATGGTTGTCTAACTTAAGCTCAGTCGAATTTGGGTATGCCGAATTGCTTGCCAATTTCAATGGCCTTTTTGGTGTGTGTAATGTGTCACGCCTTAGAAGAGGCGGGGTCATTAATCCCACATCGGAAAGAAAAAGGGAGATCTTGGGATATAAATACGGTGGCGCTGTACATCCTATCAGACATGTCTTTTGGGAAGAGGGTAATGGCCCCGTGACAAGTGGTATCAGAGCGACCCTTTGACTGTCCGATTTTACGCCGAGCGCCCATGAGTGGGGTAGGCAGGGTGGACAACTGTGACAAGGTGGCCCATCACGAGAGTGGAAGCTCGTGACGAGGGCATCACGAGGTTGACTGGGGGAGAATGTCACGCCTGAGAAGAGGCGGGGTCATTAATCCCACATCGGAAAGAAAAAGGGAGATCTTGGGATATAAATACGGTGGCGCTGTACATCCTATCAGACATGTCTTTTGGGAAGAGGGTAATGGCCCCGTGACAAATGCAAGCCTCCCCCAAGCTTTTATATAGGCAAAGGGGTGGGTGGTGCGTTACGTGGAGATTTAATCTCCACGAATTTTCCCATTTTTATTTTATTTTATATTTTTTTACTTTTTATTATATTATTATTATTTTTATTTTTATTTTTTTGATTAATTTTATATTAATAATATTACTATTAAAATAATACTAATAATACTAAAACCTGGACAAAAATGAGTGATTACAGCTGCCCCTTTTTGCTTGTTCTTGTGAAACGAGAACAAAGCAAAGATCAAAAGCACTCATTTTGTCCTTGGCTTCAGAATCACAGGTTCTTCTGGAACTTTCTACTCTTCTTCAACCAACTCTTCCAGTTTCAATATTCTAAATGGAGGATCAATTGGGGAAGACAAAATCTTGAAATAAAAAATTTGAGGTCACAAGTTCTTCCTGTATAGAATTGTTCTTTCTTCTTCTGACTGAAGCCTTGGAAAAGCAAATTCTCCCTATATAGAACTTTAACTTGTCCTCGGTAAAGTCTTTGGGCTACAAGTCCTTCATATATAGAACTTTCGCCTTCAACTATCAACGTTGCATGTTCTCCCTATATAAAACCATTCACTCGGAGGCCTCGAGTTATGAGTCCCTCCTATATAGAACTTTTCACTCTGAGACGCTCTTTGCCTTCAACGCTGCGGGTTTTTCCTATATAAAACCTTCTGCGTCACGGGCGGATTCTTCCGACTGGGAGTTCCTCCTATATAGAACTGCTAGTCTTTAAACCCTAGAGCTGCAAGTCCTTCCTATATAGAACTTTTAGCTTCTGAAATCTCGGAGTTACAGGTTCTTCCTATATAAAACCTTTCGCTGTGAGGGCTCGAAAATACAGGCCCTTCCTATATAGAACATTTATATTCGAATGAGGGACTCATGCCAGACTGGCTATCGATCTTTCTGGACTCACGCTACTAAGGCTGCCGAGATCTTTGTTCAAATTTGGGGATTCACGCTGAAAATGGCTACCTATCTTTCTGGAAATTTAGGGATTCATGCCGAAAATGACCACCGATCTTTTTGGACTCACGCTACTATGGCTGTCGAACTTTCTGGCCTTATGCTACTAAGGCTATCGAAATCTTTCTTCAAATTTGGGGATTCACGCCGGAAAATAGCCACCGATATTTTTGGACTCACGCTACTATGGCTACCGAACTTTCTGGCCTTACGCTACTAAGGCTGCCGAATCATGCCCGAAGGACTTATTGATGGCCCGAAAGACTTATCACCATGCTCGAAAGACTTACTGGTGGCCCAAAAGTCTTATCATCATGCTTGAAGGTCTTACTGATGGCTCGAAGAACTTAATATCCCATTTTACGCTACTTTGGCTACCGTCATCTGGCCTCACGCTACTATAGTTGCCGACATCTGGCCTCACACTACTATGGTTTCCACATCATGCCCGAAGGACTTATCACCATGCTCGAAAGACTTACTGGTGGCCCGAAGGTCTTATCATCATGCATGGAGGTCTTACTAATGGCCCGAAAGACTTAATATCTGGCTTTACGCTACTTTGGCTATCGTCATCTGGCCTCACGCTACTATAGCTGCCATCATCTAGCCTCACGCTACTATGGCTGCCGACATCTGGCCTCACGCTACTATGGCTGCCGTATCATGCCCAAAGGACTTATTGATGGCAAAAACTTATCACCATGCTCGAAAGACTTACTGGTGGCCCGAAGGTCTTATCATCATGCTCGAAGGTCTTACTAATGGCCTGAAGGACTTAATATCTAGCTTTACGCTACTTTGGCTATCGTCATCTGGCCTCACGTTACTATGGCTACCGACATCTAGCCTTACGCTACTATGGCTGCTGCATCATGCTCGAAGGACTTATTGATGGCCCAAATGATCTATCACCATGCTCGAAAGACTTACTAGTAGCCCGAAGGTCTTATCATTATACCCGGAGGTCTTACCGATGGCCTAAAGGACTTAATATTTAGCTTTACACTACTTTGGCTACCGTCATCTAGCCTCACGCTACTATGGCTGCTGACATCTGGCCTTACGCTACTATGGCTGCCGACATCTGGCCTCACGCTACTATGGCCACCGCATCATGCCTGAAGGACTTATTGATGGCCCGGATGACTTATCACCATGCTTGAAAGACTTACTGGTGTCCTAAAAGTCTTATCATCATGCCCGAAAGTCTTACTGATGGCCCAAAAGACTTAATATCTGGCTTTACGCTACTTTGGCTACCGTCATCTGGCCTCACGTTACTATGGCTGTCATCATCTGGCCTCACGCTACTATGGCTGCCTCATCTTTCTTTCTTTAATGAAATCTACTTCTTCAAACTTTTTGACAATTCTTCAAATACCTGTCTAAAACAAGCGAAAATTAACATGCCTCTATCTATATGATGCATGCAATGTAATGCTTTCTTCTTCTTCTTCTTCTTCTTCTCTTCTTTCTTTTTCTTCTCTTCTTTCTTTTTCTTTTCTCTTTTTTTTTTCTTTCAATCTTTTTATGTT
Source organism: Hibiscus mutabilis (assembly GCA_019671005.1). NCBI lineage: Eukaryota > Viridiplantae > Streptophyta > Magnoliopsida > Malvales > Malvaceae > Hibiscus > Hibiscus mutabilis. Next base: position 43,242,211 of record CM033726.1, on the reverse strand, counting down.
CTAAAGTCTTACACCCTGAAAGGTCGTTCCTCAGATTTTTTCATCTCTTTACTTCTTCATTGTATGCTTTTAAATCATCATTTGATCAATCACTTCGAATATGAATTAACATGCTTTCAAATCTTTCGTGCTGAAGGCTTTCTTGTCTTCAGGGTTATCACCTATCTTCATAAATGATTTTCTGGTCCTTATAATATTCTTATAAGAACCCTTGTCATCTTCTTCGCTTGGCATTGCCCCATTCAATCACGGGCTCCACTGCTTCGAATTTCCTGACCCATTATACAGAGCATTGATCTATTTCTAATCACTAGGGTGAACAAAAATGCTTCCATCCCATGAGCCCATCCTTGATCTTCTCGTAGCATTTCTACAGGAATTAACTCTCGATCCCTATGCTTTAAATCTCACAATTATTCATTTTTAAAATAATGCAAAAAGCAATTTACTTGTGTATATTTCAATACAAAAAATAATGATTGTTTGAAAAGATAACAGTCATTTTGAAAACCACAACTTGGAGGGAATACCAAACATTTTAAAAACATTGTTTGGAACAAATGGCAAACATCTTTTTTTAAAGCCAAACATTTTTGAAAATTAATGTTTGGAGAATGGTAAACAAAATTCGAAGCATATTGCCACACATTTTAAAAACTAATGTTTGGGGGAAATGGTAAACATCAAAACTTTGGGAGAAAATGTAAAACCTTTTAAAACATATTTGCCCCCAAAATATCAAACACCATAGCACATCTGCTTCAAATTGCCAGAGATCAACTCTAATGAAGCGTATATTTAGAAGATCTTGACTATTGTGGAGATATACTCAAATGTATAGTTTTTTCTAGTCTATTTGGCTTTCTAGAGGCACAATCCCATACCTAATTTCTAACCCATTTAAGGTGGCTCTCTTAATCTCACTAACTCACCATGCCCCATTCTTCCCTCATTTGGGTGTCGATTAAGCACTTCGAAGTTTGACGTTCCTTGAAGCAAGGTTAACCCTTATAGGCGGAATGAAATCTGAAGACATTCTCATTCAACTTGGATATCTAGGGATGATCAGAATGGTCTTTGGAGGCTTGTAATGTAGGCATTTTGTTAATGGTTAGATGAAGCTGTATCTTTGTGCTCGTATGATCTGGATATGCTCGCATAGAGTATTTTTTTCGGGATCACTCTAGACTGCCCATTTTCAGGTTTTCACCATAGAGTTCATTTCCTCACTCTCTTTCTTTTGGTCGGCCTTGCATTCTGGCTATGTATTGATGCTTATTTTTTGTAAAAAAATAATTGATCCTCAAAAGTTCCTTGAATGAAGGATTATGTGCATTTCTGGGAGTTCTTGTGATTGGTATGCCCAGATGAAATGTTCCTATTTCTTTCTTTCTTCTTTTTGATTGCTCTAGACTGTCTACCTTTGGGTTTTCACCCTAGAGTTCACTTCCTTCTTCTGTATCTTCAAATCAATGTATTTTGGTTGGATATTGATGCCAACATGCTCAGGCAGACTACTCTTTCCTCTTCATTTTTCGGGATCGCTCTAGACTGCCCATTTTTGGATTTTCACCCTAAAGGTCATTTCCCTTTTCGAAATTGGCAATCTTCGGGCCGACTTGTCTTGACTTGGCTCCAATTCAAGCTTCTATACAAATCTTCAAAATTGTGGATTCTTTATGTATCTCTTGCTCATTTCTTACAGTTGAAGTCTTGATCTTGTATTCTTTGATCTGTATGTGAAGTATATACAGTATTTTCTTTTTATTCCTTTTGTATTTTTTCTCCCATTCTTTTTCTTTTCTCTATTCTTCTTCTTTCTTCTTTTTATCTTCTAAGGGAATTCAACTCATCACAGTCCTTTGTCTCGAGGATAATGATAGAGCATACAACAGAACCTCGAGTTACTCGGCATAGTCATGATTTGAATATATCACTCATGTAGCTACTCCACTTTTGACTTAAAAGATGGATGGAGCATACAACCACCTTCTAAGCTTTTCACTACAACGGAGTGCCCCAAAAAATTCTACTCATTTCTCTCTTTTTAAACACTCTTATCTAGGAATACCTTTTAGTAAACCCAAGCAGTGGAGTGTAATCTCTCTTTCTTTTTTGTCTCTTTTTTTCTTTTTTCTCTTTTTTAGACTGCCCATTTTGGGTTTTCAGCCTAGAGTCTCTTTCCTCTTATTCAAGTCTGTGGATGTATTCTCGAATCAAACTGTATCTATACCAGACATTGTCGCTTGTTCCCGTAATCAGTTCTACCCAGCTCTTCTAAACTGGTGCCTATCGAATGGTAGAGTCTTCATGTATCTTCTTCTTATACTATTTAGCTTAGTTTACTCGCTCTTGATTGCTTCGGCCTTCTGATTACCATTTCTTATGTTGCTTGGTTTACTTTATGAGCATAAACTTGTCTTCATCCATTTTCCTCTAGTAGTTCTATGGTCTTCATGCCCAATTTGTTTCATCTCTTTTTCCTAGTAAAGTGAAAGAATACCATTCGTCCTTCCATTCATAGATGTCTTGAGAAAGCCTTCAGGGGGTAAAGGTTTAGGGTCAACTCTCGATTCAATGATCTTAAACGACAAGTGCTTGAGAAGGAAAATTTCTAAAATGGGAACTGCTCATTGTATAAACACTCACTTTGTTCCTCTATTGGCCTAAGCGGATTAACGAACACTCACATTTGCAATATCTTCACAACTTTCAATTTCTTCTAAATATAAGCAACTTAGAGTTGATTTCCAAATTTGAACCACATGTATTCTTGCATTTGAGATTCAAGGACCTGGTATAGAAATGATATATACATATGTCCATTAAAAATGTGTACATGTGTATGGAAAATCAAAAACTACCTCATAACAATGAATGAAATGTTTAAAGAATCAAAGAATGCAAAAATGCTTTCTAAATGGAAATGTGAAAAAGATATCTATTTGAGAGTTTTTTTTTTCTTCAAAACATTGAGAATTTCTTTGTGAACTGATGGGAAAACCATAGGGACCTTCGGACTACCTCCCGAGTACTAACTCATTCTGACCCTTTCAATGTAGTGTAGGCTTGCCATTTCTCTTGTTTTTCCTTGCTGGATCAATTCTTGTGTTATGACTCCCTCGCCAACCAGCTTTTGGATTTCTCGGTGCCATGCTCCAATACCCCAACATGAAACTCATATGCACTATTCAGGTTAAAGTTGTGGGCAAATGTGTTAGGTGTAATATTCATCGGCCTATAGGTGAGCTGCTAACCTTCGACCAAATGAGAAAATATATCTGAAATGAGTGCCCCAAATATTTTCAGACTTGCTCGTTGAATTTCTCTCGGTGATTCGGAGGGATTATCTGACCTCCTTCTCTTACCATTATGAGAATCTTGAAAGTGGTACCCATTTATCTCTTTCTTTTCTTCTACTCCTAGGTAGGTTTGGTCTTTAAACTTAGGTCCTGGAGTGCATGTTCGATTCTCTCTCCGACTGTCATGAAGTCCTCAAAGCTGGCCTTCATTTTCCCGAGCATCTTATTAAATAAGAAATATGAAAGGTTGCATGAAACATGTAAGTCACTTTCCTCTTCGTCTACGGGAGGATGCACCTGGGTCGCTAAACACAACCACCTCAAAGCACATTCTTTGAAGCCTTTATCAGGTTTCATCTTCGTACCTTGAAGATACTGACGACTTGGTGCCAGACCCAAAGCATATTTACATTGGCCCAAAAAGGCATCGGCTAAGTCTCCCTACGACTGAACTTGGTCTCTACTCAAATAGTTAAACCATATCACGGTGGGTCCTGCTAGACTGTCGTAGAAGCAGTGGAATAGTAATTTGTCATTCTCAATACAACCCTCAATCTTTTTGCAGAACATGGTCAGGTGAATCTTGGGGCATCTTGTTCCGTCATCATGCGCAAATCTGGGAATCTTTGAAATATGGAGGAATGACCAAATCAGGGTTCAAACAGAGTTTTCTTGCATCGAAGACATCAAACTTCTCCTCTCTTTTTTCTCGAGCCCATCTTCTAACTGCTCAAATCTTGATTTTTGAGTGTGTTTAATTCTTTTATTCACGATAAAACTCTAATTGGTCTTTGGATTACTCCCCAAAAATTTTATGCAAGGTAATGATAATGTTATGTAAAATATGCCATGACTGTACAATGTGACTTGTTGATTCTTGAACGGTCCTTATAAGACTTTCGTTCAATAGAAAAATGTCTGGTTGCAAGAAACTAATAATGAATTACAGGTAAAAGTTAGCTTCCTTCTGGAGATCTTGACTTCGGAAAGCAAAGCTCGTGCTCCACGTAATGCAAATGACTTGTTGATTCTTGAACGGTCCTTAAAAGACTTTCGTTCAATAGAAAAATGTCTGGTTGCAAGAAACTAATAATGAATTACAGGTAACAGTTGTAGCGATGTCCTTTTCTTCTCATCGCTAAATAGAACGCGGCTTTTTCGAAGTGTTTTTGAAAGGTGTTTTTCGAGGAGTTTGACTCTTTTGGATATAAAATATTTATTCCGTGTGGTTTTAAAAAAAACCGCATTTTTAAAAAAATGGAGTCGCCACCGGCCACTTAGGTAGGCCGGACACCATAAAACTATAGATTCAAAAAATGTTGGGTTCGGGAGTCGGTTACGGATGGGGAACGATTAGCACCCCCACACCGCCCAAAACTGGTACTTTAATAATTACCGCTTTATTAATATTGGATTTTCCGGAATAAAGTGACGATTATTTTAAAATCCGGTCATAATTGCGAATAAATTTTAAGGGCCCCGTTATCCGAGAATAAACGCCCAACCACTATCACTACGCTTGATACTGGCCCCGTTTACGCTCGGATAAAAGGACACCGCATTAACAAGTTATAAATCATATGCAATCTTAGTGGCAAAAAATATAAAACATGGCAAAATATTTAAATGCAATAAATATTGACATAACAGAATACTAATCTAACATAAATGATATACTAGACTAAAACATGCATATATACATATTATTCTAAATAATAGATAAAAACAACTTTAACAAGTTAGAACAACAATGCAAGAATAATTACGTTGTATGTAGACGAACAAATATTTCAAAAAGACATATATGCTAGTCATAAAACATATTTCAACATCTATGGAACAATATATTATACATAAAAGAAGACACATTAACACGTAACCTAAAAGCCAAGGAAACATGCAATACGTACAAAAATACAAAACATGCTGTTTTACGAGTCAAATAGAACATAACATGCTTTAATACGAATAACCGGATAAAAAACATGACTATCATAAGCTTAACATATATATACATATAAACATAAAATACGAGTCATATACGAGGAACGTAAAATAAAATCATAGAATATCAACATATGCGATTATAATACGAACATGAATATTTACAAAGAATACAAGACTGAAATGAAAGAAAAATAAAAGTCAGTGGCAGAAATTAAAGAACAATAATATGTAATTTAGGGACGAAATTGCGAAACAAACAAAACCTAAAAGGATCAAAACTGTAATTAGACCAAGGGGCATACCCAAAATGAAAAGTTCAAAAACGCGGGATGGTTAAGGGGGTAATTTTACCATTTAAAATCTGAATCGGTGTAATTTAGGGACTGGATTACAAGATTTTGAAATATCAGGGGGACTGGGATTGTAATTATACCATGCGGCAAGACAAAAATGAAAATATTGAAAACGCGGGATGGTTAAGTGTGTTATTTTCCCATTTAACGAAATAATAACAATTATATAAACCCTCTTTTTAGGCCGAAATCAAATTTTTGGCCATTCGTTTCATTTCTTCAGTTTTCATATAGCCCATGTTCTTAATTTTCTCTCAACTGATCATATGAAACCCAGAATCCGGCGGCCGGCCGCCGTGTTCTCCGCCGCCGGCCGCCGCTAACCGGCGCCGGCAAGCCTCCAAAACACACCAAGATAACCCCCTTTTCATCCTCAACATGAATCCGTGGTTGGATTCAGAGGATACACCCTTATTTGCCCTAGATCTAGAAAATACGAAGCGAAAAAAAATATTTTTTAGACCAAAATGAAACTACAAGGGGTCTTCCCCTCCCTTTAGTTCACCATATCAGACTTGGAAGAAGCCGAAAGGCTTATCACTAAGGAAGGGAAGACCCACAAACATCAATGGTAAGACGACTCTCCTTTTTTGTTTCTGTTTTCTTCTTTCGTATATGCATGCAAAAATAGAAAAAAGAAAAAAGGATTTACCACTGGACTTTTCTTTCGATTCACTTGAATGTTTACAACTTTCAATTTTTTTTGTATTACAAGATCTCTGTTCTCTCCCCTTTTTTTTACCACTCTTCGTTCTCCCCCTTTTTTGTTGCAAAAGTCCCCGTTTCATATATATCATTGTCTTTGTTTTGGTGCAAGTTGCATCTTACTTTTTCAGATCTGAACTGACAATTTTTGCTTGTTGTCTTGGGCATGTTCTGAACACGGGGGCGGAATATCGGCGCGGTGGCGGTATGGATGTTCTGCCAGCAGCCAGACGCGTTCTCGGCCGTTAGATTTGATCTGATCTAACGGTCGAGATGGCTTGAAGGACGAACGGCCTGGATGAAGCCTCGATTTGATGAGACGGCTCTAGATCTTGACACGTGGAGCTCCGCAGTCGAGGAGTCAGAACGCGTGGATCTTACGCGCGCGTGGGACATTAAAGCGTCCGCGCGTGGACCACACGCGCGCGTGGCACTCGAACGGTCCATACGTGTGGAACACGCGCCTGGCAGATATTTTTGACTTCTTGGTTGTATCGTGGCCGTTGGATCAGATCTTGATCCAACGGCCCACATTTACCTGCACACCATAATTGTAATTAGATAAGATTTGGGTTTGGGCCAACCGGGCCTTGTAATTGTATTTGGACTTGGACTGTAATTTTTATTTGGGTTTAATATATCTAATTTTTTTCATTTTATCAGCCCAATAATATTAATAATAATAATATAATTATAACAGCAATACATATACATGATACAAACATATACTTATACAAGTATAACATATTGGCATACGTACATATAATCTTGCCCATAATTATCATAACATCTATATATATTAATCATATACGATCATACTCTAGATACATACGCGACACACATTCATCATTAATACGTATACATACATAGCTTATAATATACATGCACACCACACCTTATATATATATTAGTAACATTCATATAATAAATATACATGCAATATTAATATGTATTTACAAGTGAAAATGAGTGATTACAACAGTTAGCTTCCCTCTGGAGATCTTGACTTCGGGAAGCAAAGCTCGTGCTCCACGTCTCGACGTCATCTTTAGGATGATGGGTGACCTCGTCTTCTCCTCTTGTGCTACTCCATAGACTTGTGAAATCATGATCTTCATGCTTTGGCTTCTAAAAAACATTGACAAGTGTAGGCATAATGCAGACAAGAGTTTCTTCTTCGGTTGATCTGGGTGCAAACAACTGATCTTCGAATAATGCATCTAAATAGGGTTGGATCCTAGCGGTCCAAAGGGGGTCTACTTAAAGTCTTTAAAACTTTTGGGTTTACATTAAATTCTCAAAGATCATTTGGTTTAAAGATTTCTTTTTTTTTATTATCAAAAAGTTTTAACTTACTTAAAAATGAAACTTTTAGGTTTTTTTTTAAAGTTTTAGGAGGGAAAAGAATTAAAAACACAATAATAATATTTTCAATTTTTTGAAGGAGTTAAATTAAAATCTCTGAGATTTTTACAAAGGGTTAAATGTGAAGATTTTAAAATTAGTGTTCTATAGTCCCCACTGGATCCTCTGCGCCACACGTGCCTTACTATCGGGCCGTCTTCTTTCTCGATTGGTATTTGCTCGGCCTAACTTGATACTGTAATATTATCGTTTTCAGCAAAGCAAACTTTTTTCTTTTTGAAACCCTTTTAAATGAGATGTTCTTGAATTAACACCATGTCATGATATGCAAAATGAATGCAAATAAAGGCGTTGATTCCACTGGTAATCACCCTTTCGAACGACTTTCATAGGAATTAAAGGGTCCAGTTCTGGAGCCGAAAAAGACTTCTCTGAGATATGCCCCTCTGCATGTTTTTTTTGGTCGCACTCAAAGAAATGAAAGTCTTGGTTAAAATCACTGTACCGGTTTGTCTTGACTTCATGCGTTCAAACAGATCCAAGATGGATACGTCGATGTTTCCAAGAACCCTTGAGAAAATGATCAAACCCTATATCCCTAAAGATAACATGTCCATATTCATCGCCTCATCCGGGTGTGCGGGTATGATGTCTCGGATACACTCCCATGCACAGGCTAGGCCGTGTCCTCGACTCTGAATCAGGCCGTTGACCCAATCGTCACTCATCCTGGCAAAGGTTTTGAACTTCAATGGATAATTCTAGTTCCTTGGCGGCTTTGTATAGATCCAATATTTTTGAACATTATTCTTGTTGAGCAAGGCTATGTACTCTTCTACGTGGGTATCATGTCAGGTCCGTTGAAAGTGAAGCAGCAAGGTTCCAGAATTGAAAAATGGCTCTACGCAAAGGTTGATTAACCAGGACATACATTAAATGTGCTATGTCGCCATAAGTATCAGAATATAGGTATTGTAGTCGTCGATCTCATCCTTCCCAAATCTCTTTAAGCTCTCATAGGCCATTCTGTTGTAGGCTCTTGTATGTATATCCTGGTATTATGCACTCGCTCAGCAAACTTCTGACCAATGTCTGATGGCTATTCTTGATATACCTTTTATCCATGATGAAAGATTTATGATCGGGCAAACCACTTGAACCAACACCTTTATGTCATGCAATGCTAATGGAACAATAGTATGTGTAAAGTAAAAATAAAATAAAAAAAAGAAATGAGTTAGTACTGAATAAAATCAATAGACACATAAATAAAAAGTGAAGTAGACAAGGCAACAAGCAGAGCAATCCTATTTATCCCGTCTAAAACACCTAAGTTATCCGCATGGCTCTAAAGGGTAGGTTTCTTTATGTTTTCTACATGCAGTGTTGGTGCTAAGAGGTACCCGACTGTGTCCTTGCTATCCCGTACTAAGGGTAGTAAGGCCTCCGATCATCACCCATTATAGGCTCATTTCAACCGGTTCAATTTAGGCGGACCCATTCGCTTATGCCCCTATGAAGGAATGATATCGACAAAAAGCATAAGGTACTCGAGCCCCAAAGGTACTTTGCTAGGCCCATACGGAGAACGATATCCTTCGAAAGCAATAACGTTTTCCCCACTTAAAAGGGACGAGTTTATATGCCAAATTTTAAATGCGTTAAAATAAACATGCAATTATAACCGAATGTTAATTTGTAAGCACTCATTTTGGCAATACATATACATGATACAAACATATACTTATACAAGTATAACATATTGGCATACGTACATATAATCTTGCCCATAATTATCATAACATCTATATATATTAATCATATACGATCATACTCTAGATACATACGCGACACACATTCATCATTAATACGTATACATACATAGCTTATAATATACATGCACACCACACCTTATATATATATATTAGTAACATTCATATAATAAATATACATGCAATATTATTATGTTTTTACAAGTGAAAATGAGTGATTACAGTTGCCCCTCTTTGCTTGTTCTCATAGAATGGGAAACAAAGCAAAGATTCATAAGCACTCATTTTTATCAGACTTCCCTATTTGTAGCTTTGGAAAAACGTGTTCTTTTGGATATATCCGCTCTTCCTTGGCTGAATCTTCAGGCTCGTAAGTTCTTCCTATATAGAGCTTCGTCACCTTCCGATCTTGGAGCTACAGGCTCTTCCTATATAGAACCCTTCGCTCTGAAACCCCGAATTATGAGTCATTCCTTTCACTTCGAGACAGTAAAGCTTGGAGTCCTTCCTATATAGAACTCTTTGCCTTCAACGCTGGTTTCTCCTATATAAAACCTTTTGCGCCGCTGATGGATTCCTTCGACTGAGAGTTGTTTTTGAGATTCTGGATTTAGGGTTCTCCCTCTATGGAACCTTTCACTGGGGCTTGAAAATGCAGGTTCCTTTTTTTTACGAGGCTGTTGCCATTTTTGGACCTACGCTACTAAGACTGCCACATCATGCCCGAAGGACTTACTGATGGCCCGAAGGACTTATCATCATGCTCGAAAGACTTACTGATGACCCGAAGGATTTAACACCACGCTCGAAAGACTTACTGATGACCCGAAGGATTTAACATCTGGATCTGACGCCGATATGGCTATTGTTCTATGGGGACTCACGCTGATATGCTGCCACATCATGCCCGAAGGACTTACTGATGACCCGAAGGATTTAACACCACGCTCGAAAGATTTACTGATGGCCCGAAGGACTTAACATCGTGCCCGAATGACTTACCGATGACCCGAAGAATTTAATATCTGGATCTGACACTGACATGGCTGTTGTTTTATAGGGACTCACGCTGATATGCTGCCACATCATGCCCGAAGGACTTACTGATGACCCGAAGGATTTAACACCACGCTCGAAAGACTTACTGATGGCCCGAAGGACTTAACATCGTGCCCGAAGGACTTATCGATGACCCGAAGGATTTAACATCTGGATCTGATGCAGACATGGCTGTTGTTTAATGGGGATTCACGATATATTTGCCACATCATGCCCGGGACTTACCGATGACCCGAAGGATTTAACACCACGCTCGAAAGACTTACGATGGCCCGGGGACTTACGATGACTGAAGGATTTAATATCTGGATCGGACGCCGACATGGCTTTGTTGTTTTATGGGGACTCACGCGATATGCTGCCACATCATGCCCGGCGGACTTACGATGACCCGGGGATTTAACACCACGCTCAAAAGACTTACCGATGGCCCGAAGGACTTAACATCGTGCCCGGGACTTACCGATGACCCGAAGGATTTAATATCGGATCTGGCGCGACATGGCTGTTGTTTTATGGGGACTCAAGGTGATATCTTTGCCACATCATGCCCGGCGGACTTACCGATGACCCGAAGGATTTAACACCACGCTCGAAAGACTTACCGATGGCCCGAAGGACTTAACATCGTGCCCGAAGGACTTATCGATGACCCGAAAGGATTTAACATCTGGATCTGACGCCGACATGGCTGTTGTTCTATGGACTTTGGTAAATTCTTCGATAATTCTTCAAATACCTGTTTAGGAACATGCAAAATTGACATGCCCCTATCTATATGATGCATGTAATGTTATGCTTTCTTTCTCCTCTTTTTCTTTTTTCTTTGTTAATCTTATGTCCTGAAAAGTCATTCTTCTGATTTCTCTATTTCCTTTCCTTTTGCGGTATGCTCAATTTTGATCTTCATTTCTGTCAAATTTTGCTCAATGGGCATCTACTCTTGTTCTTTTACACGAGCACCCGCCTTTCTTCTTCGGGGTTTCTGCCTGCTTCACCAACAAACGCTATATCATGCGTGTGTAGAGAATCTTACTATTCTTTCTATTCTGCATTGCCCCATTCGATCGTGCTCGACTACCTTCCAGTTCTTTTGACCCAATATTCTGAGTATTTGTTAATTTCGTCATCGGGGTGAGCGAAATGCTTCTTAACCTCATTCTTCTTGTTGTCTCTTGACGGACACCATCCATCAATTTCTGTGCTTTAATTCTTTGGAGACTCAATGTTTACTTTTTTACCGTTCCCACACTTTGTAAGCTCATACTTGTCATGTTTCGTCCTTCATTTTCTTGAACCAAACAAGGCATCGTGGATGGAATTCGCTTCTTGTTCTTGTGCTGTCTGACACCTATACCTCTGTTATCATCTTCATTCTATGCATTGTGAGGTCATTTCTGGTTAGGGACTCCAATAGTATCCGCCTCCTTGTGTTCTGGATCTTACCCCTGAAGTAATACATGGAAATTTTTGTTGCTTTAACTTGTCAATTTGCTGATTGGTGTTCCACTGAAGGGTATCATTTAGATTAACATACAAGATTTTGAAAACACAGCATAGGAGCTCTGGATATCATGTGCAAGAGTGGCTTAGATTCAATCACTTGGTAATTTAAAGATGTGAAATCTTCCCTGGTGACTCGGTTCATCCTCATGATTACCGCGTTGCTGCAGAGTACTACTCTTTCCCAATTCTCATTATCTACTTCACCCCCAAAAGGGTAGGCTTGTATAACCACTCGAGCGCAGAAATATTTCTCTAGGAATAGAGTTCTTGGTGGTGCGAGTCTTAATTTTTCCCATGATATCGCCTATTTTCTTTCTTTTCTTTTTTTTTGTTTTTGTTTTTATCATTATTTGAGGAAATCAATTCGTCACAGTCCTTTGTCTTGAGGACAACGATGGAGCAAACAACACTGCCCCAAGTTACTCAGCATAGTCACGATTTGAAAATATTACCATCACTCATGAAGCTAAGGTTTCTTTGAATTGGATGATGTATCTCCACCCTATCGCTTCAGCGGAGTGCCCCAAAATTTCCATACTCTTATCCGAACAAGCCTATTACCAGGTTTCGAACATAGGAGTACTTTTTAATATTATTTTCTCATTTTCATTTCTTTTTTCTTTGTTAATCTTTTTCTCTTCCTTTTTTGTTTTGTTTCTTCTTTACTACCTAGAAGACTATGCCTAGAGTTTCAATTTCAAGCAACTCTACATGGTTGACATTTAGAGCTTTTTCGTCCTTGAATATCATCGAAAGAGTAATAATCTCGCTTTCTTGACCCAGTCCGGTGGGGAAGATCACACATCATCGTTGTCACGACATCTATCTAATGTCACATCTTGCAATTGATATCCAGCATCCTACAACGGCGAGAAAATATCTATGTGCTTTCAAAAACATTATATGTTAAACGAAATGTGTTCTCTTTTTATTGAAAATAAAAATCAACAAACATGCCCCATCACAAAAGATCTTTGCCACATGGGGGCCACATAGAGTCGATTCCTTGTATTACTTCAGGAAGGTATTTTAATGTAGAGACATCTATGGCTTCTTCAGCACTATGTAGATTTGCTTCTCATCCTTGGTCTTCCACTGCTTGATCAGCTCTTGTGTCAGGGTTCCATCATTGACCAGCTTCTTGATTTCATCCAAGAAAGGTCTACATTTTTACGGTGGGATGCCCCAGTGCCCCCATATGGAATTCGCATGTGCTACTCGAGTCAAAACTATGGGCATACATATCAGTGCACTCTTCATCGGCCTAGGAACAAGATAGTGACCCTCTACCGGATGAGGTCAAATGTCCGAGATAGATGTTCCAAACACTTCCAAATTTGCGCTCGTCAGAGAATTTTCCTTGATGACCCCAATTTGTCAGCTTGTCTCCTTCTTTTTACGACCACGCGAACCACGGAGATGACACTCATTTACGTCTCCATCCTTATCTATCTTATCTTGATTCGGTCCTTAGACTTAGACCCCAATTTTCCTTCTTTGATTGCGTATTCTATTCTTTCTCCAATCGTCATGAAATCTTGAATCCGTTTCTCGATTTCTCAACATCACATCGAAGAAGGAGAGGCGTTGCATGAAATAGAAAGTCAACTCTTCTTCCGCTATAGGGGGCTGGACTTGGGTCGCCAGACATCGCCACCTTAATGCATATTCCCTGAAGCTTTCATTTGGCCTTATTTTCTCATTCTGAAGAAACTGTCGACAGGGTGCTAAATCTAAAGCATATTTGTATTGATCCAAGAAGGCATTAGCGAGGTCACCCCATGACCTAACTTGGTTTCTGTTCAAACGGTTATACCACACTGCTGCTGGCCCCGTCAGGCTATCATGGAAATGGTGGGTCAACAATTCTTCGTTCTTCATGTATCCTTCCATTTTTCTACAAAACATGGTTAAGTGAATCTTCGGGCAGCTGGTTTCGTCATACTGCGCAAATACGGGAACCTTGAAATCTGGAGGAATGACCAAATCAGGGACTAGGCAGAGTTCCCTTGTATTGATGACATTTATCTTCTCTTTCTTCTTAAGCTCTTTCTCGATTTTTTCTTCTAACTGGTCAAGCCTCGATTCTTCAATTCGTTCTATTTTCTGATTAATTCTGCCATCGAACCCCATGTATTAAATGATGAAGTGCCATGCGATGATAAAACAATAAAAAATATGATGCAAATACAATGCATGAATGCAATAAAGCATTGATTCCGCAAGTGATTTGTCCTTATAGAACATCTTTCATTCAGACCAAAAGGTTTCATTACATCCGGTATTAGGGTTTTACAGATAGTGGTGAGCCCTGGCACCTAATGTCTTGACCTCATTCAATAGTCCCGTCAGTTTTCCTTCGCGGTCCAATGCCGGATCCATATTACGGCTTATTGGTGCTTTCTTGCATCGGCTAAATCTGCTACTGTCTGTTGAGCTACTTGTCGGGCTTGAGTCGTAACCATCTTCATGTCCCGGTCTTTCTCCCGTATTGTTTGCTCGGCCTTTTGTAGCTTAACGGTCATTGCCCCAACACGGATCTCACTGGTATGTAAAGCAGTCTCGAGTCTCACTATCTGTTCTTTGAGTGTTGCGTTTTCCATTTGGAAGGCTTGTGATTCATTCCTTTCCTGGTGCAGACTTGATTTCAGGATATCTTCCATGGCGGATCGCTTTCCAACTCATTTTGGAGAAAGTCGCGTTGGCCTTCAGACTTCTTCCGACTTTTTGATAATGATCTGATTTTATTCTTACTATTCTTGCATTTCTGCCTCCAGAGTTCTGAACCGTTCCTCAGCTGAATCATACCATTGACCCACTCTTCCGTGGTGTCACCCAGACCGAAACTCTTGAATTCAAAGTGCAGCTTCTGGTACTCGTCTTGTACGCTCTTTAATTCCATGCTCAGATTGTGCCTCTCATGCTCGAGCTGGTCGCGCTTGTGTGCAAGTTCATCTTCTGAGACGCTTTTATTATTGACTCCTAACTTTATCCCGTTTGAGTGACCCACTTCTGTGTTATCCGAACCTTGGGCTCGGTATTGACCTTCCTTCGACTTTGCCCCTTGGGCAACGGCTGGCTGGCTGAAGAATCGGGGTTGTCTGTCTTCGAAATCCAAAATTCCCATTCTGATAAGATCTCGAACTCTGTCCTTCAGGGCCCTACAATTTTCAGTGTGATGACTCGAATCGCCTATGTGGTAGCTGCACCGGACACGCCTGTTGTAATCTTTCGGATAATGAGGTTTTCTTGGTACAGACTTCACTGGTATGACAAGGTTCCTTTCGACAAACAGCGGAAGTAACTTCGGTGTATCTCATGGGTATTGGATAATGTCTTCGATGTCATTAGATTCTCGAACTTCCCTGGTTTTGCCTCTGTTCCTCTGGTATCTTCCCGGATATGCTACTTATCCGCTTCTTGAGATTGATCACAAAGGGATTTGATTTGTCATATTTAACGGTGTTGTCTATTTTGACATTCTGACCATTTTGTTCCACATTCTGCTCCCCAACCAAATCTTTTCTGAGTTCGACATGCTGCTTGCCTTTCATCATGGCATTCATATGGTCCATCATCTCGGACATCTGCTTCTTTAGTTCTTGTATTTCATCTTGTTTGTCACGAGGATTGACACTGCTTACGAATCTGTTACGGTGTCCTTGAATGGTTTCTTCTTGGTACATCCTTTGTCCTAGCCTTGGGATGGAGTTTTGGGATTGGACCCTCTTCCTTCAGGTCAAAGAACCTTTGGTCCATCATGAACAATCTTCTATTAAAAAAGAAATCACTCGGGAATCAATGCCCCTGTGTAATACGAATGCAATGGTATGTAAAAACAAAGCAAAAGAACACAAGTCAATACCGGAAAAAAATGATAAGTACATAATAAAAGGGCAAATTAAATGCGATAAGCAAATAAGGCAATCCTATTTACATTCCATCTAAGACACCTAGGTTATCCTCATGGTTCTAACAGGGTGGGTTTCTATGTGTTCTCTACATGCAGTTTTGGTTCTAGGCGGTACCCGAATTGTCCTCGCTGTCCTCTACTAAGAGTAGCAAGGCCCCCGATCATCACCCATTATAGGCTCCTTTCAACCGAGTTCAATTCGGGGACCCATTCGCTTATGCCCGTCTGAAGGCGATATCCTTACGAAAGCATAAGGTACTCGAGCCCGAAGGTACTTGCTAGGCCCATACGGAGAACGATATCTCCACGAAAAGCATTAGCATTTTCCCCACTTAAAAAAAAAAGAGGTTTATATGCCATATTTTAAATGCGTTAAAATAAATGCGCAATTATGACCGAATATTAATTTAATAGTCACTTTAATCTGGAACTTTCAATATTAGTAAAACGGTGATTATTTTAAAAGCTTGACTCTCATTTGTTTTTTAAAAAAAAAAAAATCCTCCCAGTGAGTCGCCATCTGTAGCGATGTCCTTTTCTTCTCATCGCTAAATAGAACGGCTTTTTTCAAGTGTTTTTGAAGGTGTTTTTCGAGGAGTTTGTGACTCTTTTGGATATAAAATATTTATTCCGTGGGGTTTTAAAAAAACCGCATTTTAAAAAAATGGAGTAAGCACCGCCACTTAGGTAGTCGGACACCATAAAACCCGAGATTCAAAAAATGTTGGGTTCGGGTTTGATTCTGGATGGGAAGGATTAACACCCCCACACCGCCTAAAAAACGGTACTTTAATAATTACCGCTTTATTAATATTGGATTTTCGAATAAAGTGAGCGATTATTTTAAAATTCGGTCATAATTGCGAATAAATTTTAAGGGCCCGTTATCCGAGAATAAACGCCCAACCACTATCACTAGCTTGATCTCGCCCCCGTTTTACGCTCGGATAAAAGGACACCGCATTAACAAGTTATAAATCATATGCAATCTTAGTGGCAAAAAATATAAAACATGGCAAAATATTTAAATGCAATAAATATTGACATAACAGAATACTAATCTAACATAAATGATATACTAGACTAAAACATGCATATATACATATTATTCTAAATAATAGATAAAAACAACTTTAACAAGTTAGAACAACAATGCAAGAATAATTACGTTGTATGTAGAGCGAACAAATATTTCAAAAAGACATATATGCTAGTCATAAAACATATTTCAACATCTATGGAACAATATATTATACATAAAAGAAGACACATTAACACGTAACCTAAAAGCCAAGGAAACATGCAATACGTACAAAAATACAAAACATGCTGTTTTACGAGTCAAATAGAACATAACATGCTTTAATACGAATAACCGGATAAAAAACATGACTATCATAAGCTTAACATATATATATACATATAAACATAAAATACGAGTCATATACGAGGCGTAAAAAATAAAATCATAGAATATCAACATATACGATTATAATACGAACATGAATATTTACAAAGAATACAAGACTGAAATGAAAGAAAAATAAAAGTCGGTGGCGAAAAATTAAAGAACAATAATATGTAATTTAGGGACGAAATTGCGAAACAAACAAAACCTAAAAGGATCAAAACGTAATTAGACCAAGGGCATACCCAAAATGAAAAGTTCAAAAACGCGGATGGTTAAGGGGTAATTTTACCATTTAAAATCTGAATCGGTGTAATTTAGGGACTGGATTACAAGATTTTGAAATATCGTGGGGACTGATTGTAATTATACCATGCGGCAAGACAAAAACGAAAATATTGAAAACGCGGGATGGTTAAGTGTGTTATTTTCCCATTTAACGAAATAATAACAATTATATAAACCCTCTTTTTAGGCCGAAATCAAATTTTTGGCCATTCGTTTCATTTCTTCAGTTTTCATATAGCCCATGTTCTTCATTTTCTCTCAACTGATCATATGAAACCCAGAATCCGGCGGCCGCCGTGTGTTCTCTCCAGCCGCCCGCTAACCGCGGCCGGCAAGCCTCCAAAACACACCAAGATAACCCCCTTTTCATCCTCAACATGAATCCGTGGTTGGATTCAGAGGATACACCCTTATTTGCCCTAGATCTAGAAAATACGAAGCGAAAAAAAATATTTTTTAGACCAAAATGAAACTACAAGTGGTCTTCCCCTCCCTTTAGTTCACCATATCAGACTTGGAAGAAGCCGAAAGGCTTATCACTAAGGAAGGGAAGACCCACAAACATCAATGGTAAGACGACTCTCCTTTTTTGTTTCTGTTTTCTTCTTTCGTATATGCATGCAAAAATAGAAAAAAGAAAAAAGGATTTACCACTGGACTTTTCTTTCGATTCAGTTGAATGTTTACAACTTTCAATTTTTTTTTGTATTACAAGATCTCTGTTCTCTCCCTTTTTTTTACCACTCTTCATTCTCCCCCTTTTTTGTTACAAAAGTCCCCGTTTCATATATATCATTGTCTTTGTTTTGGTGCAAGTTGCATCTTACTTTTTCAGATCTGAACTGACAATTTTTGCTTGTTGTCTTGGGCATGTTCTGAACACGGGGGCTGAATATCGGCGCGGTGGCGGTATGGATGTTCTGCCAGCGGCCAGACGCGTTCTCGGCCGTTAAATTAGATCTGATCTAACGGTCGAGATGGCTTGAAGGACGAACGGCCTGGATGAAGCCTCGATTTGATGAGACGGCTCCAGATCTTGACACGTGGAGCTCTGCAGTCGAGGAGTCAGAACGCGTGGATCTTACGCGCGCGTGGGACATTAAAGCGTCCGCGCGTGGAACACGCGCCTGGCAGATATTTTTGACTTCTTAGTTGTATCGTGGCCGTTGGATCAGATCTTGATCCAACGGCCCACATTTACCTGCACACCATAATTGTAATTAGATAAGATTTGGGTTTGGGCCAACCAGGCCTTGTAATTGTATTTGGACTTGGACTGTGATTTTTATTTGGGTTTAATATATCTAATTTTTTTCATTTTATCAGCCCAATAATATTAATAATAATAATATAATTATAACAGCAATACATATACATGATACAAACATATACTTATACAAGTATAACATATTGGCATACGTACATATAATCTTGCCCATAATTATCATAACATCTATATATATTAATCATATACGATCATACTCTAGATACATACGCGACACACATTCATCATTAATACGTATACATACATAGCTTATAATATACATGCACACACACACTTATATATATATTAGTAACATTCATATAATAAATATACATGCAATATTAATATGTATTTACAAGTGAAAATGAGTGATTACAACAGTTAGCTTCCCTCTGAGATCTTGACTTGGGAAGCAAAGCTCGTGCTCCACGTCTCGACGTCATCTTTAGGATGATGGGTGACCTCGTCTTCTCCTCTTGTGCTACTCCATAGACTTGTGAAATCATGATCTTCATGCTTTGGCTTCTAAAAACATTGACAAGTGTAGGCATAATGCAGACAAGAGTTTCTTCTTCGGTTGATCTGGGTGCAAACAACTGATCTTCGAATAATGCATCTAAATAGGGTTGGATCCTAGCGGTCCAAAGGGGTGTCTACTTAAAGTCTTTAAAACTTTTGGGTTTACATTAAATTCTCAAAGATCATTTGGTTTAAAGATTTCTTTTTTTTTATTATCAAAAAGTTTTAACTTACTTAAAAATGAAACTTTTAGGTTTTTTTTTAAAGTTTTAGGAGGGAAAAGAATTAAAAACACAATAATAATATTTTCAATTTTTTGAAGGAGTTAAATTAAAATCTCTGAGATTTTTACAAAGGGTTAAATGTGAAGATTTTAAAATTAGTGTTCTATAGTCCCCACTGGATCCTCTGCGCCACACGTGCCTTACTATCGGGCCGTCTTCTTTCTCGATTGGTATTTGCTCGGCCTAACTTGATACTGTAATATTATCGTTTTCAGCAAAGCAAACTTTTTTTCTCTTTTGAAACCCTTTTAAATGAGATGTTCTTGAATTAACACCATGTCATGATATGCAAAATGAATGCAAATAAAGGCGTTGATTCCGCTGGTAATCACCCTTTCGAACGACTTTCATAGGAATTAAAGGGTCCAGATTCTGGAGCCAGAAAAAAGACTTCTCTGAGATATGCCCCTCTGCATGTTTTTGGGTCGCACTCAAAGAAATGAAAGTCTTGGTTAAAATCACTGTACCGGTTTGTCTTGACTTCATGCGTTCAAACAGATCCAAGATGGATACGTCGATGTTTCCAAGAACCCTTGAGAAAATGATCAAACCCTATATCCCTAAAGATAACATGTCCATATTCATCGCCTCATCCGGGTGTCTTGGGTATGATGTCTCGGATACACTCCCATGCACAAAGCTAGGCCGTGTCCTCGACTCAAATCAGGCCGTTGACCCAATCGTCACTCATCCTGGCAAAGGTTTTGAACTTCAATGGATAATTCTAGTTCCTTGGCGGCTTTGTATAGATCCAATATTTTTGAACATTATTCTTGTTGAGCAAGGCTATGTACTCTTCTACGTGGGTATCATGTCAGGTCCGTTGAAAGTGAAGCAGCAAGGTTCCAGAATTGAAAAATGGCTCTACGCAAAGGTTGATTAACCAGGACATACATTAAATGTGCTATGTCGCCATAAGTATCAGAATATAGGTATTGTAGTCGTCGATCTCATCCTTCCCAAATCTCTTTAAGCTCTCATAGGCCATTCTGTTGTAGGCTCTTGTATGTATATCCTGGTATTATGCACTCGCCAGCGAACTTCTGACCAATGTCTGATGGCTATTCTTGATATACCTTTTATCCATGATGAAAGATTTATGATCGGGCAAACCACTTGAACCAACACCTTTATGTCATGCAATGCTAATGGAACAATAGTATGTGTAAAGTAAAAATAAAATAAAAAAAAGAAATGAGTTAGTACTGAATAAAATCAATAGACACATAAATAAAAAGTGAAGTAGACAAGGCAACAAGCAGAGCAATCCTATTTATCCCGTCTAAAACACCTAAGTTATCCGCATGGCTCTAAAGGGTAGGTTTCTTTATGTTTTCTACATGCAGTGTTGGTGCTAAGAGGTACCCGAACTGTCCTTGCTATCCCGTACTAAGGGTAGTAAGGCCTCCGATCATCACCCATTATAGGCTCATTTCAACCGGGTTCAATTTAGGCGGACCCATTCGCTTATGCCCCTATGAAGGAATGATATCCTGACAAAAGCATAAGGTACTCGAGCCCCAAAGGTACTTTGCTAGGCCCATACGGAGGAACGATATCCTTACGAAAGCAATAACGTTTTCCCCCACTTAAAAAGGACGAGTTTATATGCCAAATTTTAAATGCGTTAAAATAAACATGCAATTATAACCGAATGTTAATTTGTAAGCACTCATTTTGGCAATACATATACATGATACAAACATATACTTATACAAGTATAACATATTGGCATACGTACATATAATCTTGCCCATAATTATCATAACATCTATATATATTAATCATATACGATCATACTCTAGATACATACGCGACACACATTCATCATTAATACGTATACATACATAGCTTATAATATACATGCACACCACACCTTATATATATATATTAGTAACATTCATATAATAAATATACATGCAATATTATTATGTTTTTACAAGTGAAAATGAGTGATTACAGTTGCCCCTCTTTGCTTGTTCTCATAGAATGGGAAACAAAGCAAAGATTCATAAGCACTCATTTTTATCAGACTTCCCTATTTGTAGCTTTGGAAAAACGTGTTCTTTTGGATATATCCGCTCTTCCTTGGCTGAATCTTCAGGCTCGTAAGTTCTTCCTATATAGAGCTTCGTCACCTTCCGATCTTGGAGCTACAGGCTCTTCCTATATAGAACCCTTCGCTCTGAAACCCCGAATTATGAGTCATTCCTTTCACTTCGAGACAAGAAAGCTTGGAGTCCTTCCTATATAGAACTCTTTTGCCTTCAACGCTGGTTTCTCCTATATAAAACCTTTTGCGCCACTGATGGATTCCTTCGACCGAGAGTTGTTTTTGAGATTCTGGATTTAGGGTTCTCCTCTATGGAACCTTTCACCGGGGCTTGAAAATGCAGGTTCCTTTTTTTACGAGGTCATTGCCATTTTTGGACCTACGCTACTAAGATCGCCACATCATGCCCGGCGACTTACCGATGGCCCGGACTTATCATCATGCTCGAAAGACTTACTCGATGACCCGGGATTTAACACCACGCCGAAAGACTTACCGATGACCCGGGATTTAACATCTGGATCTGACGCCGATATGGCTATTGTTCTATGGGGACTCACGCCGATATGCTGCCACATCATGCCCGGCGACTTACCGATGACCCGGCGATTTAACACCACGCCGAAAGATTTACATGATGGCCCGGCGACTTAACATCGTGCCCGAATGACTTACCGATGACCAAGAATTTAATATCCGATCTCGACAACGACATGGTCGTTGTTTTATAGGGACTCACGCCGATATGCCGCCACATCATGCCCGGGACTTACCGATGACCCGAAGGATTTAACACCACGCCGAAAGACTTACGATGGCCCGGCGGACTTAACATCGTGCCCGAAGGACTTATCGATGACCCGGCGATTTAACATCCGGATCCGATCGCGGACATGGCTGTTGTTTAATGGGGATTCACGCCGATATGCCGCCACATCATGCCCGGCGACTTACCGATGACCCGGGGGATTTAACACCACGCCGAAAGACTTACCGATGGCCCGGGACTTACGATGACCCGAAGGATTTAATATTTAATATCCGACGCCGACATGGCTGGTGTTTTTTTTATGGGGACTCACGCCGATATGCTGCCACATCATGCCCGGGACTTACCGATGACCCGGCGATTTAACACCACGCTCAAAAGACTTACCGATGGCCCGGCGACTTAACATCGTGCCCGGGACTTACCGATGACCCGAAGGATTTAATATCTGGATCCGACGCCGACATGGCTGTTGTTTTATGGGGACTCAAGCCGATATGCTGCCACATCATGCCCGGGACTTACCGATGACCCGGCGGATTTAACACCACGCTCGAAAGACTTACCGATGGCCCGAAGGACTTAACATCGTGCCCGGCGACTTATCGATGACCCGGGATTTAACATTTGGATCGACGCCGACATGGCTGTTGTTCTATGGACTTTGGTAAATTCTTCGATAATTCTTCAAATACCTGTTTAGGAACATGCAAAATTGACATGCCCCTATCTATATGATGCATGTAATGTTATGCTTTCTTTCTCCTCTTTTTCTTTTTCTTTGTTAATCTTATGTCCTGAAAAGTCATTCTTCCGATTTCTCTATTTCCTTTCCTTTTTGTGGTATGCTCAATTTTGATCTTCATTTCACAAAATTTTGCTCAATGGGCATCTACTCTTGTTCTTTTACACGAGCACCCGCCTTTTCTTCTTCTGGTTTTGCTGCGCTTCACCAACAAACGCTATATCATCATGTGTGAGAATCTTACTATTCTTTCTATTCTCGCATTGCCCCATTCGATCGTGCTCGACTACCTTCCGATTCTTTTGACCCAATATTCTGAGTATTTGTTAATTTCGTCATCGGGGTGAGCGAAATGCTTCTTAACCTCATTCTTCTTGTTGTCTCTTGACGGACACCATCCATCAATTTCTGTGCTTTAATTCTTTGGAGACTCAATGTTTACTTTTTTACCGTTCCCACACTTTGTAAGCTCATACTTGTCATGTTTCGTCCTTCATTTTCTTGAACCAAACAAGGCATCGTGGATGGAATTCGCTTCTTGTTCTTGTCTTTGTCGACACCTATACCTCTGTTATCATCTTCATTCTATGCATTGTGAGGTCATTTCTGGTTAGGGACTCCAATAGTATCCGCCTCCTTGTGTTCTGGATCTTACCCCTGAAGTAATACATGGAAATTTTTGTTGCTTTAACTTGTCAATTTGCTGATTGGTGTTCCACTGAAGGGTATCATTTAGATTAACATACAAGATTTTGAAAACACAGCATAGGAGCTCGGATATCATGTGCAAGAGTGGCTTAGATTCAATCACTTGGTAATTTAAAGATGTGAAATCTTCCCTGGTGACTCGGTTCATCCTCATGATTACCGCGTTGCTGCAGAGTACTACTCTTTCCCAATTCTCATTATCTACTTCACCCCCAAAAGGGTAGGCTTGTATAACCACTCGAGCGCAGAAATATTTCTCTAGGAATAGAGTTCTTGGTGGTGCGAGTCTTAATTTTTCCCATGATATCGCCTATTTTCTTTCTTTTTTTTTTTTTTTTTTGTTTTTATCATTATTTGAGGAAATCAATTCGTCACAGTCCTTTGTCTTGAGGACAACGATGGAGCAAACAACACTGCCCCAAGTTACTCAGCATAGTCACGATTTGAAAATATTACCATCACTCATGAAGCTAAGGTTTCTTTGAATTGGATGATGTATCTCCACCCTATCGCTTCAGCGGAGTGCCCCAAAATTTCCATACTCTTATCCGAACAAGCCTATTACTGTGTTTCAACATAGAGTACTTTTTAATATTATTTTCTCATTTTCATTTCTTTTTTCTTTGTTAATCTTTTTCTCTTCCTTTTTTGTTTTGTTTCTTCTTTACTACCTAGAAGACTATGCCTAGAGTTTCAATTTCAAGCAACTCTACATGGTTGACATTTAGAGCTTTTTCGTCCTTGAATATCATCGAAAGAGTAATAATCTCGCTTTGCTGACCAGAGTCCGTGGGGAAGATCACACATCATCGTTGTCACGACATCTATCTAATGTCACATCTTGCAATTGATATCCAAATCCTACAACGGCGAAAATATCTATGTGCTTTCAAAACATTATATGTTAAACGAAATGTGTTCTCTTTTTATTGAAAATAAAAATCAACAAACATGCCCCATCACAAAAGATCTTTGCCACATGGGGCCCACATAGAGTCGATTCCTTGTATTACTTCAGAAGGTATTTTAATGTAGAGACATCTATGGCTTCTTCAAAGACTATGTAGATTTGCTTCTCATCCTTGGTCTTCCACGCTTGATCAGCTCTTGTGTCGGGTTCCATCATTGACCAGCTTCTTGATTTCATCCAAAGAAAGGTCTACATTTTTCTGGTGGGATGCCCCGGTGCCCCCATATGGAATTCGCATGTGCTACTCGAGTCAAAACTATGGGCATACATATCAGGTGCACTCTTCATCGGCCTAGGAACAAGATAGTGACCCTCTACCAGATGAGGTCAAATGTCTGAGATAGATGTTCCAAACACTTCCAAATTTGCGCTCGTCCGAGGAATTTTCCTTGATGACCCCAATTTGTCAGTCTGTCTCCTTCTTTTACGGCCACGCGAACCCTGGAGATGACACTCATTTACGTCTCCATCCTTATCTATCTTATCTTCGATTCGGTCCTTAGACTTAGACCCCAATTTTCCTTCTTTGATTGCGTATTCTATTCTTTCTCCAATCGTCATGAAATCTTCGAATCCGTTTCTCGATTTCTCCAACATCACATCGAAGAAGGGAGAGGGAAGCGTTGCATGAAATAGGGGAGTCAACTCTTCTTCCGCTATAGGGGGCTGGACTTGGGTCGCCAGACATCGCCACCTTAATGCATATTCCCTGAAGCTTTCATTTGGCCTTATTTTCTCATTCTGAAGAAACTGTCGACAGGGTGCTAAATCTAAAGCATATTTGTATTGATCCAAGAAGGCATTAGCGAGGTCACCCCATGACCTAACTTGGTTTCTGTTCAAACGGTTATACCACACTGCTGCTGGCCCCGTCAGGCTATCATGGAAATGGTGGGTCAACAATTCTTCGTTCTTCATGTATCCTTCCATTTTTCTACAAAACATGGTTAAGTGAATCTTCTGGCAAATGGTTTCACATCTTTCACAAAAATACGGGAACCTTGAAATCGGAGGAATGACCAAATCGGGGACTAGGCGAGTTCCCTTGTATTGATGACATTTATCTTCTCTTTCTTCTTAAGCTCTTTCTCGATTTTTTCTTCTAACTGGTCAAGCCTCGATTCTTCAATTCGCTCTATTTTCCGATTAATTCGCCATCGAACCCCATGTATTAAATGATGAAGTGCCATGCGATGATAAAACAATAAAAAATATGATGCAAATACAATGCATGAATGCAATAAAGCATTGATTCCGCAAGTGATTTGTCCTTATAGAACATCTTTCATTCAGACCAAAAGGTTTCATTACATCCGGTATTAGGGTTTTACAGATAGTGGTGAGCCCTGGCACCTAATGTCTTGACCTCATTCAATAGTCCCGTCAGTTTTCCTTCGCGGTCCAATGCCGGATCCATATTCTGGCTTATTGGTGCTGCTGCATCGGCTAAATCTGCTACCTGTTGAGCTACTTGTCGGGCTTGAGTCGTAACCATCTTCATGTCCCGGTCTTTCTCCCGTATTGTTTGCTCGGCCTTTTGTAGCTTAACGGTCATTGCCCCAACACGGATCTCACTGGTATGTAAAGCAGTCTCGAGTCTCACTATCTGTTCTTTGAGTGTTGCGTTTTCCATTTGGAAGGCTTGTGATTCATTCCTTTCCTGGTGCAGACTTGATTTCAGGATATCTTCCATGGCCAGACTGCTTTCCAACTCATTTTGGAGAAAGTCGCGTTGGCCTTCAGCTTCTTCCAGCTTTTTTGATAATGATCTGATTTTATTCTTACTATTCTTGCATTTCTGCCTCCAGAGTTCTGAACCGTTCCTCAGCTGAATCATACCATTGACCCACTCTTCCGTGGTGTCACCTGATCAAACTCTTGAATTCAAAGTGCAGCTTCTGGTACTCGTCTTGTACGCTCTTTAATTCCATGCTCAGATTGTGCCTCTCATGCTCGAGCTGGTCGCGCTTGTGTGCAAGTTCATCTTCTGAGACGCTTTTATTATTGACTCCTAACTTTATCCCGTTTGAGTGACCCACTTCTGTGTTATCCGAACCTTGGGCTCGGTATTGACCTTCCTTCGACTTTGCCCCTCGGGCAACGGCTGGCTGGCTGAAGAATCGGGGTTGTCCGTCTTCGAAATCCAAAATTCCCATTCTGATAAGATCTCGAACTCTGTCCTTCAGGGCCCTACAATTTTCAGTGTGATGACTCGAATCGCCTATGTGGTAGCTGCACCGGACACGCCTGTTGTAATCTTTCGGATAATGAGGTTTTCTTGGTACAGACTTCACTGGTATGACAAGGTTCCTTTCGACAAGCAACGGAAGTAACTCGGTGTATCTCATGGGTATTGGATAATGTCTTCTGATGTCATTAGATTCTCGAACTTCCCCTGGTTTTGCCTCTGTTCCCTGGGTATCTTCCCCAGATATGCTACTTGTCTGCTTCTTGAGATTGATCACAAAGGGATTTGATTTGTCATATTTAACGGTGTTGTCTATTTTGACATTCTGACCATTTTGTTCCACATTCTGCTCCCCAACCAAATCTTTTCTGAGTTCGACATGCTGCTTGCCTTTCATCATGGCATTCATATGGTCCATCATCTCGGACATCTGCTTCTTTAGTTCTTGTATTTCATCTTGTTTGTCACCAGGATTGACACTGCTTACCGAATCTGTTCTGGTGTCCTTGAATGGTTCTTCTTCGGCTGTCACTGTCCTAGCCTTGGGATGGAGTTTTGGGATTGGACCCTCTTCCTTCAGGTCAAAGAACCTTTGGTCCATCATGAACAATCTTCTATTAAAAAAGAAATCACTCGGGAATCAATGCCCCTGTGTAATACGAATGCAATGGTATGTAAAAACAAAGCAAAAGAACACAAGTCAATACCGGAAAAAAATGATAAGTACATAATAAAAGGGCAAATTAAATGCGATAAGCAAATAAGGCAATCCTATTTACATTCCATCTAAGACACCTAGGTTATCCTCATGGTTCTAACAGGGTGGGTTTCTATGTGTTCTCTACATGCAGTTTTGGTTCTAGGCGGTACCCGAATTGTCCTCGCTGTCCTCTACTAAGAGTAGCAAGGCCCCCGATCATCACCCATTATAGGCTCCTTTCAACCGAGTTCAATTCAGGGGGACCCATTCGCTTATGCCCGTACGAAGGAACGATATCCTTACGAAAGCATAAGGTACTCGAGCCCCGAAGGTACTTGCTAGGCCCATACGGGAGAACGATATCTCCACGAAAGCATTAGCATTTTCCCCCCACTTAAAAAAAAGAGGTTTATATGCCATATTTTAAATGCGTTAAAATAAATGCGCAATTATGACCGAATATTAATTTAATAGTCACTTTAATCTGGAACTTTCAATATTAGTAAAACGGTGATTATTTTAAAAGCTTGACTCTCATTTGTTTTTTAAAAAAAAAACAAAAATCCTCCCCAGCGGAGTCGCCATCTGTAGCGATGTCCTTTTCTTCTCATCGCTAAATAGAACGCGGCTTTTTCGAAGTGTTTTTGAAAGGTGTTTTTCGAGGAGTTTGTGACTCTTTTGGATATAAAATATTTATTCCGTGGGGTTTTAAAAAAAACCGCATTTTTAAAAAAATGGAGTCGCCACCGGCCACTTAGGTAGTCCGGACACCATAAAACCAGAGATTCAAAAAATGTTGGGTTCGGGAGTCGGTTACAGATGGGGAAGGATTAACACCCCCACACCGCCCAAAACTGGTACTTTAATAATTACCGCTTTATTAATATTGGATTTTCGGAATAAAGTGACGATTATTTTAAAATTCGGTCATAATTGCGAATAAATTTTAAGGGCCCCGTTATCCGAGAATAAACGCCCAACCACTATCACTAGCTTGATACTGGCCCCGTTTACGCTCGGATAAAAGGACACCGCATTAACAAGTTATAAATCATATGCAATCTTAGTGGCAAAAAATATAAAACATGGCAAAATATTTAAATGCAATAAATATTGACATAACAGAATACTAATCTAACATAAATGATATACTAGACTAAAACATGCATATATACATATTATTCTAAATAATAGATAAAAACAACTTTAACAAGTTAGAACAACAATGCAGGAATAATTACGTTGTATGTAGACGAACAAATATTTCAAAAAGACATATATGCTAGTCATAAAACATATTTCAACATCTATGGAACAATATATTATACATAAAAGAAGACACATTAACACGTAACCTAAAAGCCAAGGAAACATGCAATACGTACAAAAATACAAAACATGCTGTTTTACGAGTCAAATAGAACATAACATGCTTTAATACGAATAACCGGATAAAAAACATGACTATCATAAGCTTAACATATATATATACATATAAACATAAAATACGAGTCATATACGAGGAACGTAAAATAAAATCATAGAATATCAACATATACGATTATAATACGAACATGAATATTTACAAAGAATACAGGACTGAAATGAAAGAAAAATAAAAGTCAGTGGCAGAAATTAAAGAACAATAATATGTAATTTAGGGACGAAATTGCGAAACAAACAAAACCTAAAAGGATCAAAACTGTAATTAGACCAAGGGGCAGACCCAAAATGAAAAGTTCAAAAACGCGGGATGGTTAAGGGGGTAATTTTACCATTTAAAATCTGAATCGGTGTAATTTAGGGACTGGATTACAAGATTTTGAAATATCAGGGGGATTGGGATTGTAATTATACCATGCGGCAAGACAAAAACGAAAATATTGAAAACGCGGGATGGTTAAGTGTGTTATTTTCCCATTTAACGAAATAATAACAATTATATAAACCCTCTTTTTAGGCCGAAATCAAATTTTTGGCCATTCGTTTCATTTCTTCGCATATAGCCCATGTTCTTCATTTTCTCTCAATCGATCATATGAAACCCGAAATCGGGGCGGGCCGTCACAGTTCTCCCGCTGGCCGCCGCTAACCGGCGCCGGCAAGCCTCCAAAACACACCAAGATAACCCCCTTTTCATCCTCAACATGAATCCGTGGTTGGATTCAGAGGATACACCCTTATTTGCCCTAGATCTAGAAAATACGAAGCGAAAAAAATATTTTTTAGACCAAAATGAAACTACAAGTGGTCTTCCCTCCCTTTAGTTCACCATATCAGACTTGGAAGAAGCCGAAAGGCTTATCACTAAGGAAGGAAGACCCACAAACATCAATGGTAAGACGACTCTCCTTTTTTTTGTTTCGCTTTTCTTCTTTCAGATATGCATGCAAAAATAGAAAAAAGAAAAAAGGATTTACCACTGGACTTTTCTTTCGATTCAGTTGAATGTTTACAACTTTCAATTTTTTTTTGTATTACAAGATCTCTGTTCTCTCCCTTTTTTTTACCACTCTTCATTCTCCCCCTTTTTTGTTACAAAAGTCCCCGTTTCATATATATCATTGTCTTTGTTTTGGTGCAAGTTGCATCTTACTTTTTCAGATCTGAACTGACAATTTTTGCTTGTTGTCTTGGGCATGTTCTGAACACGGGGGCTGAATATCGGCGCGGTGGCGGTATGGATGTTCTGCCAGCGGCCAGACGCGTTCTCGGCCGTTAGATTAGATATGATCTAACGGTCGAGATGGCTTGAAGGACGAACGGCCTGGATGAAGCCTCGATTTGATGAGACGACTCTAGATCTTGACACGTGGAGCTCCGCAGTCGAGGAGTCAGAACGCGTGGATCTTACGCGCGCGTGGGACATTAAAGCGTCCGCGCGTGGCACTCGAACGGTCCATACGTGTGGAACACGCGCCTGGCAGATATTTTTGACTTCTTGGTTGTATCGTGGCCGTTGGATCAGATCTTGATCCAACGGCCCACATTTACCTGCACACCATAATTGTAATTAGATAAGATTTGGGTTTGGGCCAACCGGGCCTTGTAATTGTATTTGGACTTGGACTGTAATTTTTATTTGGGTTTAATATATCTAATTTTTTTCATTTTATCAGCCCAATAATATTAATAATAATAATATAATTATAACAGCAATACATATACATGATACAAACATATACTTATACAAGTATAACATATTGGCATACGTACATATAATCTTGCCCATAATTATCATAACATCTATATATATTAATCATATACGATCATACTCTAGATACATACGCGACACACATTCATCATTAATACGTATACATACATAGCTTATAATATACATGCACACCACACCTTATATATATATATATTAGTAACATTCATATAATAAATATACATGCAATATTAATATGTATTTACAAGTGAAAATGAGTGATTACAACAGTTAGCTTCCCTCTGGAGATCTTGACTTCGGGAAGCAAAGCTCGTGCTCCACGTCTCGACGTCATCTTTAGGATGATGGGTGACCTCGTCTTCTCCTCTTGTGCTACTCCATAGACTTGTGAAATCATGATCTTCATGCTTTGGCTTCTAAAAACATTGACAAGTGTAGGCATAATGCAGACAAGAGTTTCTTCTTCGGTTGATCTGGGTGCAAACAACTGATCTTCGAATAATGCATCTAAATAGGGTTGGATCCTAGCGGTCCAAAGGGGGTGTCTACTTAAAGTCTTTAAAACTTTTGGGTTTACATTAAATTCTCAAAGATCATTTGGTTTAAAGATTTCTTTTTTTTATTATCAAAAAGTTTTAACTTACTTAAAAATGAAACTTTTAGGTTTTTTTTTAAAGTTTTAGGAGGGAAAAGAATTAAAAACACAATAATAATATTTTCAATTTTTTGAAGGAGTTAAATTAAAATCTCTGAGATTTTTACAAAGGGTTAAATGTGAAGATTTTAAAATTAGTGTTCTATAGTCCCCACTGGATCCTCTGCGCCACACGTGCCTTACTATCGGGCCGTCTTCTTTCTCGATTGGTATTTGCTCGGCCTAACTTGATATTGTAATATTATCGTTTTCAGCAAAGCAAACTTTTTTTCTCTTTTGAAACCCTTTTAAATGAGATGTTCTTGAATTAACACCATGTCATGATATGCAAAATGAATGCAAATAAAGGCGTTGATTCCGCTGGTAATCACCCTTTCGAACGACTTTCATAGGAATTAAAGGGTCCAGATTCTGGAGCCAGAAAAAAAGACTTCTACAGATATGCCCCTCTGCATGTTTTTGGGTCGCACTCAAAGAAATGAAAGTCTTGGTTAAAATCACTGGTACCGGGTTTGTCTTCAGCTTCATGCGTTCAAACAGATCCAAGATGGATACGTCGATGTTTCCAAGAACCCTTGAGAAAATGATCAAACCCTATATCCCTAAAGATAACATGTCCATATTCATCGCCTCATCCGGGTGTGCGGGTATGATGTCTCGGATACACTCCCATGCACAGGCTAGGCCGTGTCCTCGACTCTGAATCAGGCCGTTGACCCAATCGTCACTCATCCTGGCAAAGGTTTTGAACTTCAATGGATAATTCTAGTTCCTTGGCGGCTTTGTATAGATCCAATATTTTTGAACATTATTCTTGTTGAGCAAGGCTATGTACTCTTCTACGTGGGTATCATGTCAGGTCCGTTGAAAGTGAAGCAGCAAGGTTCCAGAATTGAAAAATGGCTCTACGCAAAGGTTGATTAACCAGGACATACATTAAATGTTCTATGTCGCCATAAGTATCAGAATATAGGTATTGTAGTCGTCGATCCCATCCTTCCCAAATCTCTTTAAGCTCTCATAGGCCATTCTGTTGTAGGCTCTTGTATGTATATCCTGGTATTATGCACTCGCTCGGCAAACTTCTGACCAATGTCTGATGGCTATTCTTGATATACCTTTTATCCATGATGAAAGATTTATGATCGGGCAAACCACTTGACCAACACCTTTATGTCATGCAATGCTAATGGAACAATAGTATGTGTAAAGTAAAAATAAAATAAAAAAAAGAAATGAGTTAGTACTGAATAAAATCAATAGACACATAAATAAAAAGTGAAGTAGATAAGGCAACAAGCAGAGCAATCCTATTTATCCCGTCTAAAACACCTAAGTTATCCGCATGGCTCTAAAGGGTAGGTTTCTTTATGTTTTCTACATGCAGTGTTGGTGCTAAGAGGTACCCGAACTGTCCTTGCTATCCCGTACTAAGGGTAGTAAGGCCTCCGATCATCACCCATTATAGGCTCCTTTCAACCGGGTTCAATTCAGGCGGACCCATTCGCTTATGCCCCTATGAAGGAACGATATCCTGACAAAAGCATAAGGTACTCGAGCCCCAAAGGTACTTTGCTAGGCCCATACGGAGGAACGATATCCTTACGAAAGCAATAACGTTTTCCCCCACTTAAAAAGGACGAGTTTATATGCCAAATTTTAAATGCGTTAAAATAAACATGCAATTATAACCGAATGTTAATTTAATAGTCACTTTAATCCGAAACTTCCGATATTCATAAAGCGGTAATTATTTAAAAAGCTTGACTCTCATTTGTTTTTGAAAAAAACAAAAAATCTATATACCCAGTGGAGTCGCCATTTGTAGCGATCCTTTTCGCTAAAAAACGGGTTCCAAGGTGTTTTTTCCGGGTATTTGAAAATGTATTTCGTGGGGTTTTAGAAAAATCGTGTTTTATTTTAAAAATGGAGTCGCCACCGGCCACTAAGGTAGGCCGGGCACCATAAAAACCAGAAATTTTAAAAATGTCAGGTTCGGGAGTCGGTTACGGATGGGGAAGGATTAGCACCTTACACCGCCCAAAATTGGTACTTTAATAATTACCACTTTATTAATATTAAACTTTCCGGACTAAAGTGACGATTAAATTGAAATTTGGTTATAAGTGCAAGTAGATTTTAAAGGCCCTGTTATTCGAGAGTAAACCGAAAGACCACCATCACTACGCTTGATACTGGCCACGTTTACGCTCGAATAAAAAGACACCCCATTGACAATAATTTATCCGAAATGCAACTTAAAACATGGCAAATATAAATAAATACAATGCGATAAAAATATAAATAAATACTAACATAATAAAATACTAATCTAACATAAATAAAATACTAATCTGAAACATACATACATAAATATTAATCTAACACATAAATAAAAACAAATCTAACATAAATAAAATATTAATCTAAAACATAAATAAATATTAATCTAACACATAAATAAAAACAAATTTAACATAAATAAAATATAAATCTAAAACATAAATAAATACAAAGCATAAAATACTAATATAAAACATACCAACTAAAAATAGGAACAAAATTAAACAACATTTTATTAAATCAAACAACATAAATAAAAAATATACCTAACTAGGAGCCCGAACCCCGACTGACTTCCACCGAAATCTACTACGATCCCTTAAAAAATTAACTAGATCGGATCCAAAATAAGACCCCGATCGAATGTTGAATCGAACCAACTGGGGACGGGGTATGCCGAATTGCTTGCCAATTTCAATGGCCTTTTTGGTGTGTGTAATGCAAGCCTCCCCAAATTTTCCTCCTTTTTTTTTCCTCTTTATATATGCAAAGGGGTGGGTGGTGAGGTGACGTGGAGATTTGATCTCCACGAATTTTCCTCTTTTTATTTTTTTATTAATTTTATATTAATAATATTATTATTAAAATAATACTAATAATACAAAAACTCAGATAAATATGAGTGATTACAATATTCAAAACTATCAAAACATTGTAGAAGCTCTACAATATCTCTGCCACACCCGACCTAATATATCCTTTGCTGTTAACAAGGTTGCACAATTCATGCAATCACCATCCGATGTTCATTGGCAAACAGTGTATCGAATATTAAAATATTTAAAAAGCGCCATTGACTATGGCTTATGGTTTTCTCCTCAACCTATAGATTCTTTTCTTCTTACAGCCTTCTCGGATGCGGACTGGGGTAGTGATGTGGATGACAGACACTCTACCTCGGGTTATTGTGTGACTCTAGGATCTCACTTGGTATCGTGGAGCTCCAAGTAACAACAGACAGTGTCTCGGTCTACTGCTGAAGTTGAATATCGAAGTCTAGCCGATTCTACTTCGGATGTATTATGGGTTAAATCTGTCTAACTGGACACGGGAATTAGTTTGAAAGATGTTCCAAAGGTGTGGTGTGATAACACCTGCACAGTCTCCATGGTTGCTAACCCAGTTCTTCACACCAAGACCAAACATGTAGATCTCGACCTGCATTTTATTCATGAAAAGGTGGCTGATGGCACACTTTAAGTTAACTACATTCCTGCTCGTTGTCAAGTGGCTGATGCATTGACAAAACCAATTGTTGTTCAACACTTTGAGAAGCTTCGTACCAAGTTTAATGTGTTGAGCTATGCTAAAATTTAGGAAGAAGAAAAAAGCAGAGAAAATGTTGAAGAAAATACCACCAGATGAATTGACAACTGTGGTACTGAGCTGTTAAGCGGTTAGATGTTGAAAATAGCTTTAGGAGAAAAAATGTGCTGAGTCTGTTGTTGCTTGAAGAGGGAAAATTTGTCGAGTTTGTTATTGCTTTGGCTATATAAACTCTATGTATTTCCTTGTATAAGCAACTTTTTGATGAATAATATCATGATTTATTCTCTCAAATTCTTCCAATATTCTTGTTATTCATCAAGAGGTTTTTTGTGTTTATGAGTTTTCATATCTGTTTTAGCACTACCGGTAGGGGAGCAAAACTCGACTCGGAATTTTTTTTTTCAATTTCGAGTTATTCGAGTTGAGTTATTTGAGTTATTTGGGTCAACTAAAAAATTTTGAGTTCGAGTCGAGTTGAAATTTGCGCAACTCGAAAAACTGAAAAACCAAATTTTATAATTTTGCTATTAGTGCATGGTTTCATTTTTCTTCAATTCCTCCTTCATTTTAAGTTTGTTTTGACCAAATTTGAACCACATATTCCTAAACCAATGTAGAATACTTATTTAGCTTCAATTCATATTTTTGAAAATAAATTTCATATTTTTTCAATTTAGCCTCTTAACTTTGCATGATTTCCTCATTTCTTCAATCCCTCATTTTTTAAGTCACTTTTTGACCAAATTTGAACCACATATTCCTAAACCAATGTAGAATACTTATTTAGCTTCAATTCATATTCAAAAAAACCCTTAAAGAAAACATGAACCGTAGAAATCCTTGAGTTCTTGGAAGAAAACGTAATCGGAACTACTCAGAAAATCGATAATCACAAAATCCATTGTCTTCAACTTCCCTTCAATCAGAGCGTTGTTTATTCTATGAAACTATTGAAGCTTTAAAGTGAAAACTGAAAAACCATTGGAAGCGAAACGTTTTCCCCTAAAATCGATAGGTTTATCCCTTAATCTATATACTTTTATCAGTTTATTTATAGTTTTGTGGGTAAAGACTTATTTGTGGGTATTTTTTGGTTTCTTACGGGTTGCTCTCGAGACAGTGCTAAAAGGTCTGAAGGGAAATATTCTTGAAGATATAAAGTTGCTGAAGGTATATTGTTTAATAACACATTGTCTCTGTCCGGTATATAGTTTAAGTGTATATTTGAATATTAAAGTAAAAAAGGGTTAACCCATTGTGATGAGTATTGCTTTTTTCTACTTTACTGTTTCTTATATTTTGAATATGTTAAGAACATTGACTGTTTCCAGCATTACAATAGTATTCACATGGTGCTCGTGTTTTGTAGAATGGGTGAGTCAATCTATGTGCTACGATATTTTCATGGTGAAAAATTTAGGACTACTCCAAAATTTGAATATGTTAATGGGTCTATTAAAAAGTCTCAGTTAGATACAGACAAACTTTGTATATGGGATATACTGGGAAAAGTGGAACTACTAGGATATGGTCAACAAAAATTTGTGTATTATAGGGATCCTAGCTCAGAGTTTAATTGTGATGGATTAGTGTTGATTCACAATGATGAAACAGTAAGACAAGTAATTCAATTGTTGACCACAAAGTATATTGTTGATATACATGTTGACCACAAAATTGATAAAGATGGTAGTCTAAAAATTAATGATGGTTTGAAGAAGTAAATGAAGTTGTTAAGGGTATTGAGGGAGTCCATAAGTAAATTTGGAAGGAGCTACTGGTATTGAGGGTTCTTATGATTTGAGGGTTGATATTGAGGGTTTAGAAGATGATGGTGAAGAATTAAGGGCTACCATAAATGGATTTGAAGATGTTGTGTTAGGGCATGGTACTGATGGTGAGCCAATAGGGGCTATTGATGGGTTTGAGCCTGCTTGTAATAGTGGGCCAAAAAGGGTTGCTGATGCTGGTAGAGGGTCGAGTGATATTGGTATCTTTGTGGGTTGACCAAGTACAAAGGATGTTGTTGAAAATGCTAACTTATTAGAGGAAAAATACAAGCTTAGATTCAAGTACAGAGGAGGAAAATGATGAATATGCTGTCTTGCATAATATAGAAATAACTTCTGATGTGGATGAAGAAGTTGTTAACATTAGAAAAAAACATGAAAACACCAAAAACAAGGGCAAAAAAAGTGATTCATCATAGTAGTAAGGATATTGATGATGATATGGTGGGAATGATGTTCTGGAAGAAACTGAATCGAAAAAAATGATGGGAAGCTTGATGGTTATGAGAGTGAGTACTTAGACTCTCTGACCCGAGAGAATATGGTGGCAATGATGAGTTAGAACCAAAAATTTGTGGGACATTTGCTGGGGGCTGTAATACCCCAAAATTTGCTATGTTAATTTAGGGTCATTTACTACTAAGATAAGGACTTAAAAGCTTTCTTAGTGACTAAAATGATAAAAATGCAAAAGTTAGGATTTTCTCAATTATAGACTGTAGAAAAGAAGTTTCTGAGGTTTTCAGGTGTCATGTGATAGAGAACGAGTAAAATAGAATACTCGCAAAATTTGGTTAAAATCCAAGGAAAATTGGAATGGGAATTCAAGGTTAAAGTTTAGTGACCAAAATAAAAAGTTTTAAAACTTGGGTGATAGAAGTGGGAATATGAAAAGTTGAAGGACCAAATTTGTAATTTCCCAAAAGTTAGGTGTTTTATTTTATAAATAGATAGAGTACCTATAGGTGTGGATCGAATGAGAAATTACTGGTTTGATCCGGTATTTCGATTATTGGGAAAATCGTAGTCAAAGTTTAAGTAGAATTTGGATACCCAGATCGAACTGAAAAATTATGAAAATTTACCATATGACAGAAAAAGGTTATAAAAGTCATTTCCAAGTGTTGAAGAATTTATCAGTAATTATTTTATCCTGTACATGGATTAAACAGATCATGAAGAAAAATCTAATATAGATTACGTGAATAAAAATGCAGTATAAGATATTGAATTAGATCGAACTGCAAAGTTAAGCGTGCTTAAGACATAGGATGGGTGACCTATTGTGAAGGTCTCATGTCAGTAATTGAGACTGATAAAAAGAAATCAGCTCGAGTTAATAAAATTCGTATGAATTATCGATAAAGGAATTCTAAGAGAAATTTTATTCTATGAAGATTTTCGATAATTATCGGAATAATAGACTGAGTTAGGAAAATTCAGTCTAAGTCCTTGGAAAAGGAAGTTTTTATGGGATAATAGAGTTTATTTCCCGAATATGGAAATATATAATTTTCAGAATAAATCCAATAGCTCGGAAAAGGTAAAATTGTAGTAGAAGTATTTTCTGAATATCGGGAAATCAGATCGAACTGGAATTTTAGAGGTTGATCCAAAAGCCATAGAAAAGTCATAAAATACTATTTTATGAATATTTTATTATATTTGGTTGGATTCCAACTAGATTTAGTTGAATTTTTACAAGAATGGCAAACTAGTAAATAAAAACTTGTTGGAGGGTAAATTGGTCATTTTGCCCCAATGACATTTTTGAAATATTTAAAAAGTTATAAGGGTAATTTTGGAAAGAGGAAATGAGAGATTTAATCTTAGCCCTTGATTGATGATAAGATTAATCTCAATTGTTAGATTTTAATGGCAAAATTGTAATTTCACTATTAAATGAATTTAATATTCATTTAATAGTCACATGTGTATAATAATAGTGAAAAGATGAAATAATTGTTCATCTTTTCTAGCCAAAAACATGAGATGCTAGGGAAAGAAAGAGAAAATTTTTTTAAGCTCGATTCAAGCCCCGAAACTAGATTTTCAGTCAAATCTGAATCAAAAGAAGATTTAAGGTACTATGAAGGAAAGGATCGAGTAGAATTTAGTGAGGCATGCTAATAAATGGCCAATGTGAGTGTATTTTATTTATTTATTATATATGTGAGATGAATGAATGCATTTTTATCTGTTTATATATATATATGATGTGAAGAAGACTTGCAATAAGTCAACTTTGATAATAATGAAAATGTATGTTGATCAAAGAAATATTAAATGGCATATGTGATACATGGATATGGAATAATGATTTATATAAGATAAATTGGATTTCAGATTATGGGTATGAACTGCCCATTATCGAATTATGGTTGATAGTTTTAATGAATTGGATATTGTAGATGAAATATGGGATGTGAATTGCCCTATTATATGAACAATGATGATTGATCTATAAGGAAATAAATTGCCCAAGTACTAGTGTGAAGACTTTGGTATAATTGGATATCCATAGAGTCCCTTAGCAGCTGCGTCCTAATGTAGGCACTTCGATGCTGAGATAATGTAGGCACTTCGGTGCTGAGATAATGCAGACACTTTGGTGCTAAGATAATGTAGGCACTTCGGTGCTAAGAAAAACACTAAGGTGTTGTGCGATGAGCAAAAGACGTCCTCGAGTACGTGCTCACCCTCAGACGCTACGGCGTTGTAGACACTACGGTATCGGACTCGTATACCATAGATTCATATGAAAATCCTAGGTATACTTCGATATCCATAGAGTCATAGCAGTTGCGTGAAAAGCACTACGGTGCAGGAAAGGCTCTATGGAGTCAGGAAAAGCTTTACGGAGTAAGTTCAAACACTACGGTGTTACATAGCACAAAAAATGCGATTATATGAGGAGCAAAGAGCATCCTCGAGTACGTACTCATTTCAGTCACTTCGGCGATGTAGACGTTACGACGTCATAGACACTACGGTGTCGTGATGACTCGCGTACCATAGCTTCACATGATTTTGTACTTTGGGATATGATAAAGGAAATGATATGCAAATGATTGCATGAAGTATGACTATGATAAAAGAAATAATATGCAAATGATTGCATGATGAAAGTATGGCTATGTTAAAGAATATGATAGGCAAATGATTACGTGACAAAAGCACGACTACTTGATGATCATGAACCATTGATATCATGATTCTATGACAAAATTGATAGATGATATGAATCATATTGAAAGCATGTTTATGTTGAAGAAATTTTTATGCATGTGAGCATTTGATGAACATAGAACAACAATGACATAACTATTAAGATAGTCATGATACATGATTAATTCTGCATTACAGATGGCTTGATTTTATACTTTGGCTATAATACCTGAAAATCAATTATGCAAGTAGTTAAGCTAAAAAGCTTAATGTACACAAGACAGGTAAGATAGATCAAATCTTGTGACTTGAATATTATATTGGTCAAATGAACTATATAAGTAAGGTGGTTCTATATATGATAAAATGATATCAACTGCAATTGAAAATCATTTGCCATGTTACAGAGCTGTGTTATTATAATTATTGTTTATATTATTATGATTATGTTTCACTAAGTTATACTTAACATGTGTTTTGTATCACACGTAAGTACTTTGGATTAGATAGCAAAAGAGGAGCTGCACTTTGTTGGATCAAGTTAGCTTGTACTAACAGTAAGTATCACCACATCCTAGTCTAGTGGGGCATGTATAGATATTAAATAAGTAGATATTCCGTATGATCTAGCATCATGAATTAGTTTGAAGAATTAAAAATTTTAGAAAGATGCTTTAAACAGTTGTATACTTAGTTGGTCATTTACCGCGTAGTGATTTTAAAAACAAGAAAGGATCTAGGCAGCAAACATAGTTTTCACCATAAATTATATTATCATTTTAATAACTGCTTAAAGTATTTTACAAACTAATTCATGGTCAAAACTAGCTGCGGTTGCTAGACATAGTTTTATTTGAAAACTAAGAATGGGCCAACCACTGAACTACTTTGTTGAAAAAAAATTTACTATTCAGGAAATCAGTTAAAATTTTTAGTAACATCTTCAATGTATATTAAATCATCAAATACGCGTTGAGGGTGTTACATTTAGTGGTATCAGAGCAAAGGTTTAGCCAATTCTGGAGGTTAAACCGAGTCCAATATGATTTTGTTAAAGTGTACATGCCCCTAGGATGTGATGCTACTGATATATTGCTTGTATACCTTGGTGTAGCTCCTCAATAGTATGAGTGAGACTCTAATGGTTATAAGAAAAATAAGATGCTGTTAGATTTCGTCAGTTGATGAATTTTTAAGGGTTAAGAAAAGAATTATAGTGGATACAACACAGTGAAATAAATATGATAGTTAACTTCTATTCAGAATGAATTATGTGTATAATAGAGAACCGGTACAGTAATTATAAGAAGATAGAGAATACTCTGATTGTAAAGAAATTTCCAAATGTGTTTTCAGATGAATTACTAGGATTACCTCCATATTAAGAGGTACAGTTCGATATTGACGTTTAATTCGAGCATAAAACAGGTATTGATAGCACATTATAAAAAGGCACCAACCCAGTTAGAGGAACTGAAAGCTCATCTGTAAGAGCTATTAGATTGGAGTTATATTTGATCGAGTGAGTTATTATAAAGTGCTTCAGTATTATTCGTAGAGAAGAAAGATGCTTGTTTACAATTAAGTATAGATCATCAACAGTTAAATAGGGTAACAATAAAGAATAAATAATCCGTTACTAAGGATTGGTAATTTGTTTGACCAGTGCCGAGGTGTAGTTGTGTTTCCAAAGAATCGACCTTTAATTGAGTTATTATCAGTTAAAAGTTAAAGAAGAAAATATACCAAAGACAGTACCCAGAACTCGTTATGGATACTATGAGTTCTTAATGATGCCGTTTGGACTTACAAGTGCTCTGCCACATATAAGAATTTGATGAATAGGGTGTCTCAACCATACTTGGACCAGTTCATGGTAAATAAAGAAAAGAAAAGAAATTTTAATAGAAAAATAGTTAGATTGAACTATTCCGATCTTTGAAGATAAGTTACGAGCTTAAATTATTGAGAACATAGGATTGTGGGAAAGGAAGTTGAACTATAACCCGATATTTGACGTATGACGAAGAACCGATGAAAATCTTAGCCTATGGAATTAAAAGGATTAAGGAATAAGAAAATTCCATTGGTCAAAATCCTTTGGAGGAACCATAAAGTGGATGAGGCAACTTGGGAGACCAAGAAGAAAATAAGAGAATAATATCCGAAACTATTTAAAATAGTTATGTTTTGAAAATTTGAGGATGAATTTTCTTAAGGGGGATGAAGTGTAATACCCCAAAATTTGCTATGTTAATTTAGGGTCATTTAGTACTAAGATAAGGACTTAAAAGCTTACTTAGTGACTAAAATGACAAAAATGCAAAAGTTAGGATTTTCTCAATTATAGACTGTAGAAAAGAAGTTTCTAAGGTTTTAAGGTGTCATGTGGTAGAGAACGAGTGAAATAGAATACTTGCAAAATTTGGTTAAAATCCAAGGAAAATTGGAATGGGAATTCAAGGTTAAAGTTTAGTGACCAAAATGATAAGTTTTAAAACTTGGGTGATAGAAGTGGAAATATGAAAAGTTGAAGGACCAAATTTGTAATTTCCTAAAAGTTAGGTGTTTTATTTTATAAATAGATAGAGCACCTATAGGTGTGGATCGAATGAGGAATTACTGGTTTGATCCGATATTTCGATTATTGGGAAAATCTTAGTCAAAGTTTAAGTAGAATTTGGATACCCAGATCGG
This sequence comes from Hibiscus mutabilis, assembly GCA_019671005.1. NCBI lineage: Eukaryota > Viridiplantae > Streptophyta > Magnoliopsida > Malvales > Malvaceae > Hibiscus > Hibiscus mutabilis. The sequence goes on along the minus strand of CM033726.1, from coordinate 43,199,299 downwards.
ACTAAAAAATTATAAAATTTTACCATATGATAGAAAAAGGTTATAAAAGTCATTTCTAAGTGTTGAAGAATTTATCAATAATTATTTTATCTTGCACATGATTGAACAGATCATGGAGAAAAATCTAATATAGATTACGGGAATAAAAATGCAGTATAAGATATTGAATTTAGATCGAACTACAAAATTAAGCATGCTTAAGACATAGGATGGGTGACCTATTGGGAAGGTCTCATGTCAGTAATTGAGACTGATAAAAAGAAATCAGCTCGAGTTAATAAAATTCATATGGATTATTGATAAAGGAATTCTAAGAGAAATTTTATTTTATGAAGATTTTCGATAATTATCGGAATAATAGACTGAGTTAGGAAAATTCAGTCTAAGTCCTTGGAAAAGGAAGTTTTTATGGGATAATAGAGTTTATTTCCCGAATATGGAAATATAGAATTTTTGGAATAAATCCAATAGCTCGGAAAAGGTAAAATTGCAGTAGAAGTATTTTATGAATATCAGGAAATTGGATCGAACTAGAACTTCAAAGGCTGATCCAAAAGCCATGGAAAAGTCATAAAATACTATTTTATGAATATTTTATTATAGTTGGTTGGATTCCAACTAGATTTAGTTGAATTTTTACAAGAATGATAGACTAGTAAGTAAAAACTAGTTGGAGGGCAAATTGGTCATTTTGCCCCAATGGCATTTTTGAAACATTTAAAAAGTTATAAGGGTAATTTTGGAAAGAGGAAATGGGATATTTAATCTTAGCCCTTTATTGATGATAAGATTAATCTCAACTGTTAGATTTTAATGGCAAAATTGTAATTTCACTATTAAATGAATATTAATTTAATAGTCATATGTGTATAATAATAGTGAAATTGTTCATCTTTTCCAGCCAAAAATGTGATATGCTAGGGAAAGAAAGAGAAAACTTTTCCAAGCTTGATTCAATCCCCGAAACTCAATTTTTAGTCAAATCCGAATCAAAAGAAGTTCAAGGTACTATTAAGGAAAGAATTGAGTAGAATTTAGTAAGATATGCTAATAAATGGCACAGATGAGTGTATTTTATTTATTTATTATATATGTAAGATGAATGAATGCATTTTTATCTGTTTATATATATATATATATATATGATGTGAAGAAGACTTACAATAAGTCAACTTTGATAATAATGAAAATGTATGTTGATCAAATTAATATTAAATGGCATATGAGATACATGGATATGGAATAATGATTTACCTAAGATAAATCGGATTTCAGATTTTAGGTATGAAATGCCCATTATCGAATTATGGTTGATAGTTTTAATGAATTGGATATTGAAGATGAAATATGGGATGTGAATTGCCCTATTATATGAACAATGATGATTGATCTATAAGGAAATAAATTGCCCAAGTACTAGTGTGAAGTCTTTGGTATAATTGGATATCCATAGAGTCACTTAGCAGATGCGTCCTAATGTAGGCATTTCGGTGCTGAGATAATGTAGGCACCTCGGTGCTAAGATAATGTAGGCACTTCGGTGCTAAGATAATGTAGGCACTCCGGTGCTGAGAAAAACACTAAGGTGTTGTGCGAGGAGCAAAAGGCGTCCTTGAGTACGTACTCACCATCAGACACTACGGTGTCGAACTCATATACCATAGATTCACATAAAAATCCTTGGTATAGTTAGATATCCATAGAGTTCTAGCAGCTGCGTGAAAAGCGCTACGGTGCAGGAAAGGCTCTACGGAGTCAGGAAAGGCTCTACGGAGTTAGGAAAGGCTCTATAGAGTCAGTTCAAACACTACGGTGTTACATAGCACAAAAAGCGTGATTATATGAAGATCAAAGAGCGTCCTCGAGTACGTACTCATTTCAGTCACTTCGGCGATGTAGATGTTACTATGTCGTAAACACTACGGTGTTGTGATGACTCGCTTACCATAGCTTCACATGATTTTGTACTTTGGGATATGATAAAGGAAATGATATGCAAATGATTGCATGAAAGAAGTATGACTATGATAAAAGAAATGATATGCAAATGATTGCATAATGAAAGTATGGCTATGTTAAAGAATATGATAGGCAAATGATTACGTGATAAAAGCAGGACTACTTGATGATCATGAACCATTGATATCATGATTCTATGACAAAATTGATATATGATATGAATCATATTGAAAGCATGTTTATGTTGAAGAAATTTTTATGCATGTGAGCACTTGATGAACATAGAACAATAATGACATGACTCTTAAGATAGTCATGATACATGATTAATTCTGCATTACAGATGACTTGATTTTATACTTTGGCTATAATACTTGAAATGCAATTATGCACGTAGTTAAGCTAAAAAGCTTAATATACACAAGACTGGCAAGAAAGGCCAAATCTTGTGATTTGAATATTGTATTGGTCAAATGAACTATATAAGTAAGGTGGTTCTATATATGATAAAATAATATCAACTGCAATTGAAAATCATTTGCCATCTTACAGAGCTGTGTTATTATAATTATTGTTTATATTATTATGATTACGTTTCACTAAGTTATACTTAACGTGTGTTTTGTATCACACGTAGGTACTTTGGATTAGATAGCAAAAGAGGAGCTGCACATTGTTGGATCAAGTTAGCTTGTACTAACAGTAAGTATCACCACATCCTAGTCTAGTGGGGCATGTATAGATATTAAATAAGTAGCTATTCCGTATGATCTAGCATCATGACTTAGTTTGAAGAATTAAAAATTTTAGAAAGATGCTTTAAACGGTTTTATACTTAGTTGGTCATTTATCGCGTAGTGATTTTAAAAACAAGAAAGGATCTAGACAACATATATAGTTTTCACCCTGAATCATATTCTCATTTTAATAATTGTTTAAAGTATTTTACAAACCAATTTAGGGTCAAAACTAGCTGCGGTTGCTAGACATAGTGTTGTTTGAAAACTGAGAAAGGGCCAACCACTGAACTACTTTATGGAAAAAAAATTACAAGTCAAGAAATCAGTTAAAAACTTTAGTAACATCTGCAATGTATATTAAATCATCAAATATACGTTGAGGGTGTTACAAGGGTAAAATTGTGAGACCTAAATATTATCCAAAATGTTCTATCCCTACATTGGAACTTGGTATGAAATTCGAAGACAATCTTCAATTCAAAGAGGCAGTGAGAAAATATTCGGTGGCAAAAGGTGTAAAACCGAATTTTGTCAAAAATGAACCCAAAAAGACAAGAGTCTGCTATTGGGGGCAAATGTCCTTGGTTGATTTATGCTAGTCAGGACAGTAGATACGATTGTTATGTTCTTAAGACATACAATCCAATTCTTAAGTGTTTCAGGAGTAATAAAAATACTATGATATAATGTAAGATGATTCAAAAAAATTCAAGCATAAGATATTATTAGATCCAAAAATGAAAGTGAGTACACTGCAAGAAATGTGTACATCTGAGTTGGGGGTATATGCAACATATAATACGTGCCAAATAGCTAGGAATAATGTTCTAAAAGAGAAGAATGGTTCTTATGTAAAAAAGTTTGCAAGTCTTTGGGGTTATGTTGTAGAGTTGATACAATCTAACCCTGGAAGCACTGTGACAATTCAATTCGATAAAGACAATGATGGAATCACAACATTTCATAGAATATATATTTGTTTGGCTGCAGTAAAGTAGGGATGTAGAGAAGGTTGTAGGCCTTTTGTTAGAGTTGATGGGTGCTTTCTAAAAACTATTACAAAGAGAGTACTTCTTGTGGCTGTCGAAAGAAACACAAACAATCAGAAGTTTTCAGTTGCATGGGCAGTTGTCAAAAGGGAAGGAAAAGAATCATGGAGATAGAATTTACAAAAACTCATGTCTGACATACAAAAGATTATTTATTTACTATTTTTTATTGAGGGTTTATTTAAATGATGGCTGTTTTCATGCTCATTATTTGTTATGCTTATATATGCTCACATTTTATCTATAATTTGCTTATTGTTTTCAAATATATATATAATTTGCAGGGTCATTGAATGTTTTCATACTAATTATTTGTTATGCTTATACATGCAAAATATTATTTTCATATACTTTTTGTCATTGGTTGTAGGGTCTTATGCCAGTTCTAAGGGAGTCATTCCTTGATTTAGCCCATAGGAAGTGTGCAAGACACATATATACAAATGGCATTAAAATGAAAATGGATGGGTAGAAAAATCCAATTCTGGAACTGTGTTAGATTAACATTTATTTAAGAATTTGACTTAATGATACAAGCTTTGGGCCCTAAATCATCAAATAACTTGTTGTATACCCCTATTCAACATTGGTTTAAGGCATATTTTAAGGGAACATCCAAATGTGATGTGGTGGATAACAACATGTAACACCCTAAACCTGGTATCACATTGGGCCTCAAGCCCAAACCCATAAATAAATATTTGCGAGCGAGTTTAGCCCAAATCCAAGGTTTCATAAACATAATAAATTAAAAAGAGTTGTATAAATATTCAAATATTACTTTGGAGCTCCAATTTAAAACATTTGATATGGAAATAAATCAATAGGAGTTATAGATACAAAACATAAATGTCCTATGAATACATTGCCCCTACAAATTTAAGTACTCTACTCTTTGCATATCGATGTACTGAAGTCCTACTCCGATGGATCATTGCAAGTATGCAACAACCTAAAGACCTGCATAAGAAAATAACAATTCCAAACGCTGAGCTCGAAAGCTCAGTGGATACACCTCTATTCTACTATGCTTTATGTAGATCATAAACATAAGCATGTAGTCAAACAATGATTAAGCAGCATGAATATCAAATAGCGCTACTCTGATCGCCTAAACACATGGGATCAAAATAATCAATCATCAAATCAATTAAGGGCTCACAAGGCCCCACATACCATACCATACGGGAGTGAGGCCGGGTCACATAGCATCGGTACATACACTCCGGGTGAGGCCGGGTCACATAGCATTGGAATATACACCTTGGGTAAGGCCGGGTTACATAGCATCGAAACATACACCCCATTTGGAATCATCTCTCGAGCACATACAGATGAGGCTCGGGTCACATAGCATCAATAACCTCTATCCGCTCATCTTATCATGGTGTTGCAACATATTCTTGGGTATCTGGATCCTATCAACCAAGTGCTCACACGGCACAACTCAATATTACAATACCATTTCTTGAATTACACAAGTCAAAGGCCCACTTTATTCTTATTTATTCATATATGGGACTGGACATCCGATTTCTCAGTTTTATAATTCATTTCATACCTTTAGGGACCCATTAAGACCTTTACCTTGAATTATGACACCCCTGAACAAAACCTCAATTTTTTTGGGCAAATTGCCCAGCGATTACTAATACTCCTATATGGGTATCGATACGCCACTCTAAGTACCGATAACCAAAATAGATTCGAAAGAAATAAATCTCATAAATGTACCGATACATTAACCTCATTATTAGTACATAGTATAGTACGTGAACCCCCTGTATCTATCCTTACCCATAACGATACCCTCACCTACCCGTATAGTACATGAAAGCCTTTCTCAGACAATAGAATAGCAGTACCAATACGCGTCCTAGCGTACCGATACGCAAAAACTGACATCACATTTTGGTTAGTACCTTCACCTACCAGTACTGGTACCTTAGTGTACTTTACAACCATGTTGAATCAACTTCTGAGCCGTCAAATCTGACACCACATTTGAAAGACAATGATTTCTTTCGCTTCTAACTCATCAAGAAAATCATCCTAAGTGGACCGGTTAGGATACCAACCTAACTCCACCATCTTCCACCACTCACGAGTATTCTCCTTTAGAAAAGAAATAACACACTTCAGCTTGTCTCTTAGCTCTAGACCCATTTAATGCAAGATCCAACGCATATCCCTCAACTATTGATCCACTTTGATTGGGTTATCTTGTCTCAATCCCAAGAAATTAGTTGCACCATATCTACGAAGCCTCTCGATCAGGGCTTTCTGAGGGGTAGAAAAAGCTCTTAGGATCACACTCACTATTCGATCAAGCACCCTATGCAGATAGGAGAAGTAGTTGGCTCTTTGCTTTCTCTCACTCTTTGACCTTTCATCGGTCTTCGGGACAAAATCCTCATCAAAGCTATCATCTCGAAAGCCCCAACTTTCCTCTAGACCATGAGCTCTTCTAGGCATTTTCAAACTGCACAGATAACAAACGAGGTTACTCTATCGAATATTCAGCCTTAATATGAGTACGACTTCAATTTATGGGCATGTATTCACTAGACACCCTTTTATGACTCTCTATCACCCCGGGGTTCCTAGAATCGGCTAAACTTAGGCTCTGATACCACTAAATGTAACACCCTAAACATGGTGTCACATTGGGCCTCAAGCCCAAACCCATAATAAAAATTTGTGAGCAAGTTTAGCCCAAATCCAAGGTTTCATAAACCATAATAAATTAAAAATAGTTGTATAAATATTCAAACTTTACTTTGGAGCTCCAATTAAAAACATAATAATTTAAAATATTCGATATGGAAATAAATCAATAGGAGTTACAAATACAAAACATAAGGGTCCTATGAATACATTGCCCCTACAAATCTAAGTACTATACTCTTTGCATATCGATGTACTGAAGTCCTACTCCAATGGCTCCTTGCAAGTACGCATCAACTTAAAGACCTGCGTAAGGAAATAATAATTCCAAACGTTGAGCTTGAAAGCTCAATGGATACACCTCTATTCTACTATGCTTTATGCAGATCATAAATATAAGCATGTAGTCAAACAATGATTAAGTAGAATAAATATCAAGTGGCGCTACTCTGATCGCCTAAATACACGAGATCAACATAATCAATTATCAAATCAATTAAGGGCTCACAAACCCCCATATACCATACTATACGGGAGTGAGGTTGAGTCATATAGCATCGGAACATACACCATGGGTGAGGCTGGGTCACATAGCATCAGAACATACACCCTACTCGAAATCATCCCTTAAGCACATACAGATGAGGCCCGAGTCCCATAACATCGGTAACCTCCACCCGCTCATCTTATCATGGTGTTGTAACACATTCTTGGGTATCTGGATCCCATCAACCAAGTGCTCACACTACACTACTCAACATTACAATACCATTTCTTGAATTACACAAGTCAAAGGCCCACTTTATTCTTATTTATTCATATACGTGGTTGGACATCTGATTTCTCAATTTTATAATTCATTTCTTACTTCTAGGGACCCATTAGAACCTTTACCTCGAATTCTGACACCCCGAGCAAAACCTTAAATTTCTTGGGCAGATTACCCAATGAGTACCGATTCTCCTATATGGGTACCAGTACACCATTCTAAGTACCGATACTCCACGAGTACCGATACCCAAAATAGATTTGAAAGAAATAAATCTCATAGATGTACCGATACGTTAACCTTCATATCGGTACTCAGTATCAGTACGTGAACCCCCTGCACCGATCCCTACCGGTACCAGTATGCGAAAGCCTTCCTCAAGCAATGGAGTAGTAGTACCGATACGCGCCCTAGCATACCAATACGCAAAAACACTACTGAAATCCTATTTAAGCTAGGGGTACCGATACTTGAAAAGCCGTACATGTACGCCATTCATAACTCGACTTCTTCCTCAAAGTGGGGTACCGGTACTAAACCATCCCGTACCGGTACGCGAACCAAAAATTTCTAAGTTTGGGGTTTAAATTTCTAAGTTTTAACCCTAAACTAACTTGGTAACCCTTAAAACTCGACCTACAATTTATGAAAGGTGTTTAGAGTCGGTTTCTACTAGTTTTACAAGTTCTTAACATCAATTTTAGATTTTTCCATTAACACCCATCAAGATCATTCAAGCATACTTAAATCACCAAAATGACATACAAACAAATCATCTTTATGATATGTAGGAAACAAGGAATTGGAAGTGTACTAACCTTCCTTGAATCACTAGAAAACCCTGATTCCACCAGCTTCAAGCCTTCCTTTTTCTTTGAGCCCTAGAGTGCTCACCAAGCTCCTTAACTGCACCCAAATGTTGTAAAACGAATTACAACACTGCCAAGAGGTAAAAGAGAACTAAAGAAGGTTTAACATAACAAAAAGATGAGATTAAACTCTTCAATCTTGTTCTTCCTCACTAAACCTCTTCAAAACCCCAAGGTTTTCATCCAACTCCAAACTTTGACATTCTTACCTCAAAAGATAGATATCTTGATGCTAAAACTCTTTCCCTCAATAGGCAAACGAGATTTCCACAACAAACTCCAAAGATCTTACCTTTAGTATGGTGGTTTGGGTAGAAGAATGGGTTTAAGAGATGAATGAGACAATTAAACCAAGTGATCTCATCACTTCTCTGCATATGCAGAAAATTAAAGAGACCATGCCTCTTTTTGTTATCTAAAGATTCACTTACCAAAATACCCCTCATCTACACTTCCAAGACCAAGTCACAACAAGATAGAAGCCCACAAAGGCTCTACACATGGCCCAAATGCAAGGCCCAACTCTCGGGTTAACCCGACCCTCGAATTTTACCCGTTACAAAACATGGAAAAGGTCTTTAATGGTGGATAGTTGAAGAAAGAGCCAAGTTAATCATCAGCATGCTTGAGCAAATTAGAATTATGGTAATGACTAGAATAACTATTAAAAGGAATTGGGCAGAAAAGAGAGAACTAACATCTCACCCATCTTGAAAAACTAGAACAGAATATGAGTACTTCAACTCAATGTAGGCTTGTATGGAATGGTGATGGGGGTTTGAGGTTATTCATTTAGATAAACAACATACTGTTGATTTGAAAAAATTGACTTGTAGTTGCAGGGAATGGAAACTTAGTGGAACTCCTTGCTGTCATGCCATTTGTACAATATTCCATGATAACAAATCATCTAAAGATTGTGTTTTAGAATGGTATACTAAGGACAAATACATGGCAAGTTACAAACATGTTCTTCAACCTGTGAGAGAAAAAAATTCTGGCCCAAAGGTCTTGCTCCAATCCTACCACCTAAAGTCAAAGTCCAATCAGGAAGGCCTAAGAAAAAAAACAAAAGCTAAGGATGAGCCTAAAAAATGAAAGTTGGGAAGTTCACCAAAGCAGGGGGCTAAAACTAGTTGTTCTAAATGTAAAATAGTAGGCCATAACATTCAAAATTGTCCACAAAAAGAAAGTTCAATGTTACCTCAAGTCAGGTAAAAACAACTTTTATTATGTAATTTTGTAACTAATGATGCTTAATTGGTCATTGATTTTCACTAATGATACAGTTACAGAAAAATAAAAATGTGAGATCATCTGTAACACAAGGTTCTATAGGCCAAACACATGCTACGAAGTCTATCACAGTACCAAGTTCTTACCAAAAGGTAATATACTAACATATTGTCTCAATTGTATTGTCAATGACACAATAGACGTTGTCTTTAATTTTAGTTATTTAATTATGTTAGAATCAGGCCTATCGTACAACAACTCGAAGCATGGGCAACCAAAGAAATGAAGCTAACAACTCTAAGCATGCTCAACCTTCCAAGAAAAGAAAAATGATGGCTGGTATTGGTTTGTATACCAATTTGAAAATTGGTGAACAAATTTTTAGTGTAAGTCCCAAATATCTATAGATATAATAGTATTATGTGTATTCATATAGTTTAATATTGATGTTAAATTTATTTTGTTGCAATCCGATCTAGGTTTTGAAGGATCGTTACACCCCCTACTACTGCCCCAAAGAAGATTGGAGCTTCAACGTCCCAATTTGATCACACGTGGAAAGGTTCTGGGTTGGGTTGAAAAGGGAATAAGGCTGTCACTACTAGGAAACTTCAACAAGAACATTCTGATGTCAGGAGGAAGCATCATCAAACAAGAATGACCCAATGAATGCAATATTCTATGTTTGGCTGCTAGTTTTTATTTTGTTGCAACTGAAGATGGTTCATAAACCTTTAAGGGTTCTATAAATTCCTGAACTTTATTTTGAAATTAAGATAGACCTAAAAACATATCTTTGGGAAAGTGGCTTTTTGCCTTTAACACTATATTATTGGATGTTTATCTCCTATGTGTAATCACTATTTTTTATCTGAGTTTATTATTATTATTTAGGATTATTATTATTATATTTGTTATTAAAATAAAAATAGATCTGAAATAACCCAATTAAATTAAATGTTTAGTCCATTTACAAGCCCAAAATAATTATAACAATACATTGGCCCATTTGGGCCCAACAATTAAAAACAGAAACCCTAACAACCCTATATGCTATTATCCTCTTTCCCTCATACGCAACCGCGATCTGATAATTGGATCAGATCTGATTTAAATGTCTAGATCGAACTGGAAGAGCCTTTTCAGCTACTTCATGTGTGCGTGGAGCACACACCTGACGCTTCATCTCCCACGCGTGCTCACACGCCTGTATCGCTTCACTTTCTCCATCCATGTGGCGTCATCGCCGGAGATCGCGTTGTCACCGTACGACAACCGGCTCTCTTCGAACCACCGAGCAGGCAAAAAATCATAGAAGAAAAGGGAATATCATCCAAATGTCATCTACAGTGTATCTATTAAATGTTGCTTATGAATATAAACAAATAGATCTAGATATAAAGATATAAAAAAATATCGCTGTACTCAGATTATCATAAATACAAACAAAAAAGGGGATTTCAGAGAAGGTACTTGTTTTTTTTCTCTCTTAGCATATTTTTCATCACAAATACATAAAAAAGAAAATGGGAAGGTTATACCTTGGCCGCGGTCTCGGATCCTTTCCGATGATAAGCCTCTGGTTCTAAAACCATCTGGGTGAATCGGAGTGAAAGATCAAGATTTTGGTGATATAAAAGGGTTACTGTTTTCTAAATAAAAGAAGGATCTTGATTTTGGTCTTTCAAATATAAAGATTGAAATGGAGCTTTTTTTCGGTGCAAGAGGCGGCGACTGAAAGAAGGTCACGGTGGCCAAAGTTATTAAGTTACCGTCATAATCTGGGCTTGGCGGTGGCCTATGGTGGTTTCTGAAAAATTGAGTTAGTGTTCATCCTGTTTTTGAAGAACAAAGATGAACACCATCGTGTTCATGTGAAAAATGGAGGTTTGATCTAAAAAATCTAAGTTTTCTGGGTTTTTTATTGTTTGTCTTAGAGAATTTTGTGGGAAAAGAATTTTTTTTAAACGAAAGGGTTATTTTTTTGACAAAAAGTGTAGTTTATACCATGAGTTAAATTAAAATGGGTTATTTGCTTAATAAACTCTACCACGCTTTCATATTAACATCATTAGTCCTTCCGCGTTTTCAAATTTTGCCTGCAGTCCTTGTCCTTTTAAAATGATCTCAATTTCGTTCTTTTTGTTTGATTTTGGTCCGAGATTCAAGGGCTAATTACCCTTTCAGTGCCTTTTATTTTAGTTTATGCCTTTAAATCTTGTTATGAATGCATATGTTATTGTATTATATTTTGTCATATTATATATGTATATGTATATTACGTATAATACATGTTTATTACTAACTATATTAGCTATGTATATTATAAATATTATATGCTAATATCCTATATGTTATATATATATATATGTGTGATACGTATATGTATGTATTTATTGGTGTATATATATGTTCTTGTTATATATATATATATTTGGTCATTATTCCCGTATATTTCCTTTAATTTCTTTTTTATTTCCTTTTTGTGGTTATGTATATATGTTTATATTTTATATTTCTTAATCTTTTCGAAGTATTTATGTCCTTTTTTATGTTCGTTAATTTTATTATTGTTTTCTTTATTTATTTGAATTTTTGGGTTATTTTATGCTTTTTAATTCCATGTTTATTTTAATGCATTCCTTGATTCATGCTTTAGTCAATTGTTTCGTTTTAAAATTGGTATGTATTTAATTGCTTAAGTGGTTGAATTTGTATGGCGTGTTTACATTTATTGCATGATTAGATTTAATTGATTGCTCTTATATAAGTTTATACCATACATGTTTGCATCGATTATTCATTACCCTTTTTACGCATATATAATATTTTTACCTAACATATGATTTATTTCACTTATTATGTTTCTGATAATATAAATATCTTATTATTTTTATTCGATGTACATTTTAGTATATATATCTATATGTATGTATACTTCTTATACACTACACTATTTTTTTTTATATACGTTACTTTTGTATATTTTAATATATGCTATATATTATATTTGTCATATCTTATATATGTGCAGTATATGTTTATATGTTCATAATATATATTATTATCCTTATACTGTTTGTTATATTTTATTATTATATTATTATTATATTATATATATGTGTATAGTTTTGTACGTGTAAATATATGTGTATATTACATTTTTTGCTATCCTTTATGTATTATATGGTTTTACATTTTTATATACATATAGCTTTGTAACGTATTTATGTGGTATTAAATTATGTTTAATATATGTTTTATCATATCTCATATTGTATTCATGTACATTATTTTTTATACCATATTATATTTGTGCATGTCATCTCCACCATATTTGTTAGCTTTTTTAATTGTTCATATATATATATATCACATTTAGCTTTAGGCTTTTTTGTCCCGGTATCCTAGTGGGAGTGTCATCCCGGATCTCCGAGTGTCATCTCTTTTGGTACCGTGAATATCGAGACAATTTTATTTATGTTATCATGCATGCATTTTAGGGATCATATTTTAATTAAATCGATTTTTTAATTTTTCTTTGCATTTACGATACGAACCCTTTAGGTGCCAATTTTGGGCGTTGTGAGTGTTCTAATCCTTCCCTACACGCAACCGACTCCCAAACCCTTTTTAAATCACTGGTTTTATTTTTCGGTGTCTGGTCTACCTTTTTTAAAATGATCGGCGGCGACTCCAAGTCTTGATTTTAAAATACGAGCTTTTCCAAAATTCCCCCCAAAATTAAATTTTTAAAGCGAGGGAAATGTCGCGACCATTTTTAAGATCGTGGTGTAAAAATAGTCTGACGATTGATTTTTGTAAAATTAGGGTTTTAACCCCTTTGTTTGTAAAATTAGGTTTTCATATTAAATTGAATTTCCTCTAATTAATCATAAAAATTAGGTTTTAAAGTTAATCATATTAAACCATTTTCATTTTAATTTTGGAAAGTCAATTAATCCATTTTTAATTTTCCTTTTGAAAAACAATTGGAGTAGCCACCCATCACTTTGAGGTAGACCGGACACCATCAAACAAACCAGAGATTCATTTCTTAAAATTTGGGTTTGAGAGTTGGTTACGTGTGGGGAAGGATTAGCACCACTACGAACGCCCGTTATCGGTAACTTAATTTTACGTGACATTCTGACACTTCGGATAATTATTTGAATTTAATTTAATCCTTAATTATTAAATGAATTTAAATTCCAAATGGAGATATCCTTTTATAAGGAAATTAATTTTTATACGAATATGAGATTAGAAACACCCCTTTAAGTGGCACCCCTATTCATGTAAAAAAAATGAATTTCCAACATAAAAGGTTTGAATGCATGTTTTATTATTGTCTTGTCCATTTTAAGTACAAACTTAAGGTGAATCTAATTAATTAAAATTATTTAAACTATGAATATTATTAAATTTAAAGGCCTTTATGAAACAGTACCAATTACTTGAATACCATCCATCTTAGAACCCCTAAATTCCTACATAATATTCACTAATTATTTGTTATTCTAATTATTTAGAGTTATAGTTCTATTTAAGGCTTTAATTGAACTAACTATGTCAAATACTAATTTCTAGGATCTAATGGGTATTAAGTATTCCACTTAAAAGCCCATGTTGGATAACACCTCATTGCAAACAATGAAACACCATCCAAATTGGAACTTCTAAGTTTCTTATTTAACACTCACTAATTTACCGCAATTATCTCCCTAATTTAATTATTAATTCCTAATTAAAAAACCTAAAAACCTAAGGGCTCTAGCAATTAATTTAAATCTAAGTGTATTTAAATTGTCTAACACATATACTATATGCAATATTTAAAATCATTCATCAAACATATAATTTAATACAATTAAATTAAAACAATTAAATAATTAACTAATTAAAAGGACTAGATTAAAACAAACGAACTTAAATTGCAGATTTTATTGTAATATAGGGCTAAATTGAAACAATTACAAACTTGAAAGACAAAACACTGAAGGTTTAAGAGTAGGGCGCGGATCATGGAGTTCGACCCGACTCGGTTTGTGGATCCCCTTTGACTCGGTGCTCAAAATGGCACCGTTTTGGTTCGAGTATAAATAACTCAATCTGAGTTAGACTCGGCCATTTTCTATCAACCCCTCTGTTCTCTCTCACCTCTCTCCAAATTCTCTGCCCATAAATGTCATATCACCCAGAAAACACGCTCAAATCGGATCAAAAAGCTGTGTTTTTGCTTGGTGTTCTTCGAAGTTCTTCAAGAACTTGAAGAACATGAAGAACTCCGGTTGTCTCCGCCTTGTACTCCGCTAGAATGATTTTTCCAATGAATATCCGACAGCCTCTAACCCGTTTGCCGCCCGCCGATCTAACCTTCGTTCTGGCCATCGTCCAAGCCCAAAAATTCCCCTTTTCAACCTTAAACCTAGATCTAAACCCTAATCCAACAGGATTCCCAGCTTCCCCAGCCTAAATCCTAAATCTACCCAACCCGAGCCTATTTGACTCCACCATTTCCCTTAGAAACAACTCCGGCCACCGAGATGAGACCGATCCTTACTCTTTTTACTTTCAATTATGTTTTTTAAGAAAACTAATGGTTTTTGTTTGTTTTTTACAGGAATCGAAGATGGGGAAAGAAAATACCTTCTCGAAGGTGGTTCTGCAATTTCAGCTCTCTACTCTAGCGACTAACAGGCTTCTCCAGTGGCTCTTCGACTTTCAGTGGTGGTTTAGCTCCTGGCAGTTCAGTTTTTGATGTCGGTTTGACTTCCCAAGATGGTGAAATTCCCCAAATTACCCTTTCTCTCTCTTCCTTTATATTTATTATTAATATTATTTTAATAAAGCAATTAAGGTTCTTTTATTAATTAATCCTGACAATTTCTCTCTCTCTTGTATTTATAGGGTCTGACTCGTTGACGTCATGGCTGATGACGTTAGCGCCAACTGGTGCCAACTAAGGAAGGAGAAAGCACAATCCATGTGATGTTAGTTTAGACCAATGAGGAGCTGCCACGTGGACTAGTTTGGGGTGGGAAAATGGGCTTTGGATCAATTTTGTGTTTCTTGAGGCTAGCAACAATTGTATCAAGTAGGGAATTGGGCCTTGTAAATCTGAATTGGGCTTTTGAATTGTAAAAGAGACATTTTTGTATATGTAATGGACATTTGGACTCTTTGGGTATTATTTATGGACTGTTTATTTATTTATATTATTTTTGGTTTTATTTATAGGGAAATATAGTATATACACAATGCACCCGAATAAAATTTGGGTCTTACAAATACCCATCTTTGCTCATTGTTGTGGAACAAAAATTGGGCAAATACTGAAAATACACGAATTTTGTCCGAATCCACTGGCCATACTCTAAACTACCGAAGCTTGAAGCTGTTCTTCTCATTTCAAAATTCTTCAACCTTCTGCCAAACTATGGAATCTGAAGCTGTTCTTCTTATTATGAAATTTTTCATCTTCCAAGGCTCGAAATTACTCTTGACATTCTTCATCTCTTGAGGTTTGAAGTTGTTCTTCTTATTATGAAATTCTTCATCCCTCTGTCAAACAATCCACCTCTATACAAAGGTATCGAACAAGTGAGTTCTTCTTATTATGAACTCCTTATTCTTTTGTCAAGGCTAACCGTAAAATCAGAACTAGTTGTTCTCATTATGAACCCATTCATTCCCTTTGGTCATGCTGATCTACCTCTTTACAAAGGTGTTGAACAAGTGAGCTCTTCTCATTATGAACTTCTTGTTCTTCTTGAAACCACTGATCTACCTTTTTGTAAAGGCGTTAAATAAGCAAGCTCTTCTCATTAGGAACTTCTCATTCTTTCGAAAAGGCAAACTCTTCTCATTATGAGTTCTTCATTCTTTTCTAGATGAACTCTTCTCATTAGGAGCTTTGGGGTGAACTCTTCTCATTAGGATTTCTCCATTCTTTGCTGGGCGAGTTCTTCTCATTTAGAACTCTATGGCGAACTCTTCACATTATGAGTTCTTTAATTTTGCTAGTCCACCTCTCTGTAAAGGCACAAATAAGTGAGCTCTTCTTATTAGGAACTCTCCTCATTCCTCAACAAACGAAATCTTCTCATTACGAGGTCCTCAATCTTCCTTGGCGAGTTCTTCTTATTATGAACTCTGAATTCTTTGATGGTTGGGCTCTTCTCATTGAGAACTCTGGATTCTTTACTAGAAATGTTGATTCACCTCTCCTCTAGGGAACAACTAATCCTGTAAAAAGAAACATCATCAATTAATTCAAATTTAATCTGAAATAATATGAAATATTTTCAAATTCTCACTTTAAGCACTGAATTCTTTAATATCACTGTTTTTCTATCTATAGTGTCTTGATCTCTCTATCTGAAGCTTATATAAGATCTCATCCCTTGTTTCTCTATAAGATCTCATCCCTTGTTTCTCTTTCTCTGTTGATCAATTTCTTCTATGCTCGGAATGTATGTGACTGATTAAATCAAACATCTTCCTCATCCGCTCGTTGTTGATCTATCTGGCCTTTCGAACAAGTGGCATAAATTTCTTCATTTTTCCCTTTCCCTTTCTTTTTCTTTTTTCTCTTTCTTTCTTTCTTTTTCATTTTTTATCTTTTCTTTTTCTTTCTCTTTTTTTCTTTTGTGTTTCTTATTTTTTCTTTCTTTTCATTTCTTTCTTGAAAGGTCGGCCCTAAAAACTTGATATCTTCCAATAACATGCTCCACCATCAACCATTGAAAAGTTCTCATCATTTCCGAGGGTGTCAACCCAAAGGACTTATATCATGCCCGAAAGACTTATTGATGACCCGAAGGATGTAAGATCGTAACGCATTTCCTTTCCTATGCAAACAATCAAATATTTTTGCTGAAGTCCGCCTTTGTAAACGACGCTTTTGCTAAAATCTGCCTATATAAACAGAATGTCTTGCTAAAATTCGCCTCTATAATCGAAATATTTGTTGAAATCCACCTTTGCGAATGAAGCATCTTGCCGAAATCTGCCTCTATAAATAGAATGTCTTGCTAAAATCTACCTTCGTAAACGGAATGTCCTTGCTAATCTGTATCTATGCTCACTCTTTGTCAGATTTTCTTCTCCATGATTTCTGTTAATTTCATGTTGGATCTTCCTCTTCGACATTTTTATTCTTTCTCAACTGGATCTATTCTCCGAGATCTCTGCTCGTTCCTACTTGGATCTACTTCTTTAAAACTCGAATCTATAAATTGACTTTTGATGTTCCTTAATTGAATTTACAAATTTTGCCAAAATATGCAAAAATGCTTTGAATGTATGAATTCGCATGCTCCTATTTATGGATGCCTAACTATATGATGTATGGATATTATTAACTGAGGACCACTTGGGCAAACTTTCATATTCAGGGAAGCTCCACGCTTTGTCTTTCATTAAAACTTCTTCTACTGACAGTGTTACCCATCTCACACTCAGGTTCAATCTTCAGGATCTCTACATCTTTTGCTCTAAAGCGCCTTTTCAGGTTTTCACTTTAGATTGCTTTTCTCAAAGCGCCCTTTCAGGTTTTCACTTTGGTTTTTCTTTCTTTCTTTTTTTTCCTTTTTCTTCTTTCTTTTTCTATTTTCCCTCATTTTTTTGAAGTGACATGGCGGGTTTTCACCTCAATTTTCTTTTTCTCTCCTTTTCTTTTTTCTCTTCTTTTTTTTGCAACAATGTTTTCTTTTGCTTGTTTTGATGGTACTTTCCTTGCCTTTCATGGATTAAGTACATGGACTAGGGGTGTGCATTCGGTTAATTCAGTCGGTGGCCGAACCGAATTAGCCATAACCGAATTAACCGAAAATTTTAGAACTTTAACCGTTAACCGAACCGAATTAGCCTTAACCGAATTAACCGAACCGAAATTATTTCGGTAAATTCGGTCGATTTTCGAATTAACCGAAATTTGTTATAAAATTTTAGGTAAATTACACATTTGGTCACTAAATTATGGTAAAATAACCCTTTTAGTCACTGAACTTTCATTTTATACTAATTTGATAAAAGTTTAAGCAACATTTTATAATAGATAAAAAATTTTAATGATTATTTTATAATTTTTAAAATTTCAATGTCCAAAAATAAATATGTGTAATATATATAATATTTAAAATATAATAATTTCGGTTAATTAATCGATTTTGAACCGAATTAACTGATAACTGAATTTTCTAAAAAAAATTAATCGTAACCGAACCTACCTAAAATTAACCGACCGAATTAACCAAAAAAAATTCAGTTCGGTCGGTTAATTTGGTTAAAACCGAATAATGCAACCCCTAACATGGACCCTTCTTTTTCCACATCTCACCATGCATTTCTCCACATTTGAATACCGGGGACCACTATTTTCTTAGAAAACCGCTCTTGCTATATCCTCATTCAGCTTTTTTTTACAAAATTCTTTCTCATAGCTCTAAAAGGGATCATGATTCACTATTGTTCTAGCTTGAATATTTTGTTTGCCAGCACGTGACATATTCTTCTGTAATGTTGTTTGTAGCATTACCCTACTCACGCTTGAGTTTGACTATTATCTTTGCTCACATTTGCCTCATTTTTTACTTTTAAATAGCAAAAACCCTCAACAGATTGATCTTGCTACATCTCTGCCCCAAAGATAACCAATGCTCTCTCTCTTTGTCCCAAAATTACTTATGTTCCTGCAACTTTTGTTTGAACGTTACTGACACTCAAAGTTGTGTCTTTTTCTCATCATACTTTCCATCATCAATCAAGTATCTATGCCACCTCCTATTCTACCTGCACTTAAAGGATTAGTACATCATAGTAATACCCACAAAATCCTTTTATTTTCTTGTATCTAATCAATTTATCGGCAAGATGCTTGTTAACAAGATAAGCGAAAGGCTCAAAATAATATTTTACTAGATTTGAGAAATTGGAATAATTTGATAAGTTATGGCAAACATGAGAAAACAAAAATAAGATCAGGCCCCTAAGTACCAAGTGCAACAGAGCCTTTGAACCAAACTGCAAAGATCAACTCCAATGTGACCTCTTCCAAATTATTAAACTTTTGGGAGAAACATTTCCCATATTCCTAATTCTATCCCATTTAAAGTGGCACTCTTTACTTCACTAATTCACCATGCCCCAATTCTTCCCTATTTTCTGATCTTAATCAAGCATTAAAAGTCTAGAAGTCCTTGAAAAGGTTAACCTTGATAAGCGGAATATATTTTGAAGACAAACTCACCTTGCTCCAATACCCGTATATGGTCAAAATGGTCTTTTAAGGTTTGTAATATAGGCTATGGCTCACGGCTACCAAAGAAATGATATATAGGCTCAAATAAATATTTAAGGGTGATGAAACCAAGGATCATCTCTTCCAAGTGAAATATTATTTTTGCACTCCTTGATCTGAATATGTTCAGATAAAATGCTCTTTTTTCTTTTTTTCTCTTTCTTTTTTTGTGAATCGCTCTAGACTGCCCATTTCTGGGTTTTTACCATAGAGTTTATTTCCCTTCCTTGAAATCAATCTTCCACTACTTCTTCAGATAGAAGCTTATTTGAATAGAAGATCTCACATATATGTATTGCTTTTCTTTTGCACTTTTCAACTTTAGTACTTTCTTCAGTTGCTTCAGCTTGATTCAGGTTTTTTCTTTTTCTTCTCTCTTTTTTTGACTTG
The DNA here is from genome assembly GCA_019671005.1 of Hibiscus mutabilis. Classification (NCBI taxonomy): domain Eukaryota; kingdom Viridiplantae; phylum Streptophyta; class Magnoliopsida; order Malvales; family Malvaceae; genus Hibiscus; species Hibiscus mutabilis. The sequence continues at coordinate 43,179,317 of CM033726.1, read as the reverse complement.
ATTCAGAACATTATTCTTCATTCATCTTGCCTTTCTGGCTTTTGCACTTGATACATTCACTTTTGTTTTCTGCCCCTGATTCACAAGGTATTTTTATCATGGCATGATCAAAATTGAACATCTTTTACTCGCAAACAAATTTTCATCCTCTTTGCCCCCAATGTAATGGTGATCCTTGGTTTGGGTTAAATCCAAAGAAAATCATCAGGCTCAATAGGGACAGCAAATGATACTTTTCTTTCTTTCTTTCTTTCTTTCTTTGTGAATGGAGACGAAGAAATGCCAAATTTCCTTCCATATACAAATATCTTTGAAGAAAAATAGTTTTCAGGTGGAAGATGTTCTGGGTTATCACTTCATTCAAAGACCTTAGACAATAATGTTTGAGAGGCAATTCACTTAAAATTTGTATTTGGGATTTTTTAGTCATTCCTGAACACTCATTAATTTTTTTCTGTTGGTCTAAATAAAGTCGAAGAGAGTCACATTTCTGAAGTTGATCTCTGAATTTGATTCAAGGTCACTCTTACAATTAATATCCAGGGACCTGAGAGAAAAAAATGCTATTCAAGATATATACATATATGTATGGGAGTACAAAAACTAACCCATAACAAAGAATGCAAAATGTTTGCCATTCAAGAAATATATAAGAAACAAGCATCAAAAACAAATAAACTGAAATAGCCTCCCTTACAAAGGACTCCTAATGCTCGCGGGCAAAAGCAATTGGGATGATTCAGGGTATTACTCTGCAACGGTCCTAAAACTACAAATAGATCTCATGTGGTTTAATTGTCACCCCGTTAATCAAGGAAAACTTGAGTGAATTTCAGCCACTCTAATTCTATCAACAATTTTTCATTTATCTCTTTCACCAGCACAAATACATGCCCATTTCTCGCTCATGCTCTGATGTTCTCGTTGAATCTTGAATTGAAACTATCATGTCTGTGAATTTCCCTGCTTCTTTGATCATTTCTTTACTTTTTTCCATGGAATGTTCAATCATTTACAAGTGAAAACTAACAAAATTTTTTGGATGGCGTCTAGATTAACTATGCTTTTCCAAGATGTTGGCTAGATGTGTTAAAGATCTTAACATGTATGTTTGTTCGAGATTTCTTTCTTAACAGTTGATGATTCTCGATTGGTTTCACTTTGCTCTTCATTCTTTTTCTTTTCTTGACGTCTTTCAGCACTTGGTTCCGATCAGGTAACCACCTCTTAAGTTACAGATCTCAATAGACTAACCTTTAGTGTCGACTCTAAAAACCCATAATTCAGAAAGTTTTGAACTTATTGCTTAAAAGTGTAACAATCTTCAATGACATGATCATGAACTCCATGATGACATTCACAATGATTCTCAATATTTTACCATCTTGGATGATGGGGCTTTGTAGGTTTCACATGATGTGGCGAAACTTAAAGAAATTTGAAGTGCAACTCGCGATAGGAAACATGAATGAGATCTAGTTTAGTCTTGACTTTCTATGAACATCCTGAGCATCTAACTTTGGGGCATTCTTTAGTGACGAAAATGTTACTGGTGAGATGCCAAAATACCGCTATGACTAAAACGAGTTATCCACAAAAGTTTGTCACAACTTCTATCTTTTTTTTATCTCGACTGCTCTAGCAAATGATAGTCTTCAATTGAATCTGGGCTCTTCACTCTCAAAACATAAATACCCATTCCTGATGAAACCAAAAACTTCAGTGGGGACCGTCTTCAGAAGATGGTTTTGTATAAAGTAGAGCCATAAATCTGAACATGGCATTAGGATAGAAATACTCATCTTCTTCAGTCTCCCTGTCTCAAGTCTTTGTGCCTTCTGCTCTTTATGTAATCAAGTCCTGTATAAGAAAATGTCAACCCTCCACTGAACCCCCAACTTTCATCACTTCAGAGAAAATTTCTATCTTCCTTTGACTATACTAATATCATCATGTCCTCTGACTGCCACTAAACTATTACTTAGCAGAATTCCTGGCGAAAACTTTAGAATTCGACTTCATTCAGTCTTTTCATATCTGTTCACTGGGCTACCTTCATCTTAACATCTTTACAATTTACCAACGCTTCAAAGTCACGCATTTCATTATTGTCTTCATAATCTTCTGGATTTCTTGCAAATGCCCCCAGCTATATTGATCTGAGCTTGCTCCTCTTTTCTTTCTTCTCTTCTTTGTTTTTCTCTCTTTTTTTACTCTCTTTTTGTCTTTTCTCTCTCTCTTTTTTGCAAGAAGAATCCTTTCAAACTAAACCCTTTATGTGAGATAAGTTTTCCATCTTGATCATCTATGTTACTATTTTTTCTAGAATATTTTCTTTCTCGACCTATTTGATTCCAAGCAATGTGGTAGCTCATGTTTTCGTCTTGTTCTCGAACTGATCAATCTTTTGCTCCATGCAATCGCGTGGCTCTCAAAAACCGTTGAGACTATTCAGCCTTAACAGATTTACTGCCTATACTTCTCAAAATGCAATGTTACTTTTTAAAAACTACAATATTTAAACAAAAATGCAATATTGTTTATTTTATATAATGTTTAAATGATGTAATGCGTGAATGCACGAGGTATCAATTTTAAGAACTAGTCATTAGAGCAACACCCATTTAACCAAAAGGTCGAATACAAGGAAAAGACAATATGTTTACTAGCTCCACCTTATTGGTTGATCTGTCAACATCAGAATCATCATTTATTCCTAGCTTTATGTAAATGACAATGTGTTGACAAGTTCATAGCTTTATCGAACATAATCTGCACATATCGTGCGCTTCTTGCACTTGGTTTCTGAAGTTAATCATTTTGTGATTCTGCCTTTTGATCATCTAGGTGACTGCCCCAGCTTGGCTTTCAGTGTCTTGCTTTTCATTTATGGTGCCTCTTTAAAACCTCCGAGCTGGTCTTTTGAACGTTGTACTGCATTTTCTGATTCTGCCATTTTTCCCAGCTCCATATTTCTATTATAGATCAGCCTTTTCCTTAATTATGGTATCCTTCGGTAAATTTCAACATTCGTGAAAATTGGATATCGCCTCTAAGTTTAAAGCTTTCTATTCTTCCTTAGGTTTAGAATCAGTCCTTGAATGTCCCTTCAATTTATTCTTCCTCTATCCTTCCTCTAATTATCACCGTTTTTTTAGATACTGCGTCTTGTTTATCTATGTAACTGCCACTGAATCTATCTTGAAACTTGAACTGTTGTTGAGCCTTGTATAAACCTTGTCCTTTTTGACCCCTAGAGCAGTGTAACAAAGCCTCGTATTTCTCTATTGTTGGTGTCACATATATCCTCCCGACAAGCGAACAATTATATCGGGCTTCATAAACGGGTCATGGCCCTAAACAACTCTTGATCCATTTGACTTTCTAACAGCAATGCTATAACCCAGAAATCTTATTAGAAATGACTCTTCATATCCCTATCCTATGGTTCTCAAATTAAACTTGGTTCTAACAAACCTCGATTATGCTCAGGAATTTCTAGTACAACCTTGCATTAATGACACCTGGCCTCCATGGATATTGTCTTCGTACTTGTACTGAGTCTTCTCGAATCAAGTATATACTGACATATTGTCCTCCACTTGTCTATCAGACCATTCAGTTCTTATGACCATTGCCTATTTAACTGATCCTCAAATCGATACCTATCATGAATGCAATGTGATGTAACATATATAAGAGATATATAATAAAACACAGAAAAACAAAACAAAAAACTGTGTCAGTATGGTAAAATAATATAGAAAACAAAAATAAATTGATACAAAAGAAAACAACTTATGTTGCGTAAAAATAACTAGAGATCAGTTTATATTGTACAAAAAAATAACCAGAGAAATATATTTAAACTAGCGGTATTCCGGCAGCACCTCGCATTACCCTACGGTTCTTGTCTAGCTCTAGTGGGGTGGGCTTCTATTTTACAACATGTGGGTTTCGATCTAGACTCTGGGTACCCGAACTGTCGTTACCGTCTACTACGGCAGCAAGACATCAATTTGAGAGTATACGACCCCTTATAGCGGAGACGTGACCTCATGGTGTATAAGGTTGGTATATTGGAAAAATGACAAAATTTCGATCACAGAGCTGGATAGCTCACGTAAGATCATGCCTCACTCCCACTTCAGGATGAAAAGCCCAGGTAGAAGGCTTATGCATGAATGACAATTTATATCACACTAGAAAAAGCTATCTTCATTCTTTCTAAAAATCCATTCAATAATTATCGAAAAATTAAATTCAAATTACCGTCCTAAAATGCCAAAATGCCACGTAAAATTAATTAGGCCTGAATCATTTTTTTTAAAACATTCCCCAACGGAGTCGCCAAGTTGTCGCAACCATTTTTGAAATCGTGGTGTAAAAATAGCCTAATGAATGATTTTTGTAAAATTAGGATTTTAATCTTTTTTTGTAAAACTAGGGTTTCATATTAAATTGAATTTCCTCTAATTAATCATGAAAATTAGGTTTTAAAATAATCACATTAAACCATTTTCATTTTAATTTTGGAAAGTCAATTAATCCATTTTTAATTTTTCTTTTGAAAAATAATTGGAGTCGCCACCGATCACTATGAGGTAGACCGGACACCGTCAAACAAACCAGAGATTCATTTCTTAAAAATTGGGTTCGGGAGTCGGTTACGTGTGGGGAAAGATTAGCACCCCTGGAACGCCCTTTATCGGTACCTTAATTTTACGTGGCATTTTGGCATTTCGAATAATTATTTAAATTTAATTTGATCCTTAATTATTAAATGAATTTAAATTCCAAATGGAGATATCCTTTTATAAGGAAATTCATTTTTATACGAATATGAGATTAAAAGCACCCCGTTAAGTGGCACTCTATTCATGTTAAAAAATGAAGTTTCAACATAAAAGGTTTGAATGCATGATTTGTTATTGTCTTTTCTATTTTAAGTACAAACTTAAGGTGGATCTAATTAATTAAAATTGTTTAAACTATGGATATTATTAAATTTAAAGGCCTTTATGAAACAATATCAATTACTTGAATATCATCCATCTCAGAACCCCTAAATTCCTACATAATATTCACTAATTATTTATTATTCTATTTATTTAGAGTTATAGTCCTATTTAAGGCTTTAATTGAACTAACTATGTCAATTATTAATTTCTAGGATCTAATAGGTATTAAGTATTCCACTTAAAACCCCATGTTGGATAACACCTCATTGCAAGCAATGAAACACCATCCAAATTGGAACTTCTAAGTTTCCTATTTTGTTATGATGATAAATCAATTGTGATGGTGGCCAAGAGGTGGTGAATTGGCAGTTTTAAAGTTTGGAAGCAAATTGAAAGATTTAGACAATGAGACATAAGGATTTATAGTGGTTCAAGCTTCTAACAAGATCTAAGTCCACTACCTTAGCTTCCTACTAAGGATTTTCAACAATTTCACTATGAAATTCTTCCCCTTTTCTAGGCTTAGGAGGCAACCGTTACTAGTTCAAGCTTTCTACCCAAAGCTTTGAACAATTCACTCACAATACAAAGAAAGAAGTTTGGCGAATAAAATATCCTCACAAGATACAAATTTTTCCCAAATAATGATCACTCACAATCCCAAACTTGAAACAAAGATATAAAAAATAATTACACAAGTTGGGTGTACAAGATTTGACTCTAAAAGCACAAAGGGTTGGATTTTGCTTGATTGCTTGAATGTTGTTCAATGAATGTTCAATAGTTGTTGCAGCAGCATTGGAGTCTTGTATTTATACCCTCTCATTGATTTCTAGTCGTTTGGGTGGTTAGAGTATTGAATATAGCTGTTGAAGGGCTTCCTTCTCGCAATAAATGTTGTCTGCCAACCATCCGTATCGGTACACGAAGGGCCGTATCGATACTTGTTACAAGAAGAATATAGCCGTTGTGCAGTAGCGTATCGATACACGGGAAAACGTATCGAAACGGACATAGTGTAAATTTGGGGGCATATCGAAACGGCAAGGCCGTATCGGTAGGATATTTGCTTACTAGAATCCGAGTTGAAAAATTGCATCGGTACGCCTAGAGGTGTATCGATACGGGTAATGGAAAATTAAAAGTTTGTTAATTCCAATAACTGACAAGGTAACGGTCGAAAAAATTTAATGCAAAGATCTCGAAGATCTTGACAAATCATATCGAAACGGATGGGACCGTTTCAGTACGATTAAGAATATCTTAAACCCATATTTTAGATCGTATCGAAACGGACAAGGCCGTATCAAAACGCAAAGCTTAAAACGTTTGCCCAGATGAAGGCTGTATCAAAACGGTCAAGACCGTATCAAAACGTGAGGCCTAATTTTTCAAAGTCATATGAATGTCATATCGAAACAAGCTAAGCCGTATCAGTATGCTTTGCAAAACCAAATTCCATTAACAATTTTTCGTATCGAAACACCAAGGGGTGTATCGATAGCCTGTGCGAAAATGCATAGTTTGGCTTAAAAACACTTAGAAAAATTTTGGGTTTAAGTTTTGGACTTAAAGAAAATTTTCCTTGTCAATTTGTGAGACATTTTGAGTGCTTAAAAATTTATTTATTTTTACAATTTAGTCCTTAAACAATTTGTTATATCAAAATCAAACATAGGTTTTACAATCTCCCCCTTTTTGATATAACAAAACCAAAGTGAAAATTTTTTAAGTATCTTTGAAAACTTTGAAAATTACTCCCCCTTAGTTTAAGACTAAAAGTTTTTCTTTGGAAAGTTTGAAAATTTTTGGCTTTCAAATCTTCTTCCCCTTTTTGTTAGATCAAAATCAATTCAACAGGGCATAACAAGTAAACAACAATAACTCCAAGCAAATAAGCAATAAAATTTAAACCATAATCCAAGATAACCAAATCCAACCCAACTTAAAACCTAAAAACATAATCCAAATAACAAAGCAATGATAAAGCATGAGAGTTCATAAAATATAAAAACATAGGTGCATAAACTAGTCCTAATATGATATGATATGCAATATGCCTAAGGATCCATCCCATCAACTCCATCGTCTTCATCTTCGTCATCTTCATGCTCATCATCATTGTTGGCTTGAGTTACAAGGGATTGATGCCATTCGCCATGAAACACGATAAGAGTGATATCTATTGAGTTTTGGCAATTTTCTATAGTCATCACTCTTTCCTCCAAGGATGCGAAACGTGTGTCGATCGCGGCAAACCTAGAATCCATGGTTGTTTGCAAAGAAGCAATGTTGGTGCTCAAGGTGTTGAATTGCCCATTGAGGTATTTCATGAGAGCATCAAGATTAGGTTGGGCCACCGGGGCTTGTGGAATGAGAGCCTCTTGAGGAGCCACCACCGGACTGGGTTGAACACCTCCTGGAAGATCGGTATTCTAAATCCATTCTCCATTGTAGAATGCGAACCTTGTGCGACAAAGAGAACGCTCATCAATAGGATCGGTGAGAGGTTCCGCAAAGTCATAGGAGCAATCAATTCCCATCTTGTGAAATATGTAGCTCAAGGCGGTGCCATATGTGAAAGATGTAACCGTAGAGGTATAGCGATGTTGCACAAGGAAGACGATTTCCGCGAACATAATTTGAGCAAGGTTTGGTCACTTACCCTCACAAAAACAACGGAGCCAAAAGTCATCAGCTTGACGGATCATAGAAAACTTGCCACCGGATTGATGGAACCACCAAGTGATCATGAGGTGTAGGATGCGGTCATGGGCATCTAGCACGGTCACGGAGCCTCTAAGGATATGTCCCATCGAATCCTCATCATCAATTCTTGTATCCTCAAAACCCAAAAAGTTTGCTAAAACGGTTGAATCAATGCAAAATTTCTTACCCATTAAATAAGATTCAATTGCAATAACCAAGGATCTATTTTCATTGAAAATACACCGGGCATTGGAATAAAAAATCAAAACTAGGTTTCGATATAAAATCCCAGGTATACTCAAAAAAGGCATAAATTTCCATTCTTCCATTAAATTAAGATATTTAAAAGGAAATCTTCTGGATGATAGAAAAGGGATCGAAGTACTCGGCGAATTTTATAACTTTGATATTTTTTAAAACGATCCATATCATGTGGAAATTGCGGTTCATTAAAATAATTTTGATAGATATGGGTAAGATTGGGCCCATTACCATTATGGTCGGGATTGTGACTGGGAGGATTGAAACTAGAGGCTATTTCTTTTCTTGAATGTTTCTTTGGTGCCATAATCTGAAAACATAATCAAACCAAAAACGATGTATGCATAAATCAACACATTCGATCCAATAATCAAGGTATTGTTAAAAATCTATACAATATAGTTTAAAAAACATATACAAGTATAAAAATAATTTTTAGTGAAAGAAAACTTCAAAAATAGTGTAAAAATTATACGATATAATTTTATATTCGAATAAAAAATTTCAGATTTGAAAAAGATTTTACAAAAACTTTGAAAACTATACTATGTATATCCTAAATATGTAACTATGATTCAAAAACAGTGAGTAAATATGTACGGAAATTAAAAAGAAAAAAGTTAGGGTTAATACCTTGAATTTGGGATTAAGGATGAATGAAGAGATATTGATTCACAAACTTTATGATTTTTGATTAGGTTTGATGTAAAAACCAAAAGCCCTAAAAGATTTTGAAGAATTGTGGGAAAAGTGTGAGGGATTGAGGGGTTTTTATAGTTGAAATCAGACCTAGGGTTTTAGAGAAAAGAGAGGTATTTGATTTAAAGTAGGAAAGCCTCTTTTAATGCCTTTTAAACTACCCAGCAGCTGCGAGTACCGTTATGCCACGTGGCATACTAAAACACTTGTACCGAAATGGTTGTATGCCATTTCGATACGCGACCCCATACCGGTACAGCTTAATCTATACCAAAACATGTTTCAATAACCTGTATCGATACGCGGAACACCGTAACGATACGTCTGTGCCATAAATGACATTTTTGGCTGCAAGTTGCTCAAAAATTCGATTTGAATCAAATCAAAATGTATGAAAATGATATGAGATCATCATGTATGAACAAAAACAAATGCATACTCCCCCTAGCAACAAGCATAGATGCATATAGAAGCAAAATCACAAAAGCAATGTAATCAAATATATTCGAGCATGTTTTTAAGACCAAAAGAGGCTCTAAGGGTCAAGGAAGACTGGTTAAACCTAACTCTCTCCTAAGAGACCAAAAAGTTCTTTGCCTAGTGGTTTGGTGAAGATATCCGCTAATTGATTTGAGGTGTCTACATATTCTAGAACTACATCATTTTTCAAGAAATGATCCCTAACGAAATGATTTCTTATATCTATGTGTTTGGTTCTAGAGTGTTGGATGGGATTATTAATGAGACAAATGGCACTAGTATTGTCACGCCTAATGGGGATAGTACCTACATCAATTCTATAATCTAAGAGTTGTTACTTCATCCAAAGGATTTGAGCACAAAAACTTCCTAAGGATATATATTCGGCTTCGGTGGTAGATAATGCTACACTATTTTGCTTCTTAGAAAACCAAGATATGAGCATACTACCTAGGAATTGACATGTGCTGGAGGTACTTTTTCTATCTATTTTACAACCCCCAAAATCCGCATCCGAGAAGGCATGTAAATTAAAGGAAAAGTCTTTAGGATACCAAAGACCTAAACAAGGTGTATCTCTAAGGTATCTAAAGATCCTCTTAATGGCTATAAGGTGGGATTCTCTAGGACTAGCTTGAAATCTAGCACACAAGCAAACACTAAGCAAGATATCTGATCTACTTGCGGTAAGATAAAGCAAAGATCCTATCATTGATCTATAAAGCTTTAAATCCTCACACTTACCTCCTTCATCCTTATCAATCCTTGTAGAAGAACTCATTAGTGTGGCTTGAGGTTTTGCGTTCTCCAAGCCAAACTTCTTGAGCATGTCCTTTATATATTTAGCTTGATTGATGAAGATGCCATCCTTCCTTTGTTTAATTTGGAGCCCCAAGAAATAGGAAAGCTCCCCCATCATGCTCATCTCAAATTCACCTTGCATCAACTTAGCAAACTCTTGACAAAGAAATTCATTAGTAGAACCGAAAATAATGTCATCAACATAAATTTGAACTACTAATATGTCTTTTTTATTTCTTTTTATGAAGAGTGTAGTATCTACCTTCACTTTTTGAAAACCTTTTTCAACTAAAAAACTTGAGAATCTTTCGTACCAAGCTCTAGGAGTTTGTTTCAAACCATATAAAGCTTTTGAAAGTTTAAAAACATGGTTTGGGTATTTGGATCTTCAAAACAGGGTGGTTGTTCTACATACACTTCTTTATTTATAAAACCATTTAAAAATGCACTTTTATCATCCATTTGAAAAAGCTTGAATTCATGATAACATGCAAATGCAAGAAGCATCCTAATAGTTTCCATTCTAGCTACGGGTGCATAGGTTTCATAAAAATCGATTCCCTCTTCTTGAGTGTAACCTTGAGCAACAAGTCTAGCCTTGTTTCTCTTAAATTGGTTTAATTCCTCTTGCATAGCCATTATCCAATAATCATCGTTTAATGCTTCTTTGATATTCTTAGGCTCTATGCATGAGATAAATGCAACATTACATTCATTCTTAAAAGAAAGTCTAGTGGTTACCCCTTTGAATGGATCACTCAAAATCTTACCACCTTTGACATAGTTGAACTCTCTTGGGTAGCTCACTTCCTTTTCCTCTAAATTCATGTCCTTCAAGGCTTCTAGAGGTGGATCTTGTGTTTCCTCTTCTTTGGTTGGAAATTCATTCACCTTTGATGATTGCCCATCATCATTGGCTTCAAAAATCCTTACATCATCATCATCACAAGAATTCTTCCTCGGAAGGAAGTTATCATCGAAAACCACATGTATTGTCTCTTCAACAACTAAAGTTCTTTTATTAAATACACGATAGGCTTTAGAGTTTGAAGAATACCTTAAGAAAATAGCTTCATCACTTTTAGCATCAAATTTGCCTAAATTATCTTTTCCATTGTTCAAAACAAAACATTTACACCCAAATGGATGAAAATAGCTAACGTTAGGCTTTTTGAATTTTAAAATCTCATAAGGAGTTTTCTTTAAAATAGGCCTAATCATTACTATATTTATAACGTAGCAAGCCGTATTAGTGGCTTTCGCCCAAAAATATTTTGACAAATTGTTTTCACAAAGCAGGGTTCTAGCCATTTCCTCTTAAGTTTGATTTTTTCTTTCAACAACCCCATTTTGTTGAGGTGTTCTAGGAGCTGAAAAATTGTAGCTTATACCATTTAAATTACAAAAATCCTCAAAACCTAGATTTTGAAATTCGGTACCATGGTCACTTCGAATATGAGAAATAGTTTGACCAAGATCATTTTGAGTAATTTTTGAAAATGTGATGAATTTTTCTAAAGCCTCATCTTTGGTACTTAAAAATAGAACCCAAGTGTATCTAGAGTAATCATCAACTAATACATATGCATATAATTTTCCACCCAAGCTAGCTGTTTTAATAGGGCCAAAGAGATCCATATGGATCAATTGTAAAACTCTACTAGTTGAAATATCATTAATAGGTTTAAAAGAAACTCTTTTATGTTTTCCTTTTGCACAAGCATCACAAATTTTATCATTTGAAAACTTTATTTTAGGCAAACCTCTTACTAGATCTTTTGAGACCAATTTTTCCAAAACACTCATGCTTGCATGCCCTAGTTTTCTATACCACAACCATGAATCATGTTCATCATTAGCAACAAAACATGCATTAGAGATATGAATTTCATCTAAATGCACCATATATATGTTTCCTATGCGATGACCTAAAAGAACAATTGTGTGGGTTTTGACATTTATAATTTTGCAACCATATATATCAAAAATCACTATGAAACCTTTATCACAAAGTTGGCTTATGCTTAATAAGTTATGTTTAAGACCATTGACATATAAAACATTTTCAATAAGTATGTAAGAGTGATTACCAATGGAACCCATTCCTTCAATTTGACCTTTGGAGTTGTCACCAAATGTCACTAATCCTCCTCTCTTTAGCTCTAGTTTCAAGAATCTACTCTTGTCTCCGGTCATATGTCTTGAGCATCCACTATAAAGGAACCACGTATTTGCACTTGAAGCTTTGGCCTTGTAGCAATGCCCCCTACAAACATAGAATCAAACTTTGATTTTTTGGTACCTAAATCTTTTTTGGGTCCATGAGCATTAGTTCTCAAAATCTTGGTTCCCTTAGGAATCCAAGAAGCAATCTCATTGGTATTGTTAGAAGCTACAACATCCTTAGGAATCCAAATGTTTCTAACTTTCTTACCATAATAGGGCCTTGAATACCCTCCATGTTTGTATCTATTAAAGTTTCTTTCAACATAGTTGGGTTTTGAAGATTGTCCTTTTTCAAAACTTGATTTCCCAACATTGTTTAAGGAAGACTTGAGATCATTTACCTTCTTGAGGTAATGATCTTTTAACTCGGAATGAAGGTTATTTAAATCAATATTTTCATTTTCAAAATACTTTTGATTATCTTGTAAATCACTAGCCTTCTTTTCAAGGTTCGAATTGGTTTCAGATAAAGAATCATTTTGGTTTTTCAAATCAATGATAGTTTTCTTATTTTTCAAAATAGATTCCTTATATTTTTCAACCAATTCGTCATAAGCCTCTTGCAACTCATTATAATCATCAAATAATTCATCATAAGTAAGATCATTTAATGAGTTAGAGGTTACCTTAGGATCCTCCTCAAAGGCCATGAGACGTAAGTTTGTAATTTCGTGCTCCTCATCACTTAAAGACTCTTTATCGCTCCAAGTGGCTACATGGGCCTTGTGCTTCTTTTTCTTTTTGAAGCCCTTCTTCTTGAGTTGGAGACAATCGATTTTGATGTACCCCAGCTTCTTACATTCATAGCACACGATATGATCATTCTCTTCTTCTTTGCTCTTGTTCTTGAGATCCCTTCTTCGGTTGAATTTTCTCCGTTGGTTAGATCTCATAGCCGAGTGAATCATTTGGCTATCATATCCAATTCTTCATCTTCCTCATCACTAGAATCACCCTCATCATAAGATGCTTTGAGAGCAATTCCACTCTTCTTTACTTCTTTCTTCTCGACCTTCATTTCTTCCTTCTTCTTTTAATCATCTCTTCCTTCATTATCTCATGGGTGAGAAGAGACCCGTGAGAACGTCGAGCTTTAGCGTCTTGAGATCTTTCACTTCTATGATAGTTTTTCTAGTGAGTAGATTAGTTTTCAAACTAGCTTCTCCTCCAGGATGATTTCTCCTAGACCATTAAGGCCATTGACAATGACGGAGAATCGTTCAAACATTTTGGAGATTTCTTCATCTGGCTCTCTCTTGAAATTTTCATTGCTCAAATTAAGAAGCCCAATCTTGGTCTCCTTAACTTCATTAGTGCCTTCGTATGTGATCTCTAGCTTGTCTCATATTTATTTGGCACTCGAGCAAGATGACATCTTAGAGTACTCGTCCGGTCCAAGTGAGCAAAATAGCATGTGCATTGCTTTATCATTGATTTGGAGCTTCTTTCGATCTTCATCGGTCATCTCGTGCTTGGACTTCGGTACTAACTGATCACCTTCTCTCTTCATCAGAATTGTCAGTCTATCTTCTACTACATCCCATAGGAGGTAGTCATGGGATTTGATGGAGAACCTCATACGGTTTTTCCAATAGGGATAGTTATCCCCTTTGAAGTATGGAGGTTTGGTGATGGAATGAGACTCGTACAAGTTGTTGGTGGAGGTGGATGCCATGGCTTTGACTTCTATTGATTGAATCACCTTCTAGTATCGCCTCAACGGTTGTTAGATCTTCGATTGAGTGTGGCTCTGATAACAATTGTTAGGATGATCAATCAATTGTGATGGTGGCCAAAATGGGGTGAATTGGCAATTTTAAAGTTTGGAAGCAAATTGAAAGATTTAGACAATGAGACACAAGGATTTATAGTGGTTCAAGCTTCTAACAAACTCTACGTCCACTGCCTTAGCTTCCTACTAAGGATTTTCAACAATTTCACTATGAAATTCTTCCCATTTTCTAGGCTTAGGAGGCAATTGTTACAAGTTCAAGCTTTGTACCCAAAGCTTTGAACAATTCACTCACAATACAAAGAAAGAAGTTTAGCAAATAAAATATACTCACAAGATACAAATTTTTGCCCAATAATGATCACTCACAATCCCAAACTTGAAACAAAGATATACAAAAGAATTACACGAGTTGGGTGTACAAGATTTGACTCTAAAAGCACAAAAGGTTAGATTTTGTTTGATTGCTTGAATGTTGTTAAATGAATGTTCAATAGTTGTTGCAGAAGCATTGGAGTCTTGTATTTATACCCTCACATTGATTTCTAGCCGTTAGGGTGGTTGAAGTATTGAATATAGCCGTTGAAGGGCTTCTTTCTCGCAATAAATGTTGTCTGCCAACCATCTGTATCGGTACACGAAGGGTCGATCGATACCTGTTACAAGAAGAAGCCATTGTACAATAGCGTATCGATACGTGAGAAAGTGTATCGAAACAGATATAGTGTAAATTTGGGGGCGTATCGAAATAGCAAGGCTGTATCGGTAGGATATTTGCTTACTGGAATTCGAGTTGAAAAATTGCATTGGTACGCCTAGGGGCGTATCGATACGGGTAACAGAAAATTAAAAGTTCGTTGATTCCAATAACTAACAAGGTATCAGTCAAAAAAATTTAATGCAAAGATCTCGAAGATCTTGACAAACTATATCGAAATGGATGTGACCGTTTTAGTACGATTAAGAATATCTTAAACCCAGATTTCAGATCGTATTGAAACGGACAAGGACGTATCAAAACGCAAAGCTTAAAACGTTTGCCCAGATGAAGGTTGTATCGAAACGCAAGGCCTAATTTTTCAAAGTCATATAAATGCCATATCGAAACGAGCTAAGCCGTATTGGTACGATTTGCAAAACCAAATTCTATTAACGAATTTTCGTATCGAAACACCAAGGGGTGTATCGATAGCCTGTGCAAAAATGCATAGTTTGGCTTGAAAACACTTAGAAAAATTTTGGGTTTAAGTTTTGGACTTAAAGAAAATTTTCCTTGTCAATTTGTGAGACATTTTGAGTACTTAAAAAATTATTTATTTTTACAATTTAGTCCTTAAACAATTTGATATATCAAAATCAAACATAGGTTTTACATATTTAACACTCACTAATTTACTACAATTATCTCTCTAATTTAATTATTAATTCCTAATTAAAGAACCTAAAAACCTAAAGGCTCTAGCAATTAATTTAAATCTAAGTGTATTTAAATTGTCTAACACATATACTATATGCAATATTTAAAATCATGCATCAAACATATAATTTAATACAATTAAATTAAAAAAATTAAATAATTAAAAGGACTATATTAAAACAAAAATGAACTTAAATTGCGGATTTTATTGTAATATAGGGCTAAATTGAAACAATTACAAACTTGAAAGACAAAACCCTGAAGGTTTAAGAGTAGAGCGCGGATCGTGGAGTCCGACCTGACTCAGTTTGTGGATCCCCTTTACCCGGTGCCCAAAACAACACCGTTTTGGTTTGAGTACAAATGACTCAATCTGAGTTAGACTCGGTCTTTTGCTATCCACCCCTCTCTCTTTTCTCTCTCACCTTTCCCAAAATTCTCTACCCGTAAACATCATATTACCCAGAAAACAAGCTCAAATCAGATCAAAAACTCATGTTTTTGCTTGGTGTTCTTTGAAGTTCTTCAAGAACTTGAAGAACACGAAGAACTTCGACTGCCTCCGCTTTGTACCCCGCCACAATGAACATCCGGCAGCCTCTAACCTGTTTGCCGGCCGCCATAGGCGACGCCGACCACCTATTCGACCTCTGTTCCGGCCATCGTCCAAACCCAAAAATTCCTCTTTTCAACCTCAAACCTAGATCTAAAATCTAATCCAACAAGATTCCCAACTTTCCCGACCTAAAACCTAAATCTACCCAACCCGAGCCTCTTCGAATCCACCATTTCCCTCAAAAACAACTTCGGTCACTGAGATGAGACTGATCCTTACTTTTTTTACTTTCAATTATGTTTTTAAGAAAACTAATGGTTTTGTTGTTTTTTACAGGAATCAAAGATGGGGAAAGAAAATACCTTCTCGAAGGTGGTTTTGCAATTTCGGCTCTTTACTCTAGGGACTAACGGGCTTCCAATGGCTCTTCGGCTTTTAGTGGCGGTTCAGCTCCCGGCGGTTCAGTTTTTTATGTTAGTTTGACTTTCTAAGATGGTGAAATTCCCCAAATTACCCTTTCTCTCTCTTCCTTTATATTTATTATTAATATTATTTTAATAAAGCAATTATGGTTCCTTCATTAATTGATCCTGACAATTTCTCTCTCTTGTATTTATAGGGTCTGACTCGCTGACGTCATCGTTGATGACGTCAGCGCCAATTGGTGCCAACTAAGGAAGGAGAAAGCATAATCCGAGTGATGTTAGTTCGGACCAATGAGGAGCTGCCACGTAGACCAATTTGGGAGGAAAATGGGCTTTGGATCAATTTTGTGTTTCTTGAGGCTAGCAACAATTGTATCAAATAGGGAATTGGGCCTTGTAAATCTGAATTGGGCTTTTGAATTGTAAAAGAGACATTTTTGTATATGTAATGGACATTTGGACTGTTTGGGTATTATTTATGGACTGTTTATTTATTCATATTATTTTTGGTTTTATTTATAGGGAAATATAGTATATACATATATGCATCGGGATAAAATTCGGGTCTTACAGAAAACACTACAGATTTTTTAGTTGCTACACTATATTTTGGTAAAGCTTATTTGCATCAACATCATGGTTTGCAAACCTTTTCTTTTGTGTTTAACCAATACTGTTCATAAATTAACAATCTTTAATTCATACACTAAACAAGAAAATGCATATTGACTAACAATATTGTTCATAAAAATACCAAGATTGTTCTTTAAACCTTAGTCCATTCACTAAACCACAAAATACATATGAACTTGTACAGAAACAACCCACTACCAACAAATTCAACATCTTTGTTCACAAATAGCATGGTTTTGCATTAAACCAAACTCTTTACAACTCATAATCCTTAGGCTAACTTAAGACATAATCACTAATACAAGTACTACAGATATTAGCCAAGCAAATATCATCCCTACAAAATATAAATTCTTCTTCTTCCTAAATGTACGAGCATGTTCGACAGCTAAAACTAATTGATTCTGCACCAACTTCAATTCCAATTTTATTTGTTGAACTTCCTCATTAGGTCGACTCACTTTCCTTAACTCATCATTTTTTTTCAGTTCGTAGATAAGAAATTTTGCTCTATCAGACATCATCATTATACCATTTAAAAAAATCACAGCAAAATTTTTATAATTTGGATAACCGAAAAATCTTCTTCCAGTATTTTTTTTACATGTTGTCCACATACGACATTTTAGACTACAATCACAAAACACAGTTTCTCCTTTATTTGATGAACAAGACGAGATTGTCATCTTCAAAACACCTGCACTTCTCAAACAAAATATCATTCTAAAAAAGAAATAATTTTACAACTCAAATACTTCAAATGATTTAAATACTCTGTTTCAACGAATTTTCAGTCATGGCGAAAGATGCGAGATGTGCGAGAAAGATTACATATTTTACACACAAAAAACTAGATTTGAATACTCACCTATTTCAATATTGCAATTAAGCCAGGAGAATTTCATGATATGCAAAAGAGAAGAACAAAAAGGGTTTTCCCTAAACTATTCGCAATTTTACTTTCTCGGTTTCAAGTTTTTGAAGGATATAATGTTAAGGCTACCAGTTAAAAGGTTTTATTTTTAATATTATTTTAATTCACGTCAGCGTCATTTTTCACGTCATTATTTTTTAAATAAATGTTTAATATAGTTAACGGGTGATGTGACATAATAAACGGCTCAAGTTATTGATTTTAATGGAACCGACGGTCAATGACGGATTTCGTTAGTTAAAGGGTCTGATTGATTAATTTTTGGGGTTTGAGGGTAACATTGAGTGCAAAAAACATTAAGGGCTGAGTTGATTTTTTTAAGTTCAGGTGCCTCTGAAACTTTTAAGCTTTTTTAATAAAATGCTACTAATATTTAAATAATTACTTTTAACTTAACACGTGACACTACATAATAATATCATATCACGCATTTTAATATTATGAATTAATTTTTTATATTATATATTAAAATAATTATTTTTATTTGATTTTTGACACTATAAAATGGTGCCGTGTCAATTATTTTATTACAAATAAAACTGAAAATAATTAAATATGTATTAAAACAATGGTAAATATAATTTTTAGTATTTAACTTCGGCATTTATATATAATGTGATATTAATTTTTTTTGTGCAATTAGATGCTTAACTTTTTAAAATTACATGTGTTTATACTTATAATTTTAATTCTAATTTTTAAATCTATAACCTATATTGTCCTTTTAACTAAACAACGTTAAAATTATAAGTACAAACCAATCAAAATCAAACATCTGTAATTAAAAAATGTTAGGTGTCTAGTTGCACGAACCAATCAAAGAAAAAACTTAGATACCAAATTGCACAAAAAACAAACTTGGTACCTAATTGCAGTACTAAAAAATAGGTATCTAATTATAAAGAAATGAGTACGACATTACACATAAATATCAAAGTTGGGTGCCAAAAATTATATTTAACCTTAAAACATATAAGATTTTTATTTGATGTCATGAATTATGTCGTGAAGATTTTAAAATACAATATCACAATCAACTATTCGTTGGTCTAGTAAAATGGGGCATTAAGTTTATTAAGCAATGTCAGATTGGAAAAAGTACCCCTTGATAAATATTTGCAATACTTAATTCGATTTAATCGATCAAAAAATCATATACTAACAATTATAAAAAATACAAATATCACATTAAAGAACTAACTATACTCCCAAAACCATTCTTACAATTAGTAAAACGAAAAATCAAAATTCTACTAACCAAATCGGTTCATATTGATATTGACCTATCAATATAAAAACCAAACCCGTAAAATTCTAATATTATGTTTATGTGGTTGTACCTTAAAAGTTAGGGTAAACTGATTAAATGACCACCTAACTATAGATTGATTCCGATATGACCACTATACTTTTAATAGTGTCAGTTTGATTACTTAATTATTTAAATAGTATCAATTAAGCCACAAACCATTAAAACTTAATGGATACGGTGACAGCTAAAAGAAATTTATATAATTACACATTTGGTCCTCTTTACTTACGCATTAATAGTGTCAGTTTGATTACTTAATTATTTAAATAGTATCAATTAAGCCACAAACCATTAAAACTTAATGGATACGGTGACAGCTAAAAGAAATTTATATAATTACACATTTGGTCCTCTTTACTTACGCATTTTATCATTTAATCTTAATTTTAATTTAATAAAATAAATTGATCATTCAATTAGGTGGTGACATACCACGTTATTGGAGGGAAAAAATGAAAGAGGGAACCATTGGTCCAAACAAGCTTAGAAGTTAGAACCCGGGTATTGTTGGTGTAAGTGGAGTGTCTTTGCCACTACACCAAGCACAAATTTGAAATGTATGCCAGAACATTCATTATATGTCTTATTTTGTTGTCAATTCTCTTTATAGCAACAAGGATATTTTCCTTTGAGAGACAGAGTTGATCTCCAATGCTTCTGATGTGAGTTTTCCGTCATTCTTTGGTGATTGTTTGATGCATATAAGTAACAATATCCACAAACTTCTCAAGGATCTGCACTACAGACATTCATTTGCTTCTGCTACTTGTTTTAGGGTCATGGGCATTGGGTTAACTCCCTTGCATTCAGCACAGAATATGTTCTTTCCTTTTGATCATACTGGTAAACAATATTCGACTCCAGAAGAAATGAAGAAGGTAGTGTTATAAATTCTTCTATCAATGAAACACATCTTTTTAGTTCTACTGTTCTCCCTCTCTCTTTACAACAACTATTATTTCAAGCTTCCTACTCTCCCTAGTAATTAAATTTCTTTATATAATATAGGTTGCTCTAGAAAGTTATAACAAAATGAAAGGTTATGCCGATTGCCCATGAGTGATTTTACCATGTTCCTATGGGAAACAACACAAGCTTTCGCATGACTGGTCAAGTCTGTATCTTAAAATTTCAGAGCATATAACTGTAATATTGAACTGTATTGCAGATCGTGGATATTGTTACTTATATGCATCAAACAATATCTAAAGAATGACGGAAAACTCACATCAGAAGCATTGGAGATCAAACTTTGGAGGAAAATATCTTTGTTGCTATAAAGAGAATTGACAACAAAATAAGATATATATTAAACGTTGTGATCTATAGCTGAAATTTGTGCTTGGCGTTGTGGCAAAGGCATTCCTCAAGTACTTGATTGGAAGAGGAAAATAAACTTATTAAATCAAATATAAATAGTTAAATTCCTCCAATCTAATTGAATGATTAATACATTTTATTAAATTAAAATTGAGATCAAAATGATAGAATGTGTAAGTAATGGAGACCAAATGTGTAATTATACAAATTTCTTTTAACTGCAATGCCACTGCCTCCGTTAAATTTTAACGGTTGATGGCTTGATTGATATCAATTAAATAGTTAAGTGGTCAAACTAATACAATTAAAAGTATAGTGGTTATACCAGAAACAACCTCATAATTAAGTCGGCATTTAAGTAGTTTGCCCTAAAAAAAGTGAAAGTTGAAACTAATATACACAACTAGGGGTGTGCATTATTCGGTTTTAACCGAATTAACCGACCGAGCCAAATTTTTTTCGGTTAATTTGGTCAGTTAATTTTAGGTAAGTTCGGTTAACGGTTAATTTTTTGGGGAAAATTCGGTTATCGGTTAATTCGGTTCGAAATCGGTTAATTAACCGAATTAATCGAATTAACTGAAATTATTATATATTAAATATTATATACATTACATATATTTATTTTTGGTCATTAAACTTTTAAAAATTATAAAATGATTATTAAATTTTTTGATATATTATAAAATGTTCATTTAACTTTTATCAAATTAGTTAAAATGAAAGTTCAGTGACTAAAAAGGTTATTTTACCATAATTTAGTGACCAATTGTGTAATTTACCCAAAATTTTATAACAAATTCCGGTTAATTCGAAAACCGACAGAATTAACCGAAATAATTTTGATTCGGTTAAGGCTAATTCGGTTCGATTAACGGTTAAAGTTCTAAAAATTTCGGTTAATTTGGTTATGGCTAATTCGGTTCGACCACCGACCGTATTAATCGAATGCACACCCTATACGCAACTATTGATAGCTGTACGTGGAGTGGACCGACCCACTATAGGGTTTCGTCTCAAATTGAAGATTTACAGGGTGGATGAATCACGAGACTACTTGATGAAGAACCTAACATGTTTGGGTTGGTCCACACATGAGATAAGACACTTATTCCTTCACAACTCCTATTTCTTATCCATAAAGAAACCAAAACAGTTTCGATATTTTTTAAGTATTATCTCAATTTCGAGCTAAATTAACAAAGGCAAAATGATACTTCTGGACCCTCAATTTTATTACTTTAGTAATTTTAGTCCTTAAACTTTTGTTCCATTCCTTTTGATCCTCAAACATGTTTTTATTTATTTTATCAAATTAACTCAAACGTGATGAAAATAGTTAAGTCGACGTTAATTAATTTTGTTTTTATTAAAATATTAACGTTGTTGATGAGCAACTTGAGATGGAGGTTGTAGTGATGGTTTTTGGCTGTTCACTCTTTTTGATTTGGACGGAGAGCCACAATAGACGGTGGTCGGATTTAACAATGACGAATTGGAGTAAGCTTGGAGGCCTTATTTGGTAGGGATTAAGGGGAGAAGGGAGTATTTATTTGGGAATGTTGTTGAGTTGATCGAACAATAGAAATTGCCCAAGAGGGGTGAATTGGAAATTAAAAAAAAATAGAAGGAAAGTGCAAGAATAAAAGTTTGCAAGAGAGATTTAGAGAGGTTCAACTCCCTCAATGGAGTTTACATCCACTACCTTAGCTACTTTACTAAGAATTTTACAAATTCACTCAATTTGTCTTTCCTTTGAAGACATGAAGTAACCTTACAACACTCATCGAGATTTATACTCCAAAATCTTGTGAGACCCTTTCCCAAAGATGCAAACAAATTAGCAAACTCAAGAAACCTCACTGGGTAGATGTTTGTAATATTGAAGCTCTCTCTAACACCCCAAAACACTTGATAGAAAATGAATACAATAAGAACATTCAAGTGTTTTACAAGAAAAATAAGAATTTAAGCTCAAGTAGACTTTGGATATTGCTTGAATGCTTTTGGATAGTTGTCTTATTGTTGAAGAAACTTTAGACCCTTTGATTGATTTCCAACCGTATGGGTAGTTGGGATATTGAATATAGCCGTTGGGAAGCGTTTTTCCCGCAATAACCGATAGTAACACAGGGCGCGTACTAGTACAAAGTAAGGGATACCGGTACTCGAAAGGTCGTACCAATACTGAAATTACTCGCTGGAATTTTGGTGGAGCTTTGGGTATTAGTACGCTTGAGATCGTAATGGTACTAAGTGTAAAAATCATGCAATAGTAACAAATCATATCAGTACAAAGTTCATCCTACCGGTACTCACTGTATAAAGAGTTTTTAAAGACTCCAAGGCATATCGATATAGGGTTCACCGTACCGATACTGACATAACATTCATAAAAGCAAAAACAAAAACTCGTACCGGTACGCTAGGGACCGTACTAGTACTCGTTTACCATTTTGGAAAACATATTCAAAAATCCGTACCGATACGCTAAAGAGTATAAAAATAATTTTTTATTATTATCACTTTCATTTTTTTATTACTATATATATTATTTTTTCTATTACTACTATTTTATTATTAATAATACTTTTTCACTAATTAAATTTATTTTTAATTATTACTATGTTCTAATAATTTGTAATTTAATTTTTTATGATTTTTAAATATAATTTTTAATAACTTATTCAATTTACTCTCGATTTACATGTGATTGTACTTATTGTTGGCTCGTGAACCACCAAATTAAAATTTCTGAATCCGTCCCTACTTGCAAGCGGGAAGATTGTGGGGGGGGGAGATAAAAAATGTCCTTTGGGACGTCGATGGACCTTTATTACATGGGAAATTTTATCCTCGAAGCTTAAATGGAAATGAAGATATAAATTGTTATATCCGCACTATGAGGATCCCCGCACCTTACCCGATAAATCTTCGTGGGATCCTCGGAAAGTACCTACAATGATCCCATGATCCCTGGTATTTTACAATTTTTTAAAAATATGTGTGTTAACTACCATCAAGTATCTCATTCTTAGATTAATTTCACTACAAAAATGTTGAGGAAATAAATTGGTACTTTTTAATTTATTATTATAGTTTTAAAATAGTATTTTTGTTGTTGGCAAACTAAATCTATCATTTATGTTTATAATAGTAGATAGGCTTAATGCACTTTTTTGTCCCCTAACATTTACCACTTTTTCTATCTTTGTACCTAACGTATTTTTTGTGTCAAATGCCCCTTGACATTTGAGACGTTACCTAAATTGTCCTAAAAAATTGACGTTGTTTATTAAAAATAATTGTGACCGATCATATCACGCCGCATTAATATTCTTATTTATTTTTTTAATTTTCAAATAAAATAAAATGAATATATTAAAGTATACATTAATTTGGTTTTATTTTCCCCAAACCCCATCCCCATATCCCTTCCATTTCCCTCTGTCGTCGCCGCAGTCAAACTGATTTTAGGAGAATTAAACAAATACTAGCCATTTACATTTCCATGCCAAACAACTATAAGCTGAAAATCTTTCATTAGGAGAAAATTGAACGGGGATGTTGTAATCCTAATTAGCAAGAAAATCCCAGAAGTCAGCATCAAAAGATGGCATTCTCGCAAGCAAATCGTTCTCAAATCGTGGTTCATCTACCATCATCATCGGTTAATCATTCGAAATAAAGGTCGGTCAATTCACAGCTCTCCAAAACTCATCTCCAGACACATTCTGTGAATAGTCCTCAAAGTCGCGGTTTCAGCTGTTTCGTGAGTGCCTAACAAGACTCGCATGGGGGAGTCTGATTCCGGCCACCCATTTACCCCACTGCCGCTGGCTTACGCTCCTGTAAAGCTTCTTCTTTTGAGGGTTCGAATACGTGCTCGTTGATTCGCGGTTTAGGTGGCTGAATTTTATAAGGAGATCTCTCTACGGTGATATACTGAAGAGCCTAATGGCTCGTGAACAGAGTCTGTGGCGGTGATGGTCGACGAGGGTGAGAAACGAGAGAAGATTGAATCCATGACGTTTGGACCTCATGATAATATAAGCTGTGAGAGTGAAAACCAATATCTGCACCATTTTTGAATCCACAAACATGATTGGTTTCTTTAGGGCAGTTTCTGAGATTTTAATAGCCCTTGCGAATTTAAAAATTAAATCTTAAAGTAGAGATTTGAATTACGGTTGTGATTGTATATTCAGTCATATTGTATTTATTATAGTTGCAGACATAACGAATGTCATTTCTATCACTGTGAGTATCGCAGTTGTGAAATTTTTTAATAACATATGTTATTATGGACATAACGGTTACAAGTATTGTGATTTTGGATGGTGTCTCTACCGCTATATAACGATCTCTGTTGCGGTTACGTATCTCTATTTAAATACATGTCTATATTCAAGTATTGAAAAAAACAAAGTACGTCTATAATAACAAGTATTGAAAAAAAAAAATTAATAGTATGCTCAATAATAAATAGTGAGAAAAAAAATAGATCCATAATAATAAGTATTAAAAATTTTAATTTTAATATTTGTTATTACGAATATACTCTTAAAAATTGAATTATGTTTAATATTTATTATTAGAGGCCTGATTTCTCTCTAATATTTATTAATATAAGCATACTCTTACGATTTAATTTTTTAATACTTATTATTGGAGCTCTTAAAACTTATCCAGCTATATATATATATATATGTTTATTACTGGATTTATTTTAATTCACCTCGTAAAAATTAAGAACAACACTTTTAATTTTCTTAAGCATGCCCTGAGTATGGTGTGGCCCTGAGTATGGTGTGGCCAGGGACTCCAGTGGGTTTCTTGCATAATTTTTCTATCCTTAAACAGAGGAAACAATCTTCAACGCTGAAACTATTATGTTACAGCTTCGTGTATTTATAGCTGTTTTCAAGCTCCAAATCTCTTGGATTACTCCTTTGCTGCAAGTGAAGGTGAGTGTATCTACCTTGATTACGGCGGCGGAGGGGAACTAGAAATGAAAATGGAAGGATGTGGGAAGAGAGGTGATGGGGGAAGATGGGTGGAGTATTTCGGGGAAAATAAAATCAGATTAATGAATATTTTAATATATTCATTTTATTTTATTTGAAAATTTTAAAAAAATAAATAGTAATATTAACGTGGCGTGCTATGATTGATCACTATTTTTTTAATAAACGATATCAATTTTTTAGAATAATTTGAGTAACGTTTCAAACGTTATGGGGCGCTTGAGCCCAAAAAATACGTTAAATACTAAGATGGAAAAAGTGATAAATGTTAGGGGGCAAAAATGCATTAAGCCTTGTAGATATTTAATGTTGAATATTTGTTCTAATGTAATAAAATTTGAATATTTTTAAGTATAATGAATATATGACTTGTAAACTGTAATTGTTGATATATTTGGCTAGTAAAGTAGTAGGTTTTGTTTCTTTTTTTTGAATGAGGATTCCCCGAAACCGCATGGGAGCATATGAGAACGAAAAAAATCTCTGAAGTATTTAATTGGAATTCATCGAAACCATCACTGCAAATGCTAGGGACGAAGTCAAGAATGCAAAACTGTCTCTGCCTTCCACATTGCCAGCCCTACTGAAAAACTAAACCCTACATTCTTAAGGGGACATGATTTTTTTATGTTGAGACATACATAGAGGAACCAAAGAGGACATGTATTTTTTTTTTCATATAGAGTCCCCTGGGTTGGAGAATTATATCATAGACCCGTCTCACCACGTCATCCATAGTCGCAACCAATAAAAATTATCAATTTCATTAATTTTTTTCGTGTCAGCTTTTTCCCAAGTGAATCTTTACTCATATTTATTGTAAATCAAATTAAAAAAAGCAGTTCTTACTATGTGAACATTCACTTGATAAAAAAATGACATAAAAAATAATAAAATAAATATTTTTTATTGATTAGGACCATAAATACTAATAGTGCGACAGAATGATCATATAATATCTCCCTAGTAGGGATCCAATCCATACTATTTTCAATTACTTTCCAATACATTAATCATCACCATAAATACGTGTAGGATCCACCTATTTGTATAAATCATATTCACGAATGATGATAAATGATAACTAAGTTTGTATTAGATGATAATGAATGAAAAAACTAAAAGAGGAAGGTTGGCCTCGGCCCTCTTCTCCATATTATTTTGATCCCCTTTGTATTGTCTTCAATTTTTTTTTTTTTTTAGTTTTGATAGTTTTATATTTAAAAATTAATAAAATGGTTGTTTTAGTTCCAAAATTAATGCAATTAATTTCCATCTCCATGACTCAATATAAAAGTTCTAATTTAATAGCACAATACAATGACAGGATGAAAGGGTAGACATAAAAAAGACAAGAAAATAACTGTGGGTGGGAACCGATAGACAAGACTGGGAATTTTTACTTCAATATTGTATCCAATTTTTTTTCTCTCTAATTTATGGCACTCAGCCAAATATTTTCTCAAAATATTGCAAGTTTTACAGTAAAGTTAAAGTCGGATTTTTTAAATCCGACTATAATCAGTAAAAAAAATTGAAGGTAAAGGCACTCTCATCTGGATTCGACTTTAAACAGATAATTCTGTCTCTGCCATGTGTCAACCATGCAGGAGGGTTTGGGGTGGGTCAAAGTCAAATTCAACTGAATCCGACTTCATCCCTGCACTCGTCAGTCTATCGTACGCCAGCTTGCATGCATGCATGCAACATTTTTTGGGTTAAAAAAATTAAAGGGTGATTCCCGGGGTATGAGAAAAAGAGGATTTATTATTGGTTGGATGGATGATGAGATTTAATTGGGTTGGTGTGAGTGATTGATATTTAATTTTTGTGAGGTTAAATAGGGGTGGGTTGAAGGTAGATAGTGTAGAGAAAAAATTGTGAAGAAGAAGAAGATTTGGAGATTTAGAGAATTGAATAATTTTTTTTATGTTGAGTAAGATATGTATTTTATTTTTTAATTTATTAATATTATTTGATTAATTTTTTGTAATATATATTTTTTAGTTTTTATGAAATCTGATTTTAATTTTTTTAAGTTAATTTTTTTTGGTTTTTTTTTGTTAAATAGGTTGTTGAAGAGAAGGAAATTTGAAGAAAATATAGTAAGTAGATGTTTATTTTATTGTTAATTTTAAGTTCTTTATTTTTTTAAATTTTTAAGTTATTGTATGAATTTTTGTGTTAAATAGGTGGTTGAAGAGAAGGAAATTTGAAGAAAATATAGTAACTAGATATGTATTTTTTGTTAATTTTAAGTTCTATATATTTTTTTATAATTTTTAAGTTATTTTTTGAATTTTTTGTGCTAAATAGGTGGTTGAATAGAAGGAAATTTAAATAAAATATAGTAAGTTGATGTGTATATTATTGTTAATTTTAATTTCTTTATTTTTTTAAAATTTTAAGTTGTTGATTGATTTTTTTGTGTTAAATAGGTTGTTGAAGAGATTTGAGAAGAAAATATAGTAAGTAGATTTGTATTTTATTATTTAATTTAAGTTCATTAATTTTTAATTTTTAATTTGATGTTTGAAGTTTTGATGTTCGAATATTTTTAGAGAATATAGTTAGTTTTTTATTTTTTAAGATTTATTTATAGGTGGTTGAATATGATATTGTTTAATTTATGGTTTATTAGATTTATTTATTATAAAATGAAAAAATATATATATTTTTTAATTTTTGGATGTTTATTTGAATACTTGGAGAAAATAAATAAGTAGATACTTAAAGAGAAAATTAAAATTTTTTAATATAGGTTTGAAGAGATTTGAGAAGAAAATATAGTAAGTAGATTTGTATTTTATTGTTTAATTTAAGTTTGTTAGTTTTTTTAATTTTTAATTTGATGTTTTAATTTTTGTTGTCCAAATATTTTTAGAAAATATAGTTAGTTTTTGCTTTTTTTAGATTTATTTATTTATAGGTTGTTGAAGAGAATATTGTTTAATTTATATAGTTTATTAGATTTATTTATTATAAAATGATTTTTTTAATTTGTGGATGTTTATTTGAATATTTGGAGAAAATAATTAAGCTGTAACTTAATTTAAGAGAAAAGTAAACTTTTTTTAATATAGGGTTAAAGAGATTTGAGAAGAAAATATAGTAAGTAGATTTGTATTTTATTATTTAATTTAAGGTTGTTAATTTTTTGAATTTGATGTTTTAATTTTTGTTGTTCGAATATTTGTAGAGAATATAGTTAGTTTTTGCTTTTTTTATATTTATTTATTTATAGGTTGTTGAAGAGAATATTGTTTGATTTATGGTTTATTAGATTTATTTATTATAAAAGGAAAAATTATTTTTTTGTTCAATTATCGGAGAATATTTTAATTTTGTTCAAACGTCAGTTTTTGCTTTTTTCATATTTATTTATAGGTAGTTGAAGAGAATATTATTTAATTTATGGTTGAAGAGAATATTGTTTAATACGTAGATACTTAATTTAATTTTTAATTTAGGTTCATTATTCATATTATTATTATAGTTGTGTATTTTAATAGGTAGAGAATATATATGGAATGTAGGATGGCTGAGCAAGCTCCTCTGTTGCATTTACAGAGTGACACATTACTAGCTTTAGGGTTGATGAGATGGTACAATCTTTTTAGAATTTATTTATTACGAAATTGGTCACTTGTGTATTTTTGTTAATAATTATGTTTCAATAATACACTATTTACAGGATACACTTAAACATCATCCGTGCATGGTAGCCAAACCATTAGACCAGAGAATCTTGAATTTCTTGTATATGGCGGGATTTTATCATGCCACGTTTCTCTGTGAGTACAAGTTGGTTCCTGAATTGATTACTGCTCTAATTGAGCGTTGGAGACCCAAAACGCATACATTCCGTATGCCTTGTAGAGAATGCACGATCACGCTACAAGACGTGGTTTATCCTATTAGGGTCCCTGTAACACCCTTGACCCGGATGTCACATTTGGGCCCTATGCCCAAAACCCATACCGTTAAAAATTTTCCTTTTTCAAGCCCAAAAGAATAAGTCCAATAAAACATAAGTCCATACATTGAAAACATAGTTAAATCCAGATGGTTAAAATAGTATTTACGGAGCGCCATTTACAAACACTAAAACATTCGACTTTTGACCGAATAATACAAAATAAGAGTTACAAAATACATATAGAGTCCTACGAAATACATAGCCCATTGCATCTAGTATTTGTACTCCACCACTAGAGTCAATGCTGAAATCCAACCTTGATGGTGCTCTTTCAAGCCTCACGATAGCCTACTAACATGCGAACGAAAACAACGATTCTGAACGCTGAGCTAACAAACTCAGTGGATACACTACCACTCAACCATGCTTCATGCAAATCATAAATAAAGCAATGCAACAAGAATAATATCATGGCAAGATAACAATGGCGCTACCATACCCGCCTAAACACATGGCATTATGAATGTATGATCACACAACTCATCCTAGAACCTCATACATTTACCTAGCATCACACAGATAACACCATCAACAACTAAGTGAGGTTCGCGTCCACAAAGCATCGAAATCCTACACTTGAGTGAGGCCTGCGTCCATATAGCATCGGGATCCTATACTCAAGAGGATGAGGCACGCGTCCATATAGCATCGGGATCCTACATCCATGCTCGGAATCCCTTATCAAGCATCTTCGAATGAGGCCCGTGTCTACATAGCATCGAGATCCAACACTCGGGAATCTTTAAGGTGTTGCAGCACACTTAGAGTATCCAATCCCAACAACAAGGGATGACTCGTTTACCTAGGTGTCCCTCAGCACACAGCAAGGACCCTAATTTACCACACAGCCTCGATTGATCAACCTAGGATCCCTATGGGTTACTACCTCACACAGTTTACCCAATATTACCAAGTCATTAGCCAATTAATTCTCATAAGGGGTTAAAATCTTAGTTTCTCGGTTTTAGTATTTATTTTACACCTTAAGGGACCCTTATGGCCCTTTGCCTTAAATTATAAAACCTCTGAACATAAGGTTAAATTTCTTGGGCAGAATGCCCAGCGAGTACCGATACTCCTATATGGGTATCGGTACTCTCCTCTGCGTATCGATACTCAACAATGCGTACCGATACTCATTTTAGGCTCGAAAGAACTGAATTCATAAGCCGTACCGATATGCTCCGTACTGTACGGGATGCACCATCGGTACTAGGATCACCTCGTACCAATCCACACCCATACTTGTACTCTCCCATATACGTACCAGTACGCTAAGCCTTTCCCAGGCAATGTAACAGTGTGTACCGATATGCCCTATGCGTATCGATACGCGAAAACATTACTAGAATTTCTGACTTGCAAGGGGTACCGATACACGGTGAGGCATACCGTTACTCCCCTCACAATTTCTTCCCCTATTTCACTAAGGCGTATCAATATGCTAAGCCCCGTACCGGTACGCGAGCCCAAATTTTGAACTCTAGTTGCGGGTTTCACCTAAAAACCCTATTTAACCCCCATGGTTAAACCCCAAACCTCTCATACAAATTATTGTGATAGCATTAAATAGATTTTTACTGATTTTAGGCCATTACAACAACACTACCAGGATTCATCATTAACAACCACCCAAGCCAAAATCAAGCAAAACACATCAATATATGCATCAAAGCCTAATTTTATGATTTCTAGGAAACTATGTGAGTTAGTAGTGTGCTAAC
The DNA here is from genome assembly GCA_019671005.1 of Hibiscus mutabilis. Taxonomy (NCBI): domain Eukaryota; kingdom Viridiplantae; phylum Streptophyta; class Magnoliopsida; order Malvales; family Malvaceae; genus Hibiscus; species Hibiscus mutabilis. The sequence continues at coordinate 43,148,121 of CM033726.1, read as the reverse complement.
CTTTGCTTAGCTGATAACACAAGATCTTCCTCCAAAGCTTCAAGCTTTCCTCCCTTCTTGAGCCTTGGATGGGCTCCCAACCCCTTTCACTACAAGAGATGTTACCAAACGTGTCACTACTTTGAAGGGAGAATTAGGGGAGTTAAAACTCAAACCTTTACAAGAATAAAGCTCCTAAACACCCATTCTCGTTCTCTCTTTTCAACCCCCACCAAAACACAGTCTTCCACCAAAACTAGCCATCCCCACCTTGAAATGTAGATCCTTACAAGCTGGTAAAACTTCTCTCAACAAGCCAAACATGATTCTTACTCCTAACTCTCAAAATCCTACCTCTAGATGGTGTGTTGTGGGAGAGAGAACAAATGGAAAGGAGAAGATGAAGGCTTTAAGACATGATGATCTCATTTTCTGCACTTGTGCAGAAAATAACCTTACTCCCCCCTCACTCTTCCATTTAGGTATTTACTATGATACCCTTCCTTCTCTCTTCATAACCCAACAACCACTTGGGCCCAACAAGGACATGCTAGCCCAAGAGGCTCCTAAAAGCCTAAAACATGATCCAAATACGAGGCCCATACCTTGATCAACTCAAACCTCAAATCTTGAAATTTGGGTCATTATAGTCCCAGTAAACGGGAAGCCATTGGTCGAGCGTACTGAGGGTTCAACTGCTGTAATATGTGAAAGGTACCATGGGAAGGTACCGTATGGAGGCAACGTGAGAGGATCTTGTGTGAAAATAAGTTCGTTGAAGAGTGAATTTCGACTCGATGACTATAGTACAGTTGATGAAATTTATAAGGTCAGTCGAGCATATATCCTACAGATGATTGGAGGGATACTGATGCTAGATAAATTTGGTAATATGGTCAGTGCACGGTATCTACATTTTTTGGACACTCCTTAAGTAGTTGATTAGGAATATAGTTAGGGATCAACCATATTAGCGTACTTGTATTGTAAGTTGTGCAATGGTGCTATAATGGATAAGGGTAGGCGGTATTGGTGGATGTCTGTTGTTGTTGCAAGTGTGGGATTAGCAACGACTTTCTTTTTTTACACTGCTTACTCAAACAGATGTATAGTTTCCTCTTGTTGCAAGGTAAATATCCATATTCTTAGTCAAATATTTAAATTAAATTAAATTGCTCTTAAAATATTATTTTGATTTGTATGCAGATGGTGCAAGGAAAACATGAGACATGATTGGCACACAACAACGTAAGAGTTTCTAGATCTCTTATTGATTTCCATTGTCAAGAATAGGTATATGAGTGGAAAGCTTATTTCGTTAAATGTATTATTCCCATCTGAGTTATTTAGATGTATTACTATAAATCATTATTTTTACAGTTTATTTGGATGGCCTACGAAGATGACCACATATTTGTATCGGAATATTTGATGAAGGATCCAGTTTTATGGTGTAGTGTTACACTGTTAATTTACTTTTTTGCTGTCGAATTCCACTTTGCGGATAGAGTGTTGAGGCTATTTGGCTTCCATCAGCCCATTCCGCGTATTCCACGTGACCATTACCATCTTCACGCCTACGATGGACGTGGTAGGCCAAATATGGATTGGGAAGTCTTATGTAGCGAGTATATTGCTTTGTAGAACAACATTGGTTTATCGATTCCAGAACGCCATCCAATAGAAGCTGCCGATTTTGATTTCGAGAGTTCAGAGTATATGATCTACTATCGTAGTCATGGAATGCCGTACTTAACAACTCTTGAAGAACGGAAGGAATGTGAGAAGTACCAAAAAAATATGGTGGCAAACGTAAATCATCAAAAAATACAGTAGACGCGTCACAAGGTGCAAACATTTGTATTAGAAACCCTTAAGGTTGACCAACCACATGGGAGCCAGATTTGAGTAGAGTAACGCCAATGGCTATATGAGAAAAAGAATCGACTCCTACTTGTGTACAATCGGAAGTGGCCCCGAGATCCTTAGATAATATAGGTTGATTTTGATATAACAACGTGTTTAAGGACTAAATTGTAAAAGGAAATAAATTTGTAAGTATTCTAAAGTCTCACAAATTGACAAGGAAAATTTTATTTAAGTCCAAAACTAAAACCCAAAATTTTTCTAAGTGTTTTCAAGCCAAACTATGTATTTTCACCCAGGCGTATCGATACACCCCTTGGTGTTTCGATACGAAAATTGGTTATTGGAATTCGGTTTTGCAAAGCGTACCGATACGGCTTAGCCCCGTTTCGATACGACATTCATATGACTTTGAAAAATTAGGCCTTGCATTTTGATACGGTCTTGACCATTTTGATACGACCTTTATCTGGGAAAACGTTTTAAGCTTTGTGTTCGATACGAACTTGTCCGTTTCGATATGATCTGAAATCTGGGTTTAAGAAATTCTCATCCGTACCGATATAGTCCCATCCCTTTCGATATGGTTTGACAAGATCTTCGAGATCTTCGTATTAAATGTTTTCGACCGTTGCCTTGTTAGTTATTGGAATCAACGAACTTTTAATTTTTTGTTAACTATATCGATACGCCCCTAGTAGTACCGATGCAATTTTTCATCTCGGATTCCAGTAAGCAAATATCATACCGATACGTCCTTGCCGTTTTGATACACCCTCTATTTTACACTATGATCGTTTCAATATGCCCTCTCGCGTATCGATACACATATACGCAACGGCTATATTTTTCTTGTAACATGCACCGATACGGCCCTTTGTGTACCGATACGGTTGGTTGACAGAAAATATTTATTGCGGGAAAGAAGCCTTTCAACGGCTATATTCAATACTCCAACCACCCAAACGGCTAGAAATCAATGAGATGGCATAAATACAAGACTCCAATGCAGGTGCAATAACTATTGAACATCCATTGAACAACTCACAAGCATCCAAGCAAAAATCCAACTATTTGAGCTTTTAGAGTCAAACCCTTGTACCCAACTTGTTTATTTCATTGTAATCTTTTATTTCAAGTTTGGGGTTGAGTGTTCTTGTAATTTGGGAAAATATTCACCTTGTGAGGACAATATCCATTTTCCATTTTTCTTTCTTGTAAAAGAGTGATCCTTGATCAAGCTTTGGGTAGAAAGCTTTGATCGATTGTAACAGTTGCCTCCTTAGCCTAGAAAAGGGGAAGAATTCTATAGTGAATTGGTTGAAATCCTTAGTAGGAAGCTAAGGTAATGGACGTAGACCTTGTTATAAGGTTGAACCACTATAAATCCTTGTGTCCCATTGTCTATCACTTTCCATTTGCTTCCAAAATTTTAAATTGCCAATTCACCCCATCTCTGCCACCATCTCAATTGATTGATCATCCTAACAGGTTTGATGATTGATGGTTTAGGCAGACCCGAATTTTATTCGCCTTCTACATTTTTACAACCAGGAGTGGGCTCGAGCTCTTCAGGTAATATAGGGTTTGATAATGCTGGTTTAGGCAGACCCGAATTTCATTTTCCTTCTACATTTTTACAACCAGGAGTGGGCTCGAGCTCTTCAGGTAATATAGGGTTTGATGATGCAGGTTTATACAAACCCGATTTTATTCTGCCACAATCACCGAATTACTCGAACTTTGGCCAGAACATGAATTTTTAGGAAATGCAAAATTTCCTGAATTCACCAGATATTATGGGAGGGCAGAGCGGTTACATGGATTTTTTCACAACATCACCTCATATGCCCTAGGTGACTGAGGAAGTTGAAGAGGATGCTGAAGAAGATACTAAAGACGATCCCGAGACACCACATAGGCCACGACGTGCTGGACAACTGCTGCAGAGTTATCTTTCGACCACACCCCGTCATGAGCAGAAATTACATAGAAAATGATTTGTTGAACTGTTTTTTTAATTAGTAATGATATTGAACTATTTTTTAATTATTAATAATGTTGAACTATTTTTTAATTAGTAATGATGTTGAACTATTTTTTAATTAGTAATGATGTTGAACTATTTTTTAATTAGTAATGATGTTGAACTTAATTTAGACAACATAACATAAAATTGTAAATAACACAACATAACATTGTAAATAACATAACATTCACATTAATAATATTTTCAAATACCAACATTGTAAATCATTGAGGCATAGGCACGAATCTTGGTTCATTTAGACAGTTTGATCTGGAATGTCCTTCAGCCCTACATATGGTACATCTCTTCCCTTTCGTGTTACTCGAATTTTTCGATCTGAGGCCTATATTAGTGGCTATAAAGCTTTAAAGTTCGTAGGAAGAAAATTTGGAAATCGTATTGAATGAAATTCAAATTTTTTGATCGAATAAATGCCATAAGTAAAAATCTAAGATATTTTGGGACATGGCCGATTGGGTTGAAATCAATTTGGTTCAATTTGAATGGAATGACAATTTTTAAGTCTTGTTGTAAATAAAGGCTAGTTGGAGGGCAAATTGGACATTTGCCACGGATGGCATTTTTAAAATATTTTGAAACTTTGAGGGAAATTTTGGAAGGAGTTTTACACATGGATTAGATCATAGCCATTGAATTTTGATAAGATTGAATCTTGGCCAGTGGATTAAAAGGGCAAATTAGTAATTTAACTATGTAAAATGAATTAAAAATTCATTTTATTTTTAAACATGTGGATTCATTTAAAAAATGAACAAAACATCATTTTGTTCATCTAAGAGCTGTTCAAATAGCAAAAAGAAAAGAGGGAAAAATACAAAAAATTTACTAGTCCATTTTCAAGGCTTTTGATCAAGAATTCAAGCAAAGTTGTTTAAGGTAAAATGATATACTCTTCATTCTCTATATTTTGATAGTAAAATTTTATGGAATTATAAATTTTAAGTTAGGGATTGAAGGAATAGAATTTAGGGTTTCATGGAGTTTTGTTAGAGTGGATGTAGTAGATAATAAATTAAGCTTAGTTTTGATAAAAACAAGCTTCAAATCAAGCTAATTTCATGTTGGAAGTTATAAATCCTAATCTTGAAATTTAGGGATTTGTTACAGATTTGAGAATTGATGATGATATTGAAGGATTTAAGTTGTTTGAAGCTTTATGTTGATGTTAGAACTTAATTTTGATAGAATTGAACATTCAAGCATGTTATGGAAGTTAAAGGATTGAAAAGAAAAGAAAAGAAAAGAAGAGAAATTTTAGGGATCTATTTCGAAAATAAGGAATTTTTGATGGATCAAGTTGAATAAAATTGAAAGTTAAGGGAAAATTCTAGAAATGATGGAAAATGGGTAAAGAATTAACTTGTACATGAATTAAGTGTACAAATATGGTGTAGTGACTAAAATGTCACTTTTATAAAGTTTAAAGACTAAAAGGATAATAGTCCAAAATAAGTAAATAGTAATGGAAATTGTTCAAATTGAGCTTGAACAATTGATTAGTGTTCAAAATGGTCACTAAGGACCTAGGGACCAATTCAGCAATCACATGAAAATTTGGGGAAAATTTTAGAAATATTTTATATTCGAATAATTTTGTCTTGAAATTAAGTTAGTAATGTTAGATTTAGGTTTAACAAAGAATAGTGATAAAATGTGTTCGATTGATCTTCTACAATTCGAAAAGAGTTTGAGGAAGACCCGAGTAACAAAAAGAAGGAAAAGAATATCGAGTGAGCTTAGTGAGGTTGTTTGGCATAAACATGTGAGAGCATTTTTATATGCTTGCATAATGATGAAAAAGGGAAGACTTGTGATAAGTCAACCCGAAATTGAAAATGATATTGCATTATTATATAAAATTTGACCTGTTGCATATTTCAGTAAATGCAAGCTTCAGTAGAATACGAGGTAAGAATTTTATTATGCATAATGGCAATGCATGTCTATACATGGAATACAAATAATAGCAGGATTAAAATGAAACAAGATACACCATAGGGTGCAAATGGCACTAGCGAGGTGTTTTTAATATAAGGAGCAAAGAGCGTCTTTATATGAGGAGCAAAGAGCGTCCTCTCGAGTGCATACTCTACATGGCACTATGGTGCAGATAGGCTATGTGGTTTCCATGAGCCTCTAGCCAGACACAATGATAATGATAACGGGATGTTACATGAAAAAGAAGTTACATGTTACATGATATACATGTTAGAAATGTCACTGATATATGATAGAAATGGTATATGATACATGATAGAAATATTATATGATACATGATAGAGAGGCTATATGATACAGAATAATGATGATTCATGTTATACATGATAATAATATCTCGCATGATAGTGATGACACATGGAAATTTGATATTGTGACATGATTGCTAGATATGGAAATATGTATTGCATATATATGATATGTTGAATTACATTACTTCATGTTTTCCTAAAACTGTTTTGAATGCCTCACTAAGTTAGTACTTAGCGTGTGATGTTGTTTCACACGTAGGTTCTCCGACATATACTTCAGGAGGAGCTGTCATTTTGGAAGATCAAGTTATTAAAGTGACTACGGTATGTACATCTTTTAAGTAGTTGATATCTAGTGGCATGTACAAAATGTTAACATATATGTTGGTATGTATTTTAAATGAGTAAATGGGTTTGTAAACCTAAGTATATGACGTACTTATGTATATTATGGATGTATGGATTTGATAAAATGATTTAATACAAGTAGTTAAGAAGTTTGGATATAATTAGGTATCATTTAACCCTAATTGCGTAGGAATTTTTAAATTAAAAAAGGGTCTAGACAGCATATCTAGTTTTCACCCTAATTAATATTTTTATTTCAAAAACACGTGTATAAATTTTATAAAATAATTCAGGGTCAAAACTAGATACCGCAGTCTGACACAATTTTTAAATGAATACCGAGAAAGGGTTAAACTACAAGACAAGTTTTGGAAATAGAAAAATATTAAAAAATAAATATTTAAGTCAAGCCTTTTATAAGCAAAATTGTAACATCTTTAATGTATATTTAGTTTACGAGTATACGTTAAGGGTGTTATATTTTTATTGGTATCAGAGCTACAGGTTTACCCGATTCTGGAGGCTAAACCGAGTCTAATGTGATTTGTTATTAAGTACATGTCCCTAGGATATCATATTACCGATGTACTATCTGTATAACTTGATTTTGCTCCTCGTACATATGTATGAATAGGTTATTTCAGTATCGAATAATGTCGAATACTGCTGAGTCACGATAATCGATGGATCGCTGGGAACAGGAGAAGGTTCAAAGTCAGAGCAGTAATGTACCGCAGGCTCCACCTCCCGCTCCTGCCCCAGTAGACCCACTAGCACAACAGAGAGCTTTGGCACAAGAATATGGGGCACTAGTACAAGCTTTAGAGGCTATGGAAAATAGACTTCAGCCCCCAGCACCAGTACCAGCTCCGGTACCCGTGACAGTTAAAGCATCAACTGCGAAAGAGCTCAAAAAGTTGGGAGCTCCAGAATTTCACGGAGAGGGTGGTCCAATGGCTACTGACCTATGGCTAAATGATGTTAAGATCATGATGGAAGGGTTTGGTTGCTCTAATGCTGAGAAGTTGGAGGGAGCTGTCTCCTTACTGAAAGAACATGCTCGTATTTGGTGGTCTAATGCCACGGAGCTAGTATCAGCTACTGAAATAGCTTGGACGTTTTTCCAAGAAGCCTTTCAAGCCAAGTATATTGGAGAACAATTTAAGAGAGAAATGCTACAGGAGTTCCTTGATCTTAAACAAGATACTCGTACTGTCTAAGTATGAGTTAGATTTCAATAGACTGAACGGTATGCAGCTGAGTTAATGCTGACTGAAAAGTCTCGATGTTAGTGGTTCATAGAGAAACTTCATCCAAGGCTCAAAGAGATTCTATTGGGCATGGATTTATCAAACTTTCAAGAGGTTGTGAATAGAGAAAAGGCAATGGAAAGAGCCTATTTAGAGCGAGTTAAGGCTCAATCATCTCGAGCATCAAAAAGGTCCAGTGATATTTCTATCTCGACACAGTCTAAATGAGGTAGAGGTAATCGAACACAAGGCAGAGCTGAGTCTGGATTTACTCAAAGAAATCCTACTTTAAGGAAATGGCAGAATGCTTAGACGTCAGTTACTGGATCGAATAGGCCCATGATTCTAGAGTGTGAAACTTATGGAAAGCGACATTTGGGAGTCTACCGAACAATCACAGGAGCTTGTTATAGATATGGCAGTACTAAGCATTATGTCAAGGATTGTCCGGAGGGGCAGTCTAAGAAGTCTACTCAGACTGAAAAATCTATAGATGTTTTTTTTCGAGGTCGAGGTCGTGGTGGTGGACAACCCAGGACATCGACACAAGAGTCTCCGAGGCTGCATCCAACAGGGAATTTCAGACTCTAGCTCGAGTACACAATGTCGCACTGATGAAGAAAAGTATCACCCGGACATTATTGTAGGTACGTTCTGACTTTTGGGTGAACCAGTATTTACTTTAATTGATCCGGGTTCGACTCACTCGTACATTAGCACTAAAATAGTAGAACAAAGAAAGATTCTTATGGAGAAAATATCTAGTAATGTGATTGCCAGTAATCCTCTTGGACATAGTGCACGAGTGACTAGAATATGTAAGAATTGTCCTCTAGAAATTCATGGGATTAAGTTCCCGACAGACATAATGGAACTTCCATTCCATGAATTTGAAGTCATTCTTGGAATAGATTGGCTATCTGCATATGACGCAGATATAAAATGCAAGAAGGAAAGATTGGTACTTAAATGACCTAATGGTTCTAAAGTAATCATTGTAGGAGAAAGAACTGACTGTTTAGAGTCTGTAATCTCTGCAACGACAGATCGGAGACTTTTAAACAATGGATGTGAAGCATGTTTAATTTATGTGGTGGATACACAAAAGTTACCTAAAAAGAATGAAGATATCCCAACTGTGAGGGAATTTCCTGATGTATTTTCGGACGAACTACCAAGATTACCTCCGGATAGGGAAATTAGTTTGGGATTGATGTTTATCCTGAAACTAAGTCGGTATCAATGGCACCATATAGAATAGCGTCTACGGAGTTAAGGGAACTAAAAGCTCAATTACAAGAATTGCTAGAACAGGGTTACATTCGATCAAGTGTATCACCATGGGGTGCTCCGGTGCTATTTGTAAAGTAGAAGGATGGTTCCCTACGATTATGTATAGATTACCGGTAATTAAATAAAGTAACCATTAAGAACAAGTATCCACTACCAAGGATTGAAGATCTATTTGACCAGCTTAGAGGTGCAGCAGTGTTCTCGAAGATAGATATTCGATTGGGATATTATCAACTTAAAGTTAAAGAAGAAGATATATCGAAAACAACATTCAAAACTCGTTATGGACACTACGAGTTTCTGGTAATGCCGTTTGGATTGACGAATGCCCCTGCTGCATTCATAGACTTGATGAATAGGGTATTCCAACCCTATCTAGATCAGTTTGTCATGGTTTTCATAGATGACATTTTGGTATACTCGAAGACAGAAGCTGAGCATGATCATCATCTTAAAGTGGTATTACAAACTTTAAGAGATAAGCAGTTATATTCCAAGTTTTCGAAATGTGAGTTCTGGTTGTCAGAGATAACTTTTCTTGGGCATTTAGTGTCATCAGAAGGAATAAGAATTGACCCTAAAAAATACAAGCTATTCTTGAATGAGAGGCACCGAAAAATGTCTCTGAAGTTTGGAGTTTCTTGGGATTAGCTGGATATTATAGACGCTTTGTACAAAATTTCTCCATCATTGCTATGCCTCTTACCCAGTTGCTATGAAAGGATATTCCCTTTATATGGAAAAAGAAGTGTCAGGAAAGCTTTGAAAGATTAAAGAAAGTTTTGACCGAGGCACCAGTTTTAATTCAACCATAACCGGGAAAGGAATATACTATGTACAGTGATGCATCTCATTGTGGTTTGGGATGTGTGTTGATGCAAGAAGGTTGTGTGGTAGCCTATGCATCAAGACAGCTCAAAACTCATGAAAAGAACTATCCGACACATGATTTGGAAATGGCACCTGTAATTTTTGCTTTAAAAATCTGGCGACACTATCTGTATGGTGAAAAGTGTCATATTTATACAAATCACAAAAGTTTGAAGTATCTGATGACACAAAAGGATCTGGATCTGCGACAAAGAAGATGGGTCGAGTTTTTAAAGGATTACGATGTGGTTATTGATTACCACTCTGGAAAGCCTAACGTAGTTGTAGATTCTTGTAGTTGAAAGACATTTTCTGCTCTGCGCATGATGAATGCACAATTGTCATTGGAACGAGATGGTTCATTGATAGAAAAATTTCAATTAAAGCCAACTTTATTGGATCAAATCAAGGATTTGCAGACTATAGATGAAGAATGTCTCGAGAGGAGGAGACAAACTAAAGCAGGAGAAGTACAAGATTATAAGATCAAGCCTAATGGTTGTCTATATTACAGAGCTAAAGTATATATTCCTGATGAAAACAATATGAAGAAAAAGATTTTAACAGAGGCCTATTATAGTCCATTGACTATGCACCCGAGAAGTAACAAGATGTATCAAGATTTGAAGACTTGATACTGGTGGCCAGGTATGAAAAGAGCAATCTCAAAATTCACGACAAAGTTCTTAACATGTCAACAAGTAAAAGCTGAGCATCAAGTACCTTCTGGATTCCTCCAGCCTATCTCTATTCCTCAATGGAAATGGGAGCGACTAACGATGGATTTTATATCTGGATTGCCAACTACACAAAGTAAAACGGATTCAATTTGGTACATTGTTGATCGCTTAACAAAGTCTATCATTTATCCCAGTTTTAAATAGATTATTCATTGGATAAATATGCAGAACTTTAAGTTTGAGAGATAGTAAGACCACATGGTGTCCCTGTAACACCCTTAACGTATATTCGTAAGCCGAATATACATTAAAGATGTTACGGAGTCATTGAAAAATCTTGACTTGTAAATTTTTTTATTTATACCAAACTATTTCTCATAGTTTAACCACTTTCTCAGTTTTTGAATTAAAAACTATGTCAGTCTATTGCAGCTAGTTTTGACCCTGAATTGATTTATAAAATTCATAATTGAGTTGTTGAAATAAAAATATAATTCAGGGTGAAAACTATGTACACTGCCTAGACAATTTTCTTGATTTTTAAATTTTTTGCGATCAGGGTTAAACTATATTTAACTATACCGTAAATCATAATCATTTATAGTAAAACTATATTTTTAAGTCCATACACTCATAATAGAACGTAAACACTTTAAATTTACAAAACAGTTTGCATCTTTAAAACCCACATACATACATGTACTTGCCCACTAGACATCAAACATAATTTAAGATGTACATACCATGACTACTAATGTAACTTAGATTCCTTGATTTAACAGCTCCTCTTGCTACTCTACTTGGAAGAATCTACGTGTGAAATAACACACGCTAAGTACGAACTTAGTGAGGCAATAATCTTATTTAATAAACATAAAGTAAAGTAATACTTATGATATGATTTCATATCAAGTTCTCTAACTAAGATAGAATAGTACTATCAACGTTCCCATGGTCACTAGATATTAATGTGCATGTTATAAGTTCCTAACTTGCTCATGGTTCTAATGTTCTATCATCATCAAGTAAGTCATATATACATGATATGTTTCATATACATAGCATAATTCACATACATGGTATAATTCACATAAGCAACATGGTTCATATACGTATCATGATTCATATTCATAGCATGATCCAATTATGTAACATGATTCTTATACATGGCATATTTTTTTTGCATAACATGATTTTCATACATGGCATGATTCATATGTATATTTTCATTCATATACATGATATAATTCATATACATAACATAGTATGTGTACATGGCATAATTCATATGCATGGCATAATTCATATACACAAAATAAGTTGTATACATGGCATGGTTCATATGCATAGAATATTTCTTATATATGTGGCATACTTTGTATACATGGCATAATTCATGTACTTGGCAAGATTCATATACAATGCATGATTCGTATACTTAACATATTTCATATACATAACATGGTTCATATTGATGTCATATTTCATATATGTAACATGATTCTTTTAAGTGGCATAATTCTTTTATCATTGCCCAAAGTACGCTATATGAGATCGAGGTACGTGAGTCATCTTGAAATGACACTGTAGTGTCTAACGTAAATGTAAAGATGAGTATGTACTCGGGGACGCTAACATAAAGCACCTCGACAGTGCACTCGGGCATAGTGGGCGTAGATCCCCAGGGTGCGGCACCTCGACAGTGCATTTAGGCACAGTGGGCGTAGAACCGCAGGGTGCATGTGACATAATCATTTTGTCACAATTTCTGTTTGATAACATGAACATAAGGGTGCAGCTGCTAAAGACTCTATGTCATCCCAACTATACCATGGACACTCATACACAAATACTTGGGCATTTCTTTAATCAACAATCAATCATCATAATCAATCATATAAATAAACATTTAATGTTTCATACTTCATCATAAATGTTCATGGTAAACATAGATCTTCATATAAATAACATTCCACGTTTCATACTTCAACATAATTGATCATAGCAAACATAAATTAACATTTCATGTATCATGTATTATCATGTTATTAATATCCATATTCCATGTATAGACATGCATTGCCATTATGCATAATAAAATCCTTACCTCATATTTGCAACAAGTCAGGTTTTGTACAAATAATGCAATATCATTTTAATTTAAGGTCGACTGTTCGCAAGTCTTCCTAATTGCATTTTTAAAGCATGTAAATGCACTCACTTGGGCCATGAATAGTATGCCTCACTAAGCTTACTCGAGGTTCTTATCTTTCTTTTTATCACAGATTCTCTTTCAAGCTCTTTTAGAATTGTATAAGATCAATCAAACATATATATTATCATTTTCGTATTCGACTTAAATCCAACATTGCTAACTTGATTCTTAAACATAACTATTCGAGTATAAAAATTTTCTGAAAATTTCCCCAATATGTTACATCATTGCCGAAATGTTCCCTAGGTCTTTAGTGACCAATTTGAACATTAAACAATTGTTGAAACCGATGTTTGAACAATTTCCATAATTAATTATTTATTTTAGACTATTTCCTTTTTAGTCCCCAAACTTATAAAAGTGACATTTTGGTCATTATATTACCTTTGTACATTAAATTAATGTACAATTAAACCTTTCACTTAATTCTAACATCCTTATACATTTTCCTTTAACTTCCAAACTTTATTCAATTTAGTCCCTAATAAATCTTTCCTTTCGAATTTGGCCCCTTATGTTTTCTTTCTTGACATGTCAATCCTTCAACTTTCATAGCATGCTTAAATATTCAATTCTATCAATTTTCCATAAATTGAAGACCAATCCCTAACTTTTACTAAATTGCCGAATTGGTCATTGAATTTCCAAAAATTTTCATTTTGGTCCATAATCACCAATTTAAGCTATTTTAACCTTAATTCCATGATTCCAATGCTAAAATAAAATTTACAATAATTTCCCCTAATTTCTCAATCTTTTTAGAAATGGCCCCTAAAATTTTAATTGGGGAAATTCTTTATTCTAACATCAAAATTAAACTTCTAACATCATAATACATTCACTTTCATCCTTAATTTAACTTTCTAACCAAAACCCCCAAAATTTAAGGTTAGGGTTTATAGCCTCAAACATGGAATTAATCTAAAATCAACTTGATTCTATGTTTTAAATCATCACTTCAACTAACTGTAAGTCTAATTCCATCATAAACTTCAATTTCCATAATCAATCTTCATCCATAATATAACTCATACTTGACTTTTATCATGCAATATTACTATCAAAATGAAGAGAATCAAGTGTAGAACAATTTACCTAAATTAATTTTGCTTGAAACTTGTCTTGATTCTTCAATTTTGAGCTTGAAAATTGAATACTCCTTCCTCCTTTTCTTTCTATGGATTTCGAACAGCCCCTTGGCTGATGATGATGATTTTTTTATCATCTTTTATCTATTTAATCCATGTGTAAAGGTTAATTGAATTTTAAATTCATTTAACTAGTGAAATTACTAATTTGCCTTTTTATTATAATGGCGAAGATTCAATCTCATCAAAATCAATGGCCATGATTTAATCCATGTGTTATTCATCTTCCAAAATTGCCCTCAAAGTTCCAAAATATTTCAAAAATGCCATCCATGGCAAATGACCAATTTGCCCTCCAACTAGACTTTATTTACAAGTCTTGAAAATTGCCATTCCATAAAAATTGAACCAAATTGGCTCCTTTCTAACCAACCTCCTTCCTAAAATATCATAAATCTTAATTTATGATATTTATTCAATTCAATTATTCGTATTTCATTCAATACGATTTCCAAATTTTCTTTCTTTGAGCTTTATAACCACTCCGTCATATTCTAACTAAATCTAGTTAGAATTCCCACCAACATTAATAAAATATTCATAAAATAATATTTTATGAATTTTCCATAATCTTTGGAACTGTCTTTAAAATTTTAATTTGATTCGATATACCGTTATCCATAAAATACTTCTACTGCAACTTTACCTTTTCCTAGCTATTGGATTTATTCCATAAATTATATATTTCCATATTCAGGAAATAATCTCTATTATCCCATAAAAACTTCATTTTCCAAGGGCTTAGACTGAATTTTCATAACTCAGTCTACTATTCCGATAATTATAAAAAATCTTCATAGAATAAAATTTCTCTTAGAACTCCTTTATCGATAATCCATGTGAATTTTCTCTACTCTTACTGAATCCAACAATATCAATCAAAAACACTTTTATGGGACCTTCCCGTAGGTTACTCATCCTAATATTTCCCTGGCCCGAGCACGCTTAACCATTTTATTTGATCCAAATTCGAATAAGATAATCCCCGTATGAAAAATCCGGTAACACAAAAATACCACTCTTAGGAGTGAACTATCCATTTACGGGGTTAAATTACATAACTTTTTAAAATTACACTTTGGTCCCTAAACTATTCCAAAGTTTACACTTTAACTCCTAGAGTTTCAAAAATTACATTTTAGTCACTAGTCCAAAAATTGGGATATTACAATTCCTTCCCCCTTAAGAAAATTCGTACTCGAATTTTCAATGTATACTTTTTTCAAACAATTTTGTATTTTGCTTATTCATTCTTTCTTCAGTTTCCCAAATAATTTTCTCTACTTTATGATTTCTCTAGAGGACTTTAACCAATAGAATTTTCTCATTCTTTAATTCTTTGATTCCATATGCTAGGATTTTCACTGGTTATTCTTTATACACCAAATCTGGTTGCAGTTCAATTTCCTCAAAAGTAATTACATATGAAAAATCCGATCAATATTTTCGAAGCATGAATACATGAAACACATATCGAATCTTGTTCCTAACTGGAGGTAAAGCTAAATGATAAGCCATCGGTTCCTTTTTCTTCTTATTTGCATAAGCCTTTTGTCAATCCACGGCGACCTTGAAATTTTGCTGACTAATCCTTATTTACTCCTCTACGTCTTGTGTTAAATCACTCCTCCAGCATTTGAATTATTCTAAATATTTCTATAATTGTAATATCCCAATTTTTGGACTAGTGACTAAAATGTAATTTTTGAAAGTTTAGAGGTTAAAGTGTAAACTTTAGAAAAGTTTAGGGACCAAAGTGTAATTTTAAAAAAGTTGTGTAATTTAACCCGTTAAATGGATAGTTCACTCCTAAGAGTGGTATTTTTGTGTTACCGGATTTTTCATATGAGGCTTATCTTATTCGAATTTGGATCAAATAAAATGGTTAAGCGTGCTCGGGCCTGGGAAATATTAGGATGAGTGACCTATGGGAAGGTCCCATAAAAGTGTTTCTGATCGATATTTTTGGATTCAGTAAGAGTAGAGAAAATTCTTATGGATTATCGATAAAGGAATTCTAAGAGAAATTTTATTCTATGAAGATTTTTTATAATTATCGGAATAGTATACTGAGTTAGGAAAATTCAGTCTAAGCCCTTGGAAAATGAAGTCTTTATGGGATAATAGAGTTTATTCTTTTCCTTGTTCTGGTTGAATTAGAACTGGTGCTTCAATCCAAACTTTCTTTAATCTTTCGAAATTTTCCTGACAACCAGAACTCACATTTAGAAAACTTGGCATAAAGCTGCTAATCTCTTAAAGTTTGTAGTACCACACAAAGATGGTAATCATGTTCAACTTCGATCTTCGAATAAACCAAAGTATTATCTATGAAGACCACAACAAACTGATCCAGATAAGGTTAGAATACCCTATTCATCAGGTCCATAAATGCAGCAAGGGCATTTGTCAATCCAAAAAGGCGTCACCAGGAACTCGTAGTGTCCATAACGAGTCATGAATGTTGTATTCAATACATTTTCTTTCTTGACCTTAATTTGATAATAACCCTGATCGAAGATTTATCTTTGAAAATACTGCTGCATCTTTAAACTGATCAAATAAATCCTCAATCCTTGGTAAGGGATACTTATTCTTAAGGGTTACTTTATTCCATTGTCGATAATCTATATATGATCATAGGGAACCATCTTTCTTCTTTACAATTAATACCAGGTACCTTATAGTAATTCACTTGGTCAAATATAACTCCGGTCTAGCAATTCTTGTAATTGAACTTTAAGTTCCCTTAACTCCGTAGGCGACATTCTATGTGGTGCCATTGATACCAGCTCAGTTTCAGAATAAACATCAATCTCAAACTGTATTTCCCTATCCGGAGGTAACCCTAGTAGTTCGTCCGAAAATACATCAGGAAATTCCCTCATATTTAGGATATCTTCAATCTTTATAGGTAACTTTTGTGTATCTTTCATACAAACCAAACATGTTTCACATCCATTGAATAACAGCCTTTGAGCTGTCGTTGCAAAAATTAATAACTCTAAACAGTCAATTCTTTCTCCCACAAGGATCACTTCAAAACCATCGAGTCCTTGAAGTACCAACCTTTTCTTCTTACATTTTACATCTACATCTTATGCAGATAACCAATCCATTCCAAGAATAACTTCAAATTCATGGAATGGAAGTTCCTTTAAATCTGCCAGAAACTTATTTCTTTGAATTTATAATTATCTCAAATAAAATAAAATAAACACAGGTTCTTTCCATAATCCTTACTTTATTCTCAGCCTCTTGGAATTTGATAGGTTTATGCCTAATAGAATCTTTTTGGGCCTTTGACAAATCTTCTTTATAAACTATTCACATCGAAACCTTTCGATCAGCATCCAATTAACTGCGTACTGACTCAATCTATTAAAATCTAGCTCGTACTCATAAACAGTACGAGTACCTTATTCAAACTTAGGACTGCTGCAACATTTTTATTTAACTAGTTGCCAGCATACTTGGCTTTAAACATTCTTCTTTCTTCTTTTGATTCCCATAGCTAAACATTTATTGCAGTCCATCAATACTTAACATCATCTATTTCTACTAAAACTTATTCGTGTTATTGAGGAACATAATCAAGTTACACAGTAGTACATCAGTAACATGAAATCCTAGGGGCATGTACTTAACATTAAATCACATTAAACTCGATTTAGCCTCCAGAATCGGCTAAACCTGTAGCTCTGATACCAATAAATGTAACACCCTTAATGTATACTCGTAAGCCGAATATACATTAAAGATGCTACAGAGTCATTGAAAGAAATCTTGACTTGTAATTTTTTTATTTATACCAAACTATATCTTATAGTTTAACCCTTTCTCGATTTTTGAATTAAAAACTATGTCAGTCTATTGCAGCTATTTTTGACCCTAAATTGATTTATAAAATTCATAATTGAGTTGTTGAAATAAAAATATAATTCAGGGTGAAAACTATGTACACTGCCTAGACCTTTTTCTTGATTTTCAAAATTTTAAACGATCAGGGTTAAACTATATTTAAGTATACCGTAAATCATAATCATTTATATTAAAACTATATTTTTAAGTCTATACACTCATAATAGTACGCAAATACATTAAATTTACAAAATAGTTTGCATCTTTAAAACCCATATACATACATGTAGATGCCCACTATACATCAACCATAATTTAAGATGTACATACCATGACTACTAATGTAACTTGGATTCCTCGATTTAACAGCTCCTCTTGCTACTCTACTTGGAAGAACCTACGTGTGAAATAACACACGCTAAGTACGAACTTAGTGAGGCAATAATCTCATTTAATAAACATAAAGTGAAGTAATACTTATGATATGATTTCATATCAAGTTCTCTACCTAAGATAGAATAGTACTATCAACGTTTCCATGGTCACTGGATATTAATGTGCTTGTTATAAGTTCCTAACTTGCTCATGGTTCTAATGTTCTATTATCATCAAGTAAGTCATATATACATGATATGTTTCATATACATAGCATAATTCACATAAGCAATATGGTTCATATACGTATCATGATTCATATTCATAGCATGATCCAATTATGTAACATGATTCTTATACATGACATATTTCTTTTGCATAACATGATTTTCATACATGGCATGATTTATATGTATATTTTCATTCATATATATGACATAATTCATATACATAACATGGTATGTGTACATGGTATAATTCATATGCATGGCATAATTCATATACACAAAATAAGTTGTATGCATGGCATGGTTCATATGCATAGCATATTTCTTATATATGTGGCATACTTTGTATGCATGGCATAATTCATGTACTTGGCATGATTCATATACTATGCATGATTTGTATACCTAACATATTTCATATGCATAGCATGGTTCATATTCATGACATGTTTCATATAGTAACATGATTCTTTTACGTGACATAATTCTTTTATCATTGCCCAAAGTACGCTATATGAGATCGAGGTATGCGAGTCAATTTGTAATGACACCGTAGTGTCTAACGTAAACGTAAAGATGAGTACGTACTCGGGGACGCTCTATGCTCCCCATAAACATAAAGTACCTCGACAGTGCACTCGGGCACAGTGGGCGTAGATCCCCAGGGTGCATGTGACACAATCGTTTTGTCACAATTTCTGTTTGATAACAAGAATATAATGGCGCAACTGCTAAAGACTTTATGGCATGCCAACTATACCATGGACTCTTATATCCAATACTTGGGCATTTCTTTAATTAACAATCAATCACCATAATCAATCATATAAATAAACATTTCATGTTTCATGCTTCATTATAAATGTTCATGGTAAACATAGACCTTCATATAAATAACACTCCACATCTCATACTTCAACATAATTGATCATAGCAAACATAAATTAACATTTCATGTATCATGTATTATCATGTTATTAATATCCATATTCCATGTATAGACATGCATTGCCATTATGTAGAATAAAATCCTTATCTCATATTTGCAACAAGTCAGGTTCGTACAAATAATGCAATATCATTTTAATTTAAGGTTGATTGTTCACAAGTCTTCCTAATTGCATTTTTAAAGCATGTAAATGCACTCACTTGGGCCATGAATAGTATGCCTCACTAAGCTTACTCGAGGTTCTTATCTTTCTTTTTATCACTGATTCTCCTTCAATCTCTTTTAGAATTGTATAAGATCAATCGAACATATATATTATCATTCTCGCATTTCACTTAAATCTAACATTGCTAACTGGATGCTTAAACATAACAATTCGAGTATAAAAATTTTCTGAAAATTTCCCCAATATGTTACATCATTGCCAAAATGATCCCTAGGTCTTTAGTGACCAATTTAAACATTAAACAATTGTTCAAACCCATGTTTGAACAATTTCCATAATTAATTATTTATTTTGGACTATTTCCTTTTTTGTTCCCAAACTTATAAAAGTGACATTTTGGTCATTATATTACCCTTGTAAATTAAATTAATGTACAATTAAACCTTTCACTTAATTTTGACATCCTTATACATTTTCCTTTAACTTCCAAACTTTATTCAATTTAGTCCCTAATAAATCTTTCCTTTCGAATTTGGTCCCTTATGTTTTCTTTCTTGACATTTCAATCCTTCAACTTTCATAGCATGCTTAAATCTTCAATTCTATCAATTTCCATAAATTCAAGACCAATCCCTAACTTTTACTAAATTGCCAAATTGGTCCTTAAATTTCCAAAAATTTTCATTTTGGTCCATAATCACCAATTTAAGCTATTTTCACCTTAATTACATGATTCATATGCTAAAATAAAATTTACAATAATTTCCCCTAATTTCTCATCTTTTTCGAAATGGTCCCTAAAATTTCAATTGGGGAAATTCTTTATTCTAACATCAAAATTAAACTTCCAACATCATAATCCATTCATTATCATCCTTAATTTAACTTTCTAACCAAAACCCCTAAATTTTAGGGTTAGGGTTTATAGCCTCAAACATGGAATTAATCTAAATTCAACTTGATTCTATGTTTTAAATCATCACTTCAACTAACTATAAGTCTAATTCCATCATAAACTTCAATTTCCATAATTAATCTTCATCCATAATATAACTCATACTTGACTTTTATCATGCAATATTACTATCAAAATGAAGAGAATAAAGTGTAGAACAATTTACCTAAATTAATTTTGCTTGAAACTTGTCTTTATTCTTCAATTTTGAGCTTGAAAATTGAAAACTCCTTCCTCCTTTTCTTTCTATGGCTTTCGAACAGCCCCTTGGCTGATGAAGATGATTTTTTTATCATCTTTTATCTATTTAATGCATGTGTAAAGGTTAAATGAATTTTAAATTCATTTAACTAGTGAAATTACTAATTTGCCCTTTTATTATAGTGGCCAAGATTGAATCTCATCAAAATCATTGGCCATGATTTAATCCATGTGTTATTCATCTTCCAAAATTGCCCTCAAAGTTCCAAAATATTTCAAAAATGCCATCCATGGCAAATAACCAATTTGCCCTCCAACTAGACTTTATTTACAACAAGTCTTGAAAATTGCCATTCCATAAAAATTGAACCAAACTGGTTCCTTTCTAACCAGCCTCATTCCCAAAATATCATAAATCTTAATTTATGATATTTATTCGATTCAATTATTCATATTTCATTCATTGCAGTTTCCGAATTTTCTTTCTTTGAGCTTTATAACCACTCCATCATATTCTAACTAAATATAGTTAGAATTCCCACTAACATTAATAAATATTCATAAAATAATATTTTATGAATTTTCCATAATCTTTGGATCTGTCTTTAAAATTTCAATTTGATCTGATATACCGATATCCATAAAATACTTCTACTGCGATTTTACCTTTTCCGAGCTATTGGATTTATTTCAAAAATTCTATATTTCCATATTCAGGAAATAAACTCTATTATCCCATAAAAACTTCATTTTCCAAGGGCTTAGACTGAATTTTCCTAACTCAGTCTACTATTCCGATAATTATCGAAAATCTTCATAGAATAAAATTTCTCTTAGGATTCCTTTATCGATAATCCATACGAATTTTCTCTACTCTTACTGAATCCAAAAATATTGATCAGAAACACTTTTATGGGACCTTCCCGTAGGTCACCCATCCTAATATTTCACTGGCCGAGCACGCTTAACCATTTTATTTGATCCAAATTCGAATAAGATAAGCTTCGTATGAAAAATCCGGTAACACAAAAATACCACTATTAGGAGTGAACTATCCATTTACGGGGTTAAATTACATAACTTTTTAAAATTACACTTTGGTCCCTAAACTTTTCCAAAGTTTACTCTTTAACCCATAGACTTTCAAAAATTACATTTTAGTCACTAGTCCAAAAACTGGGATATTACAGTCCCAGTATCAATAATATCAGGTAGAGACCCAAGGTTTACTTCGAGATTTTGGGTTGTGTTACATGAAGTGTTGGGCACTAAATTAAATTTTAGTACAGCTTTTCATCCGCAAACAAATGGACAATATGAAAGGGTCATACAGATTTTGGAAGATATGCTACGGGCTTGTGTGATCGAGTTTGCGGGATCATGGGAGACGTATTTGCCTTTGGCTGAATTTTCTTATAATAATAGCTATCAAGAAAGTATTAAGATGGCACATTTCGAATCATTATATGGAAGAAAGTGCCAAACTCCTCTTAATTGGTTCGAATTGCAAGATCGAAATGTTCAGAATAACTCAAACATTGGAGGAGTTGACTTAACGCAAGATATGGAGGATAAAGTAAGGATTATTCAACATAATCTCAAGGCCGTCGCGGATCGACAAAAGGCCTATGTAGATAAGAGGATAAAGGATATTGAGTATGAAGTGGGGGAAAAGTGTCCCTAAAGGTTTCTCCTTGGAAAAAAGTACTAAGGTTCGGGCGAAAAGGAAAGCTTAATCCCAGATTTATCGGGCCATACGAGATTTTAAAAAGAGTGGGACCAGTGGCTTACCAACTGGCTTTACCTCCAAATATGAGTAAAATTCATGATGTGTTTTACGTGTCCATGCTGAGGAGGTATCGATTAGATCCTTTACATGTAATTTCTCCTGAGAAAATCGAGTTGCAACTGGATCTGACTTATGAAGAAGAACCAGTGAAAATCCTAACATATGGAGTTAAAGAATTAAGAAAATTCCAATGGTTAAAGTCCTTTGGAGGAACCATAAAGTTGAGGAAGCCACTTGGGAAACCAAAGAGAGAATGAAAAAGCAGTATCCAAAATTGTTTGAAAAGAGTATACGTTGAAAATTCGAGGACGAATTTTCTTAAGGGGGGAGGAATTGTAATATCCCAATTTTTGGACTAGTGACCAAAATGTAATTTTTGAAAGTTTATGGGGTTAAAGTGTGAACTTGGAAAAGTTTAGGGACCAAAATGTAATTTCCAAAAGTTATATAAGTTAACCTTGTAAATGAATAGTTCACCCCCAAGAGTGACACTTTCGTGTTACTCGAATTTTTCGTACGAGGCCTATATTAGTGGCTATAAAGTTTTAAAGTTTGTAGGAAGAAAATTTAGAAATCGTACTGAGTGAAATTTGAATATTTGGATCGAATAAATGCCATAAATAAAAAATCTAAGATATTTTGGGACATGGCCGGTTGAATTGGAAGCAATTTGGTTCAATTTTGATGGAATGGCAATTTTTAAGTCTTGTTGTAAATAAAGATTAGTTGGAGGGCAAATTGGACATTTTCCATGGATGGCATTTTTGAAATATTTTGAAACTTTGAGGGCAATTTTTGAAGGAGTTTTACACATGGATTAGATCATAGCCATTGAATTTTGATAAGACTGAATCTTGGCCATTGGATTAAAAGGGCAAATTAGTAATTTTACTATGTAAAATGAATTAAAAATTCATTTTATTTTAAAAAATGTGGGTTTATTTAAAAGATGAACAAAACATCATTTTGTTCATCTTAGAGCTGATCAAATAGCAAAAAGAAAAGAGGGAAAATACCAAAAAATTTCCTAGTCTATTTTCAAGGCTTTAGATCAAGAATTCAAGCAAAGTTGTTAAAGGTAAAGTGATCTACTCTTCATTCTCTATATTTTGATAGTAAAATTTCATGGAATTATGAATTTTAAGTTAGGGATTGAAGAAAGAGAATTTAGGGTTTCATGGAATTTTGTTAGAGTGGATGTAGTAGATGATAAATTAAGCTTAGATTTAATAAAAACAAGCTTGAAATCAAGCTAATTTCATGTTGGAAGTTATAAACCCTAATCTTGAAATTTAGGGATTTGTTAGGGGTTTGATAATTGATAATGATATTGAAGGATTTAAGTTGTTTGAAGCATTATGTTGATGTTAGAACTTAATTTTGATGTTTGAAGATTAAATTCCTATTAGGGATCAATTCAAAATTTTATGAAATATTAGGGACTAAATTGTCAAAAGTTATTTGATAATGGAAATGGATAGAAAATGAATTTTCAAGCTTGAATTGACAATTTAGAACCAAATTGAACATTTTGGAAAATTTAGGACCTATTCGGCAATTTGAAGAAAAATAGGGACTTGTCTTGAATTTATAGAAAATTTATAGAATTGAAGATTCAAGCATATTATGGAAGTTGAAGGATTGAAATGTCATGAAAGGAAAATTTAGGGACCTGTTTCGAAATAAAAGAATCTTGAAGGACCAAGTTGAATAAAATTGAAAGTTAAGGGAAAATTCTAGAAATGATGGAAATAAGTAAAAAATTAATTTGTACATAAATTAAGTGTACAAATATGGTGTAGTGACTAAAATGTCACTTTTATAAAGTTTAAGGACTAAAAGGATAATAGTCCAAAATAAGAAAATAGTAATGGAAATTGTTCAAATTGAGCTTGAACAATTGATTAATGTTCAAAATGGTCACTAAGGTGTAGATAGTAGTGAAAACAGAAGAGAGAGTGTTTTGTTATTCAATATCGAATAAGTTACAACATAGAACTCTTTTATAGAGTCCTTAAGAATTTATCTTTAACTAGGAATCCTAATAATAGAAGACTTCTTATCTACTAACAGACAACTCTTAGTCTTTATCCTACTAACAGATAACTCTTAGTCTTTTACATAACTTTCAATTCTTTTACATAATATACAAGCCGTATTATCCTACACTCCCCCTCAAGCTGGAGAGTATACGTTGTATAGTCCCAGCTTGGATAAGAACTCATCAAAAACTGATTTGGGTAAGGCTTTTGTAAGTACATCAGCTAGATGTCCTTCTGTACTGATGTATGACAAAGAAGCTATCCCATTGTTAATCTTTTATAAAATAAAATGCTTGTCTATTTCAACATGTTTTGTTCTATCATGTTGAACTGGATTCCTAGCAATTTGAATTGCTGATTGGTTATCACACAAAACCTCAAACTTATTTTCTTGGTATGTGTTTAAATCCCTCAGTAACTTAAGTAACCAAATTCTTTCGCACATTCCTAGTGCCAAAGCTCGGAATTCTGCTTCTGCATTGCTTCTGGAGACAACTGATTGCTTCTTACTTCTCCAGGTCACGAGATTTCCCCAAACAAAAGTGCAATAGCTACTGGTTGATCTCCTTTCAGTGCGTTCTCCAGCCCAACTAGAGTTAGTGAATACTTTCACAGATCTGTCATGTGTCTTTTTAAACAATAAACCATGTCCAGGAGTCTTTTTCAAGTACCTAAGAATTCTGTTTGCTGCTGCCATGTGTTCTTCATTGGGATTGGTCATATGCTGACTTATCACATTTACTGGAAAAGCAATGTCTGGCCTGGTTAGTGATAGATAGATCAATTTTCCCACTAATCTCTGAAACCTGTCTTTGTCAACTAAAGAGCCTGTTTTATTAGTAAATTTCAAGCCAGCTTACATTGGTGTATCTGCTGGTTTACACCCCAGTATTCCAGCTTCATTTAGTAAATCAAGGACATACTTCCTCTGATTTATCACCAACCCCTTACTTGACCTTGCAACCTCCACGCCCAGAAAGTATCTAAGCTTCCCTAAGTCCTTTGTTTCAAACTATTTATTCAGAAGATTCTTCAAGCAGCTAATTTCTTCATCATCATCCCATGTCAAGATTATATCATCCACATAAACAATCAAGATAACCCTTTTATTTTTTGAAGTTACCTTAATAATGAGTGTATGATCAGCTAGTGACTGCCTGTATCCATTCTTTAGAATAACTCTAGTAAACCTGTCAAACCAAGCTCGAGGGGACTGCTTTAGACCATAAAGTGACTTGTTGAGCTTACAAATTTTCTGATTTCCTTCAACTGATTTCAAACCAGGTGGGATCTTCATATAAACTTACTCCTCTAACTTCCCATTAAGAAATGCATTCTTGAGATCAAGTTGGTGTAGGTTCCAATCATTGTTGACAACAAGACTTAACAAAACTCGAACAGTGTTGAGTTTTGCCACTGGAGCAAAAGTTTTAGTATAATCAATCTCATAGGTCTGTGTATACCCTTTAGCCACAAGCCTTGCTTTATATCTCTGTAAACTGCCATCAGAGTTATATTTCACAAAAAACCCTATTTACAACCGACAGGTTTTTTACCTTGGGGAAGATCCATTATTGTCCAGGTACCATTTTTCTCAAGTGCACTGATCTCTTCTTCAACAGCCCTTCTCCATTTAGGATGCTTTAGTGCCTCATCAACAGTTGTAGGAATTTTTTTTTTCATCTAAACTTGCTGTAAAAGCTTTAAAAGATGGCATCAAAGAACTGTAAGCAACAAATTTCTGGATAGGATGTTTAGTGCACTGTCTAACTCCTCTTCTAATAGCAATAGGAAAATCATCCAGATTAGGAGTAGTAAACTCACTGATCAAATTTCCTTCATCTTTCATATTGGCAATTGGACTCAAATCCAATTCTCGGCAAGTGTCAGATTGCAAGATGGCCTCAGGTATAGTTTTCTTTCTCCTTGTATAGGTCAAAAGTTGTTTGGGAAGAGTAGGTGTTTTGGAAGGATCTTGAGAAGTTGCTGGTGTTTGTGAAGGGATTGGTAAAGAAGATACAGGTGAAAAATCTGAAGGTGTTATAGGCAACAAGGATGGATTTGTGGAGTGAGTGAATGAAAAGTCTGGAGGTATAGAAAAACTAGGAGAAGTTACCTGATGTTGGTAAGAAGGCTAAAAATCACCCCAAGTCTCCCCCTGAATTGCAGCCTTAGTAAAGTAAGGATTTTGTTCAAAAAAGGTAAGATACATAGTAACAAAAAAATTTCGAGATAGGGGGTGATAGCATTTATAGCTCTTCTTATGTGAAGAATACCCTACTAGCACACACTTTACAGATCTAGGATCTAACTTGGACCTATTAATAGTTGAATTATGAATAAAAACTGTACAACCAAATATCTTAGTAGGTAATTTACAAGAAATAGGCTTAAAGTGGGGATATTTTTCCAAGAAAATTGATTGAGGAGTTTGAAATTTCAAAACCTTACTGGGCATGCGATTGATCAAATGTGTGGCAGTTAACAAAGCCTCTCCCCACAAGTACTTAGGAACATTACTGGTAAATAAAAAGGATCGAGTGACTTCAAGAAAGTGTTAGTTTTTTCTCTCTGCCACTCTATTCTATTGTGGAGTATCAACACAGGAACTAATCTAAACTATTCCCTTTTTCGAAAAGAATCACCCAAAGACCTAGCAAAAAATTCACTACCATTGTCATATTTAAATAATTGGATTTTAGTATGGAATTGGGTAAGAACCATGGTGTAAAATCTCTCAAAAATGCTTGCAGTTTCAGACTTT
The DNA here is from genome assembly GCA_019671005.1 of Hibiscus mutabilis. NCBI lineage: Eukaryota > Viridiplantae > Streptophyta > Magnoliopsida > Malvales > Malvaceae > Hibiscus > Hibiscus mutabilis. The sequence goes on along the minus strand of CM033726.1, from coordinate 43,120,844 downwards.
TCTTTTATCAAATAAGTCCAAGTAGTCCTACTATGATCATCAATAAAAGTAATAAAACATTTACAACCATCAGCATTCTTTACTCTAGAAGGGCCCTAAATATCACTATGGATCAAAGAAAAAGGGTGAGATCGTTTATAAGTAGATGGCAAGTAGGATGCTTTGGTTTGTTTAGCAAGAGGGCAGATATGGCATTTAAATAAGCTTGGCTTTTTATTGATGAATAAGGAAGGGTACAATTTTGCAAGATATTGAAAACTAAGATGACCTAACCTAAAATGCCACAATAAAACATCATCACTTTGTCCTAAAGCTGTAAATGAGCAAGGAGATTGAAAGATAGAAGAGGGTGGAGTACCATGAAGAACATAGAGGCCATTGTGCAAACTAGCATTGCCAATCATTGTCTTCGAGTCCATTGCCTGCAAAACACAACCAGAAGCATTAAAAATTGTGGAACATTTTAAATCTGTTGAAAGCTTGCTAACAGATATAAGATTGCAGGCAAGATTGGGGATAAATAAGACATCATGGAGCAATAGATTTTCATTAATACTAATAGAACCACAGCCCTAAATTTGAGAAAGGGAGCCATCAGCAGTTTTAATAGATCTACCAGAAGAAGATGTTGTGTATTCAAGGAACAATTCCTTGTTACCAGTCATATGGTCAGACGCCCTAGAGTTGATGATCCAGGTTGGAGTAAGTTGTGTAGATAAAAAGGTTGTAGGGAATGAGGTACCTTCAGTTTCTTTCATGGCCAGATTTGCCTCACCAGGGCATGCAAATTTCCCAAACAATTTCTGAAGATCTTCAATCTATTCCTTAGTAAAACTTGTAACACTGGAGATAGAAGCTAAATGGGACTGTGCATCTCTAGAAGACCTTGGCTTCCAATCGACTGGTTTGCCATGAAGCTTCCAGCACTTCTCCTTGGAATGGCCTGGTTTCTTGCAATGATCACACCAGGGCCTACCTTTTTTAGTAGAAGTTGTCTGAGTGAGAAGAGCAGATCCTTCATGGGAAGAAGATTCAGGAAGCATCATAGTGCGCCTGCTCTCCTCCTTCTTAACTGCAGAAAAAACTTCTCTAATCGAAGGAAAAGGGGAGCTGCCAAGAATCCTACTACGAACTGCATCTAACTCTTTATTCAACCCATGAAGAAATTGGAAAATTCTGCGTTGTGCAGTAATTTTTCTGTACATGGCAGCATCTGTTGGTGTCTCGTGTTCATTCTGCTCATAAAGGTCTATCTGCTGCCAAAGGGCATTGAGGGTATTGTAGTATAGGGTGACTGACATTCCTTCTTGTTTGAGAACCGAAGCCTGACCTTCAATCCCATACAACTCCGAGATATTATCTGTACTGGAATAGGTTTCTTGGACAGCCCTCCAGATTTCAGCTGTTGTTTGGTAAAGGAGAAAATTCTTGCCTACACTAAGAGCCATATAATTGAGCAACCAAGACATCACACGGCTATTTTCCTGCATCCATTTGGCATAACCAGCAGCAGTGGTCGCAGGCTTGTCAACCTCCCTTATGAGATAGCCCAATTTGCCTCGCCCTGAGATAAAAATCTTAATAGATTGAGACCATTCCAAATAATTATTTCCATTCAATCTATGACAAGTAATAACAAGTCTGGAAGTTTCATTGAGATCATCAGAACCAGAAATAATTTCTGGTGAAGAAGTGATTTTAGTAGAGGAATTATAAGAAGAGGTGGCCATCGACTAGGGTTTTATTTAGAAGATCGAAACCCAAGCTGATACCAAGTAGATAGTAGTGAAAACAGAAGAGAGAGTGTTCTGTTATTCAATATCGAATAGGTTACAACATAGAACTCTTTTATAGAGTCCTTAAGAATTTATCTTTAACTAGGAATCCTAATAATAGAAGACTTCTTATCTACTAATAGATAACTCTTAGTCTTTATCCTACTAACAGATAACTCTTAGTCTTTTACATAACTTACAAGTTTTTTACATAATATATAAGCCGTATTATCCTACATAAGGACCTAGGGACCAATTCGGTAATTACATGAAAATTTGGGGAAAATTTTAGAAATATTTTATATTCGAATAATTATGTCTTGAAATTAAGTTAGTAATGTTAGATTTAAGTATAACAAAGAATAGTGATAAAATGTGTTCGATTGGTCTTCTACAGTTCAAAAGGAGTTTGAGGAAGACCCGAGTAAAAAAAGAAGGAAAGGAATATCGAGTGAGCTTAGTGAGGCTGTCTAGCATAAACAGGTGAGTGCATTTTTTTATTCTTGCATAATGATGAAAATGGGAAGACTTGTGATAAGTCGACCTTAAATTGAAAATGATATCTCATTATTATATAAAATTTAACCTGTTGCATATTTTAGTAAATGCAAGCTTCAATAGAATATGAGGTAAGAATTTTATTATGCATAATGGCAATGCATGTTTATACGTGGAATATGGATAATAACATGATTAAAATGAAACAAGATACACCCTAGGGATCTAAACCCATGGTGCAAAATGCACTAACAAGGTGTTTTAATATAAGGAGCAAAGAGCATCTTTATATGAGGAGCAAAGAGCGTCCTCCAGAGTACGTACTCTACATGGCACTACGGTGCAGATAGGCTATGGGGTTTCCATGGGCCTCTAGCCAGACACGATGACAATGATAACGGGATGTTACATGAAAAACAAGTTACATGTTACATGACATACATGTTAGAAATGTCACTGATATATGATAGAAATGTTACATGATACATGATAGAAATGTTATATGATACATAATAGAGAGGTTACATGATACAGAATAATGATGATTCATGTTATACATGATAATGATATCTCCCATGATAGTGATGACACATGGAAAGTGATATTGTGACATGATTGCTAGATATGGGAAATGTGTATTGCACTTTATATATGATATGCTGAATTGCATTACTTCATGTTTTCCTAAAATTGTTTTGAATGCCTCACTAAGTTAGTACTTAGCGTGTGATGTTGTTTCACACGTAGGTTCTCCGAGATAGACTTAAGGAGCTGTTATTTTGGAAGATCAAGTTATTAAAGTGACTACGGTATGTACATCTTTTAAGTAGTTGATATCTAGTGGCATGTACAAAATGTTAAAATATATGTTGGTATGTATTTTAAATGAGTAAATGGGTTTGTAAACCTAAGTATATGACATACTTATGTATATTATGGATGTATGCATTTGATAAAATGGTTTAATACAAGTAGTTAAGAAGCTTGGATATAATTAGGTATCGTTTAACCCTAATCACGTATGAATTTTTAAATTAAGAAATGGTCTAGGCAGCATATCTAGTTTTCACCCTGATTAATATTTTTATTTCAAAAACACGTGTATAAATTTTATAAAACAATTTAGGGTCAAAACTAGCTACCGCAGTCTGACACAATTTTTAAATGAATACCGAGAAAGGGTTAAACTACAAGGCAAGTTTTGGAAATAAATAAAAATATATTAAAAAAATAAATATTTAAGTCAAGCTTTCAATAAGCAACATTGTAACATCTTTAATGTATATTTAGTTTAGGAGTATACGTTAAGGGTGTTACAATCTCGTGGAGATTGAAGCATTCATCAACATAAGTGTACGGTTCAACCCCTACATGCATACACGCTGCAACTGCATGAGTACATGGATATCGCCATGCCTGGAATGCTCTACAATCACACCACCTATGTCTAAAATCGACTCGAAATACATTTGAGTGCGCTGCTTCGTCAACAACATCAAATGTCTGATTCATTCGGTCGAAGCTGTGAACCTTCAACAACGTTGCATTAGTTACATTCACTTTCATTTTCCTCACAATTTCGGGAGCCCAACTTTGCCCACTATTTATTAAAGCCCCAATTTCCTTCCCTTTAATGCCCAAACTTTCGCTAACATATAATACGTCTCTTTCACCAGGCTTGCTATTGGGAGATGACGTGATCATTTTAGTACTCCATTTATGCACTCCACAAGGTTAGTAGTCATTTGCCCATATCGTCTACCACCTTCGTCATACGATTGGGCCTATCTTTCCCTCTCGATATTGTTTGCCCAACTCCAAACGCGCTCACCGTACGCCATTAAATTTGCCATTTTCCTCTCAAAATCTGGCCGCCGTAGTAGATATATTGTGTCATAATATTGTTAGTATCGAGACAAATTAAAACAAATACATAAATTAATTAATTTTTTTACAATTATAATTGAGTTTGAAAAAAAATGCTTACCCATGCTTAAAATCTCACTGTGAAAATATTAATTTTTGAACTGCTCGTAACTGTTCTTACCGATGTGACGAACATAGTATGAGGGGTATGCATATAGCGGTGTCCAATGACTTTCGTCTCGATTAATTGTTGCTTTGATACCTGACCCTTGATCGGATATAATGTAGATCCTATCTTCTCGGACGACATGCTCACGTAAATTGATCAAAAAGAAATTTGAAGCTCCCGCTATCTCCTGCTCAACATCGCAAATGCAATTGGGAAGACATTGGTATCACCATCTTGCGCAACAACAATCAATAGTACTTGAGAGTATCTCTCGTATAGCCACGTACCATCGTCTTGGTTGATACGTTTGCAATATGGAAAGCCTTCAATGGAAGGCTTGAACGCCTAGAAAAGTCGATTAAAAAATTTATGACCTTCAACAAATTGGCCTTCTCGGTCTTATGCATCCTTCGTTTGATACCTCACTATGGTGCCTGGGATGAAATGTGTCATTGCTAGTAATAAAGCCAATAGCTCGTTGTACCACTTATCATAATCACCATACACCGACTCAATTGCCTTATCCCTTGCATGCCACCCTTTCTTGTATTTTATCTGGTATCCAAATTGTCGCGCAATGGTTGCCTGAATCGTTGACGAGAACCCTTAGATTTGCTTCAACCAACTTCATAACGTGATGGCTTATTACACTCGAGTTTAATTTCTGGTGGTCTTGGTTGATGGAAGCTCGTAAACATGTGTGAATGTCATTGTACTTTGTAACCTCCCAACGATTTGTCCTATGAAGCTTCGACACTCGGATCTTCCAATTGCATTCTTGTCTGTATTTCACACATTTGGCAAAGAAAGTCCTCTAGCTGGATTCTGCAACAATGTAGTCTACGTAGTTCTTGATGCTATACTCTTTCACTGCCAATATATATTCATTCTTACCATCAAATTGAAGCCTTACATATAATTCAACATGCTGACTCGAAGTTAATCAGGGTATATCCAGGAATTGAGGTGCCCTTATCGTATCGAAATCCACTAAGCTCATGTGAGAAGGAGGTTCATAGAATGTAATGTCACCCCTAGACGGAACGAATTCTCTAACATAAAAATCAGGGGCATCACCAACATCATCGGGGAACAAATATGGATCCCTAATATCTTCATCTTCGCTAGAATCATCAAGTGCTTCTCCCCATCGACCTCGTAGGGATTTCATATCAGCTTCAATATTAGGATCAACACTCGGCCCATATGATGAAGCATATGTCGAAGGCCCGGCTGGATAAAATGCACTCGATGTCCCACTTGTCAACAGTGTAACAAAACTGCCTCCAGGCATATCAATCTTATTACTGAAATTCATTTGTGCATATTCTCCAACTACGTTACTGGATGGGTCGGGAACATCACGAACCTCGACAAACAACTCGATATATAAAATCTCCATAGATTCATGCTCTGCAATCATCATTCTAACATTATCATCTTCTTGGAGAGTGATTGCACAATATCTGACTGAATTATCACATGTCAGCCACAAGTAACGCAAACCATGAATCTTTGTTCTAATTTTCTTTGATATTTTCTCCTTCATTTCTCGAAGCGTGATTTCCTTTTCGAATCTCATCTTCGTAGTGCTTTCAGATTCAAATACAACCTCCGGCATCAGTTTTCAACATTTGTCCATTGTAATGGACAATCATCATAAATTTGTTGTTGCTCATTTTCTCTGCATATTCAAAACACATAAATAGATTTTCAATCATAATACACAAATCAAAATGAACATACTAAATTAAAATGTTCATAATAACATTTAAATTACGTTACTAACATCGTGGACGAGTTCTTTTTGATAATATATTTTTAATAAATATATTATATTAAAAAAATAATTCAAATATATTTTTCTAATATACTAAATCAAAATGAACATAATTTCTAACATACTAAATCAAATTAAAAACAAATTTTGAAAAAAACGGAATCCACATGACTAAAATTCGAATCAACTCAAATAATAAACTACATGCATAAAATTTTAAATATATTTTTCTAACCTAATAACATCGTGGACGAGTTCTTTTTGAATATACATTTTCTAATAAATATACTATATTAATTTTTTTAAATATAGTTCGAATATATTTTTCCAATATACTAAATCTTTTCTAACATACTAAATCAAATTAAAAACAAATTTTGAAAAAAAATCAAATCCACATGACTAAAATTCGAACCAACTCAAATAATAAAGTACATGCATAAAATTTTAAATATATTTTTCTAATCTAATAACATCGTGAACGAGTTCTTTTCGAATATATATATTTTAATAAATATACTATATTAGTTTTTAAAATATAGTTCGAATATATTTTTCTTATGTACTAAGTCAACTTGAACATGATAATTTTTTTCTAACATACTAAATCAAATTAAAAACAAATTAAAAAAAAACGAATCCACATGCATAAAATCCGAACTAAATCAAATAATAAAATACATGCATAAAATTTAAAATATATGAAACATACAAAAAAAAAGGATCAAACTCAAATAAAAAGAAAACTCTAAAAAAATTTGAATCTACTTACAATATTTTCTCCACTAATTTCTTCTTCTTCTACTTCTACTTCTTCTTCTTCTTCAATCTAATTTTTTCCTCCAACCTTAACTATTTAACACAAAAAATAAATTTTTATCCCCTATACTACCCTTATCTCTCCTTTACTAACAATTATAATTTTTTAACCTCTACCCCTATACATTTTAAAACATCCTAAACCCATTTCCATTCAAAAATCACATCTACCCACCTCCCAAAAAATAAATCTACCACCCACCCTACCCTAAAAAATACAGTCTAAACACATCTATTTACGCTGCATGCATGCAGAATGACGAGTGCAGGGATGAAGTCGGATTCAGCTGAATCCGACTTTGAGCCACCTCAAACCCTCCTGCATGGCTGACACGTGGCAGAGACAGAATTATTCAACCCTGTTCAAAGTCGGATCTAGATGAGGGTGCCTTTACCTTCAATTTTTTTTACTGTTTGAATCTGACTTTAACTTTACGGTAGAATTTACAATATTTTGAGAAATGTTTGGTTAAGTGCCATAGATTGGAAAAAAAAATGGATACAATATTGAAGTAAAAGTTCCCCAAGACTGAATTAGAAAAATATTCTATTTCAGCCCACGTAATACAAACTCGGTTTAGCTAAAAGCGAGTTTCAAACTCACCCTTAGCTAAAAGCAAGTTCTATGTAAAAAAATCTTGGTAAACTAAATTTTTTATTTTTTATTTTTTACCTACCCACTCAACACGAAACTCGTGTTTAGTCAAGTCTGAGTTTAATACTACATAGGCTAAAAGGAATATTTTTTTTTACATAATTTTAATTGAGAGTTGTTTATCAGATGATTTTTAAAGCGGGACACACGCCTTAGAATCTGCGAGAAGAACGTAAGCCATGTGTGGGAAACCGGAAATGGGACAGTTACACTTCACCACCAACACCTGCAGGTCCCCGCATATTACTTTAATACTACACACATCACAAGACAGCAACGCCATTCCCAACCACAACCCATCTTCTTCATTGGATGGCGTTGAGCTGTTTCACTTCTGTTTTTATTTGCAGAATTTCCCAACATCACATGAACTTTGTGACTCTTTTCATTTCAGTTTGCCCAACTTGGCATCATGGTCAAAGTTTGATGTTCCAACTTCCAAGCTACTCAATTTTTCCGACATGACGGATTCCGATATATATCTAACATGAACATAGTCACTTATGTACTCATTTGTCGAACATGAGCACTTACAAGAAAAATAAAGGGTCGAGAAATATCAGTATCTAGCAGCCAGAGAGTTTCTAAAATGGTTTTCCTCGGGCAGGATTAAGAATGAACACATTTGCATGAATGAAACGAAACATTAACTGTTTGGCTTCAAGAGCATAGAAACTGAACATCCAAATCATATTCCAAACAAAATACAACATCGTTCGTGGAAATAATTAGGCTACACAAGTTCTACTAGAAGCAATCAGAATGAACATACAGAGCGACCGATTTGATAATATACAATTGCTGCTTATCTTCCATCTGCTGATTTAAATGACTCGGCAAATCCATAAGGCCGTGCGGGAATGCTGGTTTGAGTGTTGTCTAAGCTGGGAAGAAGTGAAGAAGATGAAGACTCCAAATTGCTTCTGCCTTCATAAGCTTGCCATTTCTTTAGTGCTTGTGGCAATGACATTTCGAGGTCGATGCCGTATATGTCTTCGCAACATTGGTCGGTTGGTTTACAAAACTCCACTAGAGAAGATAGCACATTTACAGCATGACCCATATCAGGCCTTTGATATGGTTCCCTTGCACAGCAATGACCAGCCAACTCAGCAACGGTGCTGATACTGGCGAGCATTTCCTCATTGAGATCGATTGTGGGGTCGATGGCTTTGCGGAATGTGTCCTTGTTTATGTGCATTCTCTTGAACCATGTAACTAGGTGCATGCTTTCCTCGGGTTGGCTCTCATCAAGTGCTTTTCTACCAGTGATCAGCTCCATCAGTATCACCCCAAAGCTAAACACGTCAACTTTAGTTGTAACTCGTCCGGTAACTACAAATGTTTTCAAAGAACAAAATATGAATTTCGACGTCAGGAACATTTTGTGTATGGAACCAAATGTCATAGGCAACACTTCAAATCAAATTTTGCAACTTTTAAGAACTGTTAAGCAAAATTCGGCTATATGCTTAATATGTCAAGTGACATTCAAATCAAATAATTGAATACTTTCTTCATGCATAACTTATTTGCATTTAGCTTTATGAAGAAGAAACTACATGGAATTAAAGGGAAAACTAATAAACAAAATATACCTGCATATTCTGGTGCCAAGTATCCGAAGGTTCCAGCAATTCTAGTTTCAATGGAGCCCTTCCCCTCAGGGGCAAGACGCACAAGACCGAAGTCTGCGACCTTAGCCCTCATATCATCTCCTAGTAGAATGTTCGAAGGCTTCAAGTCTCGATGTATAAAACTTTGATGGGCTAAACCATGAAGATATTCGACACCCCTTGCCACATCTAAGGCAATGGTCAACCTCTTTGTCCATTCAAGTGGTTTTAATCCTTCTTCTTCCCAGTTAAAGATATGTCGACTAAGAGTACCTTGCGGCATGTATTCATACACAAGAAGCTTTTCATTTCCATCAAGGCAATATCCGAGAAGAGCAACGAGATGCCGGTGTCGGACCTTTGACAATACAGCAATCTCAGACATAAATTCAGTTGAACCCTTCCCACTGATAACCCCGGATTCCATTCTCTTCACAGCAATCTTTGTACCATCATGCAACTCACCTTTATAAACTACCCCAAAGCCCCCTTGCCCCAGTATATTTTCTTCACTGAAATTGTTGGTCACATTCCTTAGGACTTGGATAGAAATCACCATATTACCTGCCTCAACCATTTGTACATCACCATTGTTCTCACCGTTCGGAATCGTATGAGTTTCACTGACAGCACCAACGCTAACACTCGAGCCAGCAACAGTGATCTTAACACTTTGATTATCCGAACCAGAATGGTGAGGGTGAATCACCATTGCATTGGGGCTCTGCACTCTGCTGAACCGTTTCTGTTTCTTTTTATAAAGACAGATAACCAACAAGCCAAGCAAGGCAATAACTACCAGACCCCCAAATATAGAAACTATGATTATTCCAATGAAAGCTGAAGATTTCTTGCCACCACTTCCAGAATCTCCACCACTTTTAGACCCTGAGCCGGCACTGGGATTGCCAGATTCAGAAACTGGAGAAGTAGCAATATTTTTCTCCTTGCCGATGTCGGGATTACCGTCTGTGTGCAAAATGATATTGCTCTTGAAAGTGGGGAGTTTCCCATAGAGTTGATTGTTGGAAACATCCACTTCTTTAAGTGTACCCAGTGTAGTGAGCTCCTCGGGAATGGGACCAGTGAGATTATTGTCGGCAAGAATCAGCCTCTGCAAAGACTTAAGTGATGCAAAATCAGGAGATATGGTACCAGTAAGGCCCATCTTCTCAAAACTAATAACAGTAATGTTGCCATTAATGCATGTAATCCCAAGCCAATCCAAGCAAGGGTCATTCCCTTTCCAGTTATCAGCAAGCCTTGGTGGATAATCCATGGATTTCACAACATTAAGCAACAAAGTCACCCTTGGATCACAGTCACCAGGACTTGGCAAACAAAATCTATTGGAATCCTTAACCATATCCACAGAAACCGAGTCCTTAAACACGGGCACCGGTCCTTGAAGTAAATTGTTTGTCAAATTCACAGTTTTTAAGGACTCAAGCTTCATAAGAGAAACAGGAACTGGGCCAGTAAACGAGTTGTCCCTCAAATTCAGAGTCTGCAATGCTGTCAACCCAGACAAATCTGGTATAGGACCGGAGAATGAGTTCGAATGCAACCAAACCTCCTTTAAGAGTGTCATGTTCTGGATTACAGCTATGGAACCAGTAAGTTGACCGTCACTTTTCTGACCATTAACCCACAAAGACTGGATTGATGACCCAGAAAAGCTTAAGGGCAGCTCTCCTTCGAGACTATTGAAGGCCAGATGCAAAATGCTTAGACTTGGAAACGCATCAGATCCAAAGATGTCTGGTATTTTCCCGGTAATGTTAGCCGAGTTGGCCGAGAAATTCAGCAAAGCTGAAGCATTTTGCAAGCTTTGAGGGATTTCCCAGGCGGAAAAAGGGTTGTTATCAATCTCCACGGATTGAAGAGAAGATAAACCAGAAAAGAAATCAGCGGGGAATGAAGTGAAGAGATTGTTACTAAGCATAACCACTCGGAGTGAGCTTAACCCGCTTAAGCTAGGGACGGGACCCGAAATGTTGTTCCATTGTAGCTCTAAACGCTCAAGTTCAGTAAGGTTTTGAAGATCTGAAGGAAGTGTACCTTGCAGGTTCTGGCGACCGATTTGGATCCGAGTGACGCGCTTGTCATCTGAGCAGACAACGTGCTTCCATTTGCATGGATCAGGGTCGGACCATCCCAGAGATTCGGGTGGACTGAGGGTCTTCTTAAGGGCTAACATGGCAGCAGTATCATCGTTTGCAGCTTTCTGGGATTTAACAGATATGAAAATCGAAGAGAACCCAAGAATTAAAGCCAGAAGCTTGAAGCAAAAATCACTTCTGAGCTTGTAGTTCATGTTGAGAGAGATTAAAAGTGCAAAGCTTTAGTTTTTATTTTTCCGGGAAAATGATGCAGGAAAGAGTTGCAACTTTTTTTTCCAAAGGCATTAGATGGATAAAGCAAACATAGGGAGGACTGAACTTGAACTGAGAAACAGAAAAAAAAAAGAGAGAGAGAGAGAGAGAGAGAGAGAGGCAAAAGCAGCGTCAAAGGAAGAAGGAGAAGATATGGAAATGGTGAGAAAGATGGGAAGAGGTTGAGAATTTCCAAAGGAAAAGAGCAAAGAAAGCAGTAATTGATAAGAAAGGGTGGCAGTGTAGAGCACATGGGAGGCCTGGCCTGGCCTAGCTTGGCATGGGGAATCTACAAATTAGCTAAGCCAAGGCTGTCACAACTCACAAAGATAATATTATAAAGACATGGCCACAAATATTTCGAGTTTATTTGGTTCACATTATTAAAAGAGAAGAGATTTAACTCTTTCTTTCTATCACACCAAATAATTTATCAGAAGGAAAAAAAATGTTGGAAGAACTAAATTTAACTTCAGATTAACCGAGATTTAATTCAACTAAATTCATCAAGATTTTATGCCTATGTGCCGAGCCCTAACGTCGGGGTTGGCGAATCTCGGAATGTTGCCGATTTTGGGTTTCCCCACACGCCAACTCGGCCGTGGCCATTCCAAATTGGCAATTGACAATTGCCTTGCCTTGTTACCCGGCCCCGCACACTTAACGGATTTTATTTTTTTTTAAATCACTTTAGAAACAACAAAGTAACAAAACAAAAGGCTACCCTATACTTTAGGGTTTGTTTACCATTGCTAACCGCCTAAAACTGCAATCTCAATCTTTAAATAAAAGATAAATTAAATAAATTATCACTGAGTTTTACGCTCAAATTTATTTGGTCATTAAAATTTTAAAATATTTAATTTACTCACTGAAGTTTAGACATTGAATGTTTTTTTGTCACTCATCCGTTAACTTTTGGACGTCGTTATGATGTGGACGCCATCCATTGTTCACTGTTGTCGGACGCCCTCGTCGACGACTGTAGATAATGGTCGTTCTATCCCAAATTTCACCAATCATTTCGTCTTGGCCCCATGAATTCGAATATGTCTTTCATTTTCGTCGAAAAGTGCCATGAAGACCACAAATTTGACAAAAATCTTTTGATTTCTCTCTTGTCGATCTCCCTCCTTTATCATCGAATGGAGCCTATTTTTTAGTATATTGCTTCTCTCATGCAAATGAAACTTTTCACCATTTGAATCTCGAAGAAGTTTATCCGTTCGCCGGTAAATAGATGCCGTCAAAAAGTTAACTGAGGCGTGACCGAAAACGTTCAATGTCTAAACTATAGTTAGTAAATTGAATATTTTCAAACTTTAGTGATCAAAATAGGTTTGAAAGTATATTTAAGTGATGATTTACGTGATTTACCTTTAAATAAAATAACATCATGATATTAATTGATTGAGGTTCATTCAACCCAACTTTTGTACCAATGTGTTAAATTCAAGTTTTTTAAAAAAGGGTAAACTTCACATGTGATCCTTTTATTTAGGAGGTGTTTTATTTTGGTCACTAAATTTAAAAAAGTGTTAAACTGGTCATTTACATTTTCGGTTTATATCATTTTAGTCATCCGACCATTAACTTTCATTAACCAAGTAATGGAGATCTGACTTGGCACATAAAAAGTTAAATAAAAGCCACATTTTCTTCAGTTGTATATAATATAATAATGTATATAATATAATAATATATTATAATAACTTCCACGTATCTACTTTCAAAGCAAGAGATTGCTTTTCAATGGTTTCCGATAAACCTTTCTTCCTCCTCCTCTTGACGTTTCGGCTCACAAACATGGATCAAAGCTGGTTACCGGGATTCTAGTGCTTCCCTTCATGTTTCTGATATAAAATATGCCTTTTTCACTCTTTTTTTTTTTTTGCGCTTTTGCATTCGTAAACTCAACATTATCAACTCCTCGAATGAGCAACCTTTCTCTAGCTTTACCAATTATGTAAAACTAAAGAATCCATCGATTACTACTCTTATCGATTTGGATCGGAAGAACTACATCGACAACCTTCTCTATGATGATTAATGAAACTTAGTCGTAAAATAAATAAAAATATTGTAACACCCTAAACCGATGTCACATTGGGCCTTAAGCCCAAACCCATTAGACACAATTTTTGCGAGCAAGGTTAGCCCAAATCCATAATTTCATAAATCATATTAATTTAAAAAGAGTTATATAGATATTCAAGCGTTACTTTGGAGCTCCAAATTTAAAACATAATAAGTTAAAAACATTCGACATGAAAAATAAATCAAAAGGAGTTACAGATACAAAACATAAGGGTCCTATGAATACGTTGCCCTTACAAATCTAAGTATTGTACTCTTCGCATATCGATGTACTGAAATCCTACTCCGATGGCTCCTTGCTAAGTACACAGCAAGCTAAAGACATGTGTAAGGAAATAACAATTCCCAACACTGAGCTCGAAAGCTTAATGGATACACCTCTATTCTACTATGCTTCATGCAGATCATAAACATAAGCACGTAGTCAAACAATGATTAAGCAGCATGAATATCAAGTGGCGCTACTCTGATCGCCTAAACACATGGAATCAACATAATCAATTATCCAATCAATTAAGGGCTCACAAGGCCCCACATACCAAACCATACCATACGGGAGTGAGGCCGGTCACATAGCATCGGTACATACACTCCGGGTGAGGCCGGGTCATATAGCATCAGAACATACACCCTAGGTGAGGCCGGGTCACATAGCATCAGAACATTATGTAAAACCAATATTTGATTTTGATATAACAAGTATTTTGAAGGACTATTTTGCAAAATAAGATAAACTTTTAAGTGCCCAAAAATACTCACAAAATGACAAGGATTCGAACTTAAAAGTGTTTCTCAATCAAAAACTAAAACCCTAAATATTTTCTAAGTGTTTTTCTACTCAAATAGTCGAGTTTTGCCTAAGCGTATCGATACACTATGTACCGTATCGATATGATCTCTCGCTACTGTAATTTATTTTTAAGCAAATGGCTATCGCGTACCGATATGGCTTATAGACATTCCGGTACGGTGTTCGGTACGCTATGTACCAATTCTGATACGCCACATCACTTGGGAGACAATAGCTATATGAGTATCGATACGGTTGTCACCCGTATCGGTACGGGGTGTTTGATTTTTCAAATCTTTGCATTTAAAACTTGACTGTTGCCTTGTCAGTTTATTAGAATCCCAAACTTTGAAAATCGGTTATAGCGTACCGATACACCTCCATAGCGTATCAATACGGTGCTTTATACTTAAACAAAAAGGATTCCAGTGAGTATGCCCCGTACCATTACAGCAATACTGTTCCTTTACGCCTGTGTATTTTTCAACATACCGTACTGATATGCCATTCCCGCTTATCGATACGTCTTTGTACAACGATTATATTTTTGTGTGTCAGGTACCGATACAGCAAGCTCGTGTATTGATACGGTAGGTTGGCAAATTGCATTTAATCAGCTCTCCAACGGCTATATTCAATTCCTCAACCACCTAAACGGTTAGAAATCAATGAAGGGGTATAAATTGAAGTCTCCAAAGCTTCTACAAAACTATTGATCAACTTACAAACCTTTAAGCAAAAATCCAACATTTGTGCCTATTAAAGTCAAATCCTTTGTAACCCACTTGAGAGAGCAAAATTTGTATTATTTATTTTCAAGTTTGGGTTGAATGATCTTGTAATTTGGGCAAAATATTATCTTTGAGAGGATTCATTTCATTTGCCAAATTTCATCATTGTAAAAAGAGTGAGTCTTTCAAAGCTTTGGGTAGAAAGCTTTGAAGTTGTAACGGTTGCCTCCGAAGCCTAGAAAAGGGGAAGAATTCTTAGTGAATTTGTTGAAATCCTTAGTAGGAAGCTAAGGTAGTGGACGTAAACCTTGTTAGAAGGTTGAACCACTATAAATCCTTGTGTCTCATTGCTTTATTTTTTCCTACTTGCTTCCAAATTTTTAAATTGCCAATTCACCCCCTCTCTTGGTCATTTTCTCCAATGATTGATCATCCCAACACATACACCCTGCTCGGAATCGTCCCTCGAGCACATATAGATGAGGCCTAGGTCACATAGCATCGGTAACCTCCATCCACTTATCTTATCATGGTGTTGCAACACATTCTTGGGTATCCGGATCCTATCAACTAAGTGCTCACGCGGCACGACTCAACATTACAATACCATTGCACGAATTATACAAGTCTAAGATCCATTTTATTCTTATTTATTCATAGACAGGGTTGGACATCCAGTTTTTCAGTTTTATAATTCATTTCATATCTCTAGGGACCCATTAGGACATTTACCTCGAATTATAGAACCCTCGAACGTAAACTCAATTTTCTTAAGCTGATTGTCCAATGAGTACCGATACTCCTATATGGGTATTCGAATGTCCCTCTAAGTACTAATACTCCTCTACGAGTACCGAAACCTAAAATAGATTCGAAAAAAATAAATCTTCTAGCCGTACCGATACGCTTACCTCTATATCGGTACTTAGTATCAATACGTGAACACCCTTTATCGATTCCCTCCCGATACCATTACCTACCCGTACCGGTATGCGAAAGCCTTCCTTAGGCAATGGAACAATAGTACTGATAGCTAAAATGCTACTAGAATTTCATTTAAGCAAGGAGTATCGATACTCAGGGAGCCGTACCGGTACGCCCTTCATAACTCGACTACTTTCTTAGAGAGGAGTACCGGTATTGAGACACTCTGTACCAGTATGCGAACCCAGATTTCCAGGTCCGCGGTTTGAATTTCTCATCTTTAACCCTTAAACTAGCTTGGTAACCCCTAAAACTCGACATACAACTTATGAAAGGTGTTTAGAGTCGATTTCTACCAATTTTACAAGTTTTTAACATCAATTTTAGATTTTGCAATTAACACCCATCAAGATCACTGAAGCATACTTAAATCACCAAAATAACATTCAAAGCAATTATCCTTATGATATGCAAGAAACTAGGAATTGGACATGTACTAACCTTCTTCAAAACACCAGCAACCCTTGCTATCCTTGATTTCAAGCTTTGCCCTTGCCTTGAGCTTTAGAGTGCTCACCAAGCTTTTTAACTGCACCCAAATGTTGTAAAACAAATTACAACACTGTCAAGAGGTAAAAGAGAGCTAAAAAGGTTTAACATAACAAGAAAATAAGATTAAACTCCTTAATCATGTTCTCCCTCACAAAACCCCTTCAAAACCCCAAGGTTTTCATCTAACTCTAAACATTGACATTCTTACCTCAAAAGATAGATCTCTTGATGCTGAAACTCCTTCCCTCAATAGGCAAAATAAGATTTTCACAACAAACTCTAAAGATCCTACCTTTAATGGTGGAAGAATGGGTTTAAGGATAAAGAAGACAATCAAACCAATGTAACCTCACATATTCTCTGCATATGCAGAAAATTAAAGAGACCATGCTCTATTTTTCAGCCCAAAAGTTTACTTACCAAAGTACCCCCATCCTCACTTCCAAGCCTAATCCACAATAAAAGGAAACCTACTAAGTCTCTACATATGGCCCAAAATGCAAGGTCCGCGGCTCAAATTAACCCGACTTTCATATTTCAAATTAACTCTCATCCTCACTTCCAAGCCCCTCCCGCGTATCGATACGCCTTTGTACAATGGTTATATTTTTGTGTGTTAGGTACCAATACGACAAGCTCGTGTACCGATAGGGTAGGTTGGCAAACTGCATTTATTGCAGGAAATTAGCTCTCCAATGGCTCTATTTAATTCCTCAACCACACAAACAGTTAGAAATCAATGAAGGGGTATAAAATGAAGTCTCCAAAACTTCGACAAAACTATTGATCAACTTACAAGACTTCAAGCAAAAATACAACATTTGTGCCTATTAGAGTCAAATCCTTTGTAACCCATTTGAGAGAGCAAAATTTGTATTATTTATTTTCATGTTTGGGTTGAGTGATCATGTAATTTGCGCAAAATATTATCTTTGAGAGGATTTATTTCATTTGCCAAATTTCATCCTTGTAAAAAGTGTGAGTATTTCAAAGCTTTGGGTAGAAAGCTTTGAAGTTGTAACAGTTACCTCCTAAGCCTAGAAAAGGCGAAGAATTCTTAGTGAATTTGTTGAAATTCTTAGTAGGAAGCAAAGATAGTGGACGTAAACCTTGTTAGAAGGTTGAACCACTATAAATCCTTGTGTCCTATTACTTTATTTTTTCCTACTTGCTTCCAAATTTTTAAATTGCCAATTCACCCCCTCTTGACCACTTTCTCCATTGATTGATCATCCCAACAATTGGTATTAGAGCCACACTCAACCGAAGGTCTAACCATCGATCTTAGAAGGTGATTCAATCAATAGAAAATCAAGCCATGGAATCTACTTCAGGTAACCACCTCTATGAGTCTCAATCCATCACCAAACCTCTATATTTCAATGAGGATAACTATCCCTATTGGAATAATTGTATGAGGCTCTTCATCAAATCCCATGACTACCTCCTATGAGATGTAGTAGAAGATAGACCAGCTATTTCGATAAAGAGAAAAAGTGATCGGCTAGTTCTGAAGTCCAAGCATGAGATGACCGATGAAGATCAGAAGAAGCTACAAATCAATGACAAAGCCATGCATATGCTCTTTTACTCACTTGGACCAGATGAGTACTCAAAGATGTCTTCTTTCACTAGTGCAAATGAGATATAGGATAATTTAGAAGTTACGTACGATGGCACCTAAGAAGTAAAGAAGACTAAGATTGGAATCCTAAATCTAAGCTATGAGAACTTCAAGATGGGGCCAGATGAAGACATCTCAAAGATGTTAGATCATTTCTCTATCATAGTCAATGGTCCCAAAGGATTCAGAGAAGTTATTTCAGAGGAAAATCTTGTTCGAAAGCTCATCTCTCCACTTCTCGAGTCTTAAAATGGTACTAGAACTGCTATCATCAAAGCAAGAGATCTCAAGACGTTGAAGCTAGATGCTCCCATGGGTTCTCTTCTCACCCATGAGATAATAAAGAAAGAAGAGATTAAGAAAAGAGAAAATAAGAGATGAAGGTCGAGAAAAAAGTTAGAGAAGAAGAAGATTGGAGTTGCTCTTAAAGCTTCACAAGATGAGAATGATTCTAGCGAGGATAAAGATGAGGAATTGGCTATGCTAGCCAAACGATTCACTCGGTTCATAAAATCCAATCGGGAAAGAAAGTTCCATCGAAGAAGGGATTTCAAGAACAAAAGCAAGGAAGAAGAGAAGGATCCTATAGTATGCTATGAATGCAAAAAGCTAAAACACATCAAGATCGATTGCCGCAACTAAAAAAGAAAGGCCTAGAGAAGAATAAGAAGAAGCACAAGGCCCATGTAGCCACTTGGAGCGATGAAGAATCGTCAAGTGATGAAGAGCAAGAAGTTGCAAACCTATGTCTCATGGCCTTTGAAGAGGATCCTAAGGTAACCTCAAACTCATCTATGATCTTACTTATGATTAATTATTTGATGAATACAACGAGTTGCAAGAGGTTTATGACAAGTTAGGTTTGAAATACAAAGAATCACATTTGAAAAACAAGAAAATAATTTTCGATTTGAAAAATCAAAATGATTCTTTGACCAAAACTAATTCGGAACTTGAAAAGAAGGCTTTGGTTTTACAAGCCAAATTAAATGATTTTGAAAATAAAAATCAAGATTTAAACAACCTTCTTTCCAAATTTTATGACGATCACCAAAAAGAAGTTAGTGATCTTAAAGCTTCTTTGAGCAATGTTGGGAATTCTCATTTTGAAAAAAAAATTCTTCAAAACCCAACTATGTGAAAAGAAACTCTAATGGATGCAAACATAGAGGGTTTCCAAGACTCTATTATGGCAAGAGAGTTAGAAGTATATGGTTTCCTAAAAATATTGTTGCTTCTAATGATCTTAATGCAATTGCTTCTTGGATTCCCTAGGGAACCAAGATTTTGAGAACTAATGTTCATGGACCCAAAAAGATTTGGGTATCAAAAATTAATTCCATGTTTGTAGGGGGCATTGCTACAAGGACAAAGCTTCAAGTCCAAATTTGTGGTACCTTGATAGTGGATGCTCGAGACATACGACCGGAGACAAGAGTAGATTCTCAGAACTAAATCTAAAGAGATGAGGAGTAGTGACATTTGGTGACAACTCCAAAGGCCAAATTGAAGGAATTAGTTCCATTGGTAATCACTCTTCCATACTTATTGGAAATGTATTGTATGTTAACGGTCTTAAGCATAATTTGTTCAGCATAAGCCAACTTTTTGATAAAGGTTTCGTTGTGATTTTTTATTTATATGGTTGCAAAATTATAAACCTCGAAACCAATAAAATTTTGCTTATTGTTCATCGCATAGGAAACATACACATGTTGCATTTAGATGACATTCATATTTCCAATACATTTTTTGTAGATAAAGATGAGCATGATTCATGGTTATGACATAGAAAACTAGGTATTACAAGCATGAGTGTTTTGGAAAAATTGGTTTCAAATAATCCTATAAGAGGTTTGCCTAAAATAAAGTTTTCAAATGACAAAATTTGTGATGCTTGTGCTAAAGGAAAACATAAAAAAGTTTCTTTTAAACCTATTAATGATGTTTCTACAAGTAGAGTTTTAAAATTGATCTACATAAATCTTTTTGGCCCTATTAGAACAACTAGTTTGGGTGGAAAATCACATGCATTTGTCTTAGTAGATGTCTATTCTAGATATACTTGGGTTCTATTTTTAAGTACCAAGGATGAGGCTTTAGAAAAATTCATCACGTTTTCAAAAGCAAATCAAAATGATTTTGGTTACTCTATTTCTCATATTCGAAGTGACCATGAAACCGAATTTCAAAATCTAGGTTTTGAAGAGTTTTGTAACTCAAGTGGTATAAGCCATAATTTTTTAGCTTCTTGAACACTTCAATAAAATGTGGTTGCTGAGACGAAAAATCGTACTTTAGAAGAAATGACTAGAACCATGCTTTGTGAAAACAATTTGCCTAAGTATTTTTGGGCGGAAGCCACTAATACGGCTTGCTATATTATTAATAAAGTATTGATTAGGCTTATTTTAAAGAAAACTCCTTATGAACTTCTCAAAAACAAAAGCCTAACATTAGCTATATTCATCCATTTGGTTGCAAATGTTTTGTTTTAAACAATAGAAAAGATAATTTAGGCAAATTTGACGCTAAAAGTGATGAAGCTATTTTTCTATGTTATTCTTTAAACTCTAAAGCCTATTGTGTATTTAATAAGAGAACTTTAGTAGTAGAAGAGTCTATACATGTAGTTTTCGATGATAACCTCCTTCTGAGGAAGGATTCTTGTGATGATGTAGGAATTTTTGATACTAATGATGGTGGAGGACAATCATCAAAGGTAGATGAAGTTTAATCAAAAGACGAACCACAAGATCCACCTCTAGAAGCCTTGAAAGACATGACTATATAGGAAAAGGAAGTCACCTACCCAAGGGAATTGAACCATGTCAAAGGTGGTGAGATTTTGGATGATCCATCCAAAGGGGTAACCACTAGATCTTCTTTTAAGAATTTTTGTAATTATGTTGCATTTATCTCATGCATTGAGCCTAAAAATATCAAAGAAGCATTAAATGATGAATGTTGGATATTGTCCATGCAAGAAGAGTTAAATCAATTTGAGAGAAGTAAAATATGGACATTAGTTGATAGGCCTAGTAATAAATCTACAATAGGAACTAAATGGGTTTTTAGAAACAAACTAGATGAGAGTGGTAACATAGTGAGAAACAAGGCTAGACTTGTTGCTCAAGGTTGCACTCAAGAAGAATGAATTGATTTTGAAGAAACCTATGCGCCCGTAGCTAGAATAGAGGCCATTAGGATGTTGCTTGCAATTGCATGTTATCATGAATTCAAGCTTTCTCAAATGGATGTAAAAAGTGCTTTTCTAAATGGTTTTATAAATGAAAAAGTGTATGTAGAACAACTACCCGGTTTTAAAGATCCAATATACCCAAAACCATGTTTTTAAACTTTCAAAGGCTTTATATGGTTTGAAACAAGCTCCTAGAGCTTGGTATGAACATATTTCTAATTTTTTAATTGAAAAAGGTTTTGATAAAGGAAAGGTGGATACTACACTCTTCATAAAAAGAAACGAAAAAGACATATTAGTAGTTCAAATTTATGTTGATTATATAATTTTTTGTTCTACTAATGAATTTCTTTGTCAAGAGTTTGCTAAGTTGATGCAAGGTGAGCTTGAAATGAGCATGATGGGGGAGCTCTCGGCTTCAAATTAAACAAAGGAATGATGGCATCTTCATCAATCAAGCTAAGTACATCAAGGACATGCTCAAGAAGTTTGCTTAGAGAATGCGAAACCTTAAGCCACACCAATGAGTTATTCCATAAACTTGACAAAGATGAAGGAGGTAAGTTTGTTGATTTAAAGCTTTATAGATCAATGATAGGATCTTTGCTTTATCTTACCGCAAGTAGATCGGATATCATGTTTAGTGTTTGCTTGTGTGCTAGATTTCAAGCTAGTCCTAGCGAATCACACCTTATTACCACTAAGAGAATCTTTAGATACCTTAGACACACTTTGTTTAGGTATTTGGTATCCTAGAGACTCTTCATTTAGTTTACATGCCTTGTCATATGCAGATTATGGGGTTGTAAGATAGATAGAAAGAGTACCTCCAGTACATGTCAATTTCTAGGTAGTATGCTCATATCATGGTTTTCTAAGAAGCAAAAATAGTGTAACATTATCTACCACCAAGGCGGAGCATATACCGGTAAGAAGTTGTGATCAAGTCCTTTAGATGAAGCAACAACTCTTAGATTATGGAATTGATGTAGGTACCATCCCCATTAGGTGTGACAATACTAGTGTCATTCGTCTCACTAAGAATCCCATCCAACATTCTAGAATCAAGCACATAGAAATAAGACATCATTTCATTAGAGATCATGTATTGAAAAATGATGTAGTTCTAGAGTATGTAGACACCTCAAATCAATTAGCGGATATATTTACCAAACCATTAGATAAAGAGTGTTTTTGGTCTCTTAGGAGAAAGTTAGGGCTTACTAGCATTTCTTGAACCTTAGAGCCTTTTGGTGTTTTAATTTTTTTTTAAATGTGATTGATTTCATTGCTTATGTGCTTTTGATCCTATATGCATCTATTCATGTTGTTAGGGGGAGTATACATCTATTTATGCTCATACATGATGATCTCACATCATTTCCATGCATATAGATTCGGTTAAATTCAAATTTTTGGGTACCTTGCAACCAAAACTGTCATTTTTTATCAAGGTGTATCGATATGGTTAATTGCGTATCGATACAGGTTAACGGGCAGCGTTTTGATACGGGTGAACCCCATTTTGATACAAGACAAGAATCGGAACGGCTGTGTAGCATACCGAAATGCTATGTCGATACGCACTTTTAGCGAATCGGTACGCATAGCTGCTGGGAGTTAAATAAGGCTTTAAATGTTGTTTTCCAAATAAAACTCAAACTCCTACCTTTTTCTTAAAACCCTAGGTTGGCCACCCTCTTTATAAACCTCTCAAATCCCTAATTTTTTCATCAAATCTCTCTAAAATTTTTGAGGGTTTTTGCTTCCCACATCAAACCTAAGCTATCATCATCAACTTAGTGCACAATCATCCCCCATTCACCCTTTATCTCTATAACTCAAGGTAAACCCTTATTTTCTTCATTTTTCTTTATTTTTGTATAACGTTTTTGCTTTTAAATTTTACTTTACAATGTAAAAATATACTCGTATATTTTACACTATTTTTTAAAATTTCTTTTTACCAAAAAATTTATTTATATTTGTATAGATTTTTAAACTATATAACATATATTTTTACCATACCTTGATTATCAGATTAATTAACTGGATCGATTGTGATGATTTATGCATACATGTTTTCTGGTTTGAAAATTTTTAGGATTTTGATTATGGGACCTAAAAAGAGAGCAAGAAGGGAGATTGAAGCTAGTTCTACCACTAGAAGTCCTCCTTTATCCAATCCCGACAATAGTGGTGCCTGACCAAACCTTTCCCATATTTATCGCAAATGTCTTCCTAAAACAACTGATGTAGAACGTTTTAAACATTTTCAAAATTTTAAATTCCACCGTGAAAGAGTTGTTTCCATTCCGTTTATGACTTCTGAACTTTTTAAATTTTTCTATCTTGATTTAATGAGAGAATGTAAATTTATGTCTTTTTTAAGTGTACACGAGATTCTTTACAAAAATCGTGTCCTTATGTTATTTTCAAATGCCCGGTGTATTTTAAATGAAGCTAAAACTAAAGTTATTGGTTTAGAATCTTATCTTATGAAAAAACCTATTCACCTCAATTCTCAAATTTTAACTTATCTTTTGGGAATGGAAAACACGGGTCTTGATAATGAAAATGAATTTCCCCACACTATTTATGGCTCCGTTAATGTACTTGATGCTCACGGCCGTTTCTTTCACCTCTTTATCTCTTGGTGGTTTCGACCATCCGGTGGTAAATGGTCCACAATTTGCCAAGTCGGTGACTTTTTGGCTTGAATGCTTTTGTGAAGGTATTCTCCCTAACCTTGCCCAAATAATTTTTGCCGAGCTCGTCCACCTAGTCCAAAATTTTTACACCTCCCACATCACATCCTTCACCTATAGCACTGTCCTAAGCTTCATCTTCCACAAGCTTGACATTGATTGTTCCTATGACCTTGCCTTGCCTCTCACCGATCCAATTGGTGAGTATTCTCTAAGGCGTGCCAAGTTCACATATTTCAATGGTGAATGGATTCATATTTTCGATCTTCTAAGTAAAGCTCAACCAGAACCAGTGGCAAATCCTCTAGTTTCTCAATAAGCTCTGGTTGCTCAACCTTCTATGGATGCTCTCATGGTCTACCTTGATGGGAAATTCAACGAGATGAACACAAGGTTTGATTCTATTGATGGTCGTTTCAATTCCTTGGAGGCACGAGTGACTTCCATAGAGTCTCGCTAAGCTTCTATGGACATTACTCTCATCGTTTTCCATGGAGAATGGCGTGGTCACTCACTTGGGGATGATGGCATAGACGATGAGGATGAGGATGAAGATGGTGGTGAAGTTCCTTAAGCTTGTGCATCTCATGTCATAGCATATTTCATACCATATTTAGGTTTTAAGTTTAAGCTCCTATGTTTTATTTGAATTACTATGAACTTTATGCTTATAGTTTATGTTTTTGGATTAAGTTTTAAGTTGGATTTTATATTATATTGCTTGATTATTTGCTTTGGATTTAATAATATTTATGTTGTTTAATGCTTGGAGCTCTTTATTGTTTATACTTACCTTATAGTTTTTGATATAAAAAAGGGGGAGAAATATGAGGTTAAATTTTTCAAAACATTTTCAAACTTAAATAGTCTTAAAGAAAGTGGGAGTTTTATTCAAAAAGACTTAAAAATTTATTTTGGGTTTTGTTATATCAAAAAGGGGGAGATTGTAAAACCAATATTTTATTTTGATATAACAAGTATTTTGAATGACTATTTTGCAAAATAAGATAAATTTTTAAGTACCAAAAATACTTACAAAATGACAAGGATTCGAACTTAAAAGTGTTTCTCAATCAAAAACTAAAACCCCAAATATTTTCTAAGTGTTTTTCTACTCAAATAGCCGAGTTTTGCCTAAACATATCGATACACTATGTATCGTGTTGATACAGTCTCTCGCTACTGTAATTTATTTTTAAGAAAATGGCTATCATGTACCTATACAGATTATGGCCGTTCCGGTATGGTGTTTCGGTATGCTATGTACCTGTTCTGATACGCCACGTCACCTGTGAGACAACAGCTATATGATTATCGATACGGTTGCCACCCGTATCGATACGGGGTGTTAGATTTTCCAAATCTTTGCATTTAAAACTTGACCGTTGCCTTGTCAGTTTATTGGAATCCCAAACTTTGAAAATCGGTTATAGCGTACTGATAAGCCTCTATAATGTATGAATACAGTGCTTTATACTTAAACAAAAAGGATTCTAGTGAGTATGCCCGTACCATTATGGCGATACCGTTCTGATACGCCTGTGTATTTTTCATCATACCGTACTGATACCCCCCGCGTATCGATACGCCTTTGTACAACGGTTATATTTTTGTGTGTCAGGTACCGATATGGCATGCTCGTGTACCCATACGGTAGGTTGGCTGACTGCATTTATTGAGGGAAAAAAGCTCTCCAACGGCTATATTCAATTCCTTAACCACCCAAATGGTTAAAAATCAATGAAGGAGAATAAATTGAAGTCCCCAAAGCTTCTACAAAAACTATTGACCAACTTACAAGCCTTCAACCTATTAGAGTCAAATCCTTCGTAACCCACTTGAGAGAGCAAAATTTGTATTATTTATTTTCAAGTTTGGGTTAAGTGATCTTATAATTGGAGCAAAATATTACCTTTGAGAGGATTCATTTCATTTGCCAAATTTCATCCTTGTAAAAAGAGTGAGTCTTTCAAAGCTTTGGGTAGAAAGCTTTGAAGTTGTGACGGTTGCCTTCTAAGCCTAGAAAATGGGAAGAATTCTTAGTGAATTTATCGAAATCCTTAGTACGAAGCTAAGGTAGTCGATGTAAACCTTGTTAGAAGTTTGAACCACGATAAATCTTTGTGTCCCATTGCTTTATTTTTTCTACTTGCTTCCAAATTTTTTAATTGCCAATTCACCCCCTCGTGGACACTTTCTCCATTGATTGATCATCCCAACACATACAGATGAGGCCCAGGTCGCATATCATTGATAACCTCCTTCCACTCATCTTATCATGGTGTTGCAACACATTCTTAGGTATCCGGATCCTATCAACCAAGTGCTCACGCGGTACGACTCAACATTACAATACCCTTGCACGAATTACACAAGTCTAAGATCAATTTTATTCTTATTTATTCATAGACGGGGTTGTACATCTAGTTTTTTAGTTTTACAATTCATTTCATACCTCTAAAGACCCATTAGGACCTTTACCTCAAATTATGAAACCCCCGAACGTAAACTCAATTTTCTTGGGCAGATTGCCCAACGAGTACCGATACTCCTATATAGGTATCGGTATGCCCCTCTAAGTACTAGTACTCCTCCACGAGTACCGATACCTAAAATAGATTCGAAAGAAATAAATCTTCTATCTGTATCGGTACTTAGTATCAATACGTAAACACCCCGTACTGATCCCTTCCCGTACCTATTTTCATCCAAACCCAAAGGTTTTCATCCAACTCTAAACATTGACACTCTTACCTCAAAAGATAAATCTCTTGATGCTGAAACTCCTCTCCTCAATAGGCAAAACGAGATTTTCACAACAAACTCCAAAGATCCTACCTTTAATGTGGTGGCTTGGGTGGAAGAATGAGTTTAAGGATAAATGAGACAATCAAACCAATGTGACCTCACCTATTCTTTGCATATGCAAAAAATTAAAGATATTGTCTCTCTTTGTCACCCCAAAAGTCTACTTACCAAAATACCCTTATCCTCACTTCCAAGCCCAATCCACAATAAAGCGAAACCCACTAAGTCTCTATACATGGCCCAAAATGCAAGGCTCGTGACTCGGATTAACCTGACCTTCAGATTCCAAAATCCGTGTCATTACAACTCTCCCCTCATTTAAGAAAATTTTGTCCTCAAAATTTACCTTTGGGAAACATGTGCGGGTAAAGCAGCTTCATATCCTTCTCAACTTCCTACGTGGTTTCCTTGACCTTGTGGTTCTTCTATAACAATTTCACTAAGGGTATACATTTTTTACGAAGCTCCTTAACCCCTCTGTCAAGCATTCTTATCGATTCTTCTTTATACTTCAGATCAGGGATAAACTCGATTTCTTCGAATGAAACCACATGTGAAGGATCCGAACGATAATATCTCAATATCAAAACATAAAACACATTATAGATACGCGCCATCTCTGGTGGCAGGGCTAACCGGTAAGCTACATGTCCAACTCTCTCTATTATTTTATATGGTCCAATAAATCTCAAGCTCAACTTTCCTTTTCGCACAAAGCGGATGATTCTCTTCCATGGTGAAACCTTGAGGAAAACCTTGTCATCGACCTCATATTCAATGTGCTCGCGCTTCTAATTCGTGTAGGCCTTTTGGCGATCGAAAACAACTTGCAACCGCTTCTTAATAATCTGAACCTTTTCCCCGATTTGCTTAATCAACTTTGACCTCACGATCTTCCTCTCGTTAAGTTTCATCCAACAAAGAGGAGTTCTACATTTACGCCCATACAAGGCCTTGAAAGGAGCAAATTTGATACTTGACTGGAAACTATTATTGTAGGCAAACTCAACCAGTGATAATTGCTCTTTCCAACTCTTTTCAAAATCTATAACACAACACCGGAGCATATCTTCCAAGATCTGGATGACTTGCTCAAACTGAAGATTACATAATCCTTTCCTAGCTTGGGTTACGTCAACACTGGGGCCTCTGTAAGATACGCCTTTAACTGCTCGAAACTTTGTTGTCTTTTCTCATTCCACTCGAAAGAGACTCTTTTTTGCAAGAGCTTGGTCATAGGCGCCGCTATAATCGAGAAGCCTTTGAAAAATTGCCTATAATGCCTGGCAAGTTCAAGGAAACTACAGACCGCCAAGATATTCCTAGAGGGTTTCCACTCAACTACCGCTTGGATTTTCTGAAGGTCAACACGGATCCCATTTGTAGAGACAATGTGACCTAAAAATGCCACCTCGGAAATCCAAAAATCATACTTACTAAACTTGACATAAAGCTTTCTCTCTCTCAAGGTCTGAAAGACTACTCGTAGATGGTAATCGTGCTCCTCTTCCGAGCGCGAGTACACCAAGATGTCGTCTACGAAAACAACCACAAACTGGTCTAGATAAGGCTGGAAAATCTAGTTTATTAGGTCTATAAAAGCTGCAAGCGCGTTGGTAAGCCCAAATGGCATTACCAAGAACTCATAATGTTTATACTGTGTTCTAAAAGCGGTCTTTTAGACGTCCCTTTCTACCACCTTCTACTGGTAGTAGCCTGATCTTACATCAATCTTTGAGAACACGCAAGTACCCCTTAACTGGTCAAACAGATCATCGATCCTCGGGAGAGGATAACAGTTCTTCACCATTACCTTATTAAGCTGTCGGTAGTCAATACACATCCTCATCGACCCATCTTTTTTTTAATAAACAGGATCCGTACACCCTAAAGTGAGATGCTCGGTCGGATAAAGCTTCTCTCTAATAACTCTTGAATCAGACTCTTCAACTCTCTCAACTCGATGGGTGCTATACGATACTATCGATACGAGTGTTATTTCAAGCATCACCTCAATTCTGAACTCTAACTCTCGATCAAGGGGTAATCTAAATAGCTCCCCAAGAAACATATCAGCAAACTTCTTAACCTTCTGCAGATTCTCTAACATCGGGCTCTCAACTCTGGTATCCACCACATGAGCTAAAAAGACTTCACAACCCTGATGAATCAACTTTTGAGCTGTCAAAGCTGACACCACATTTGAAAGACAAAGATTTCTTGCACTTCTAACCACAAGCCGAGACCCATCTGAAACACGAAGTTTTAAACTCTTAGTTTTACAACTCAAACTTGCATCATGCTCAAACAACCAATCCATCCTCAAGATGGCATCAAACTCTTAAAATGGTAGCACCATCAAATCCGCAGGAAACACTGAACCTTGAACCTTTATAGAACACCTCTTATAAACCTTATCAACTAGCACATCATACCTCAATGGGCTAGTCACACAAACTTCCACCTCAAGATCTTCGGCAGGTATGCCCCACTACTCTGATATCCCACTACGGATATAGGAATAGGTAGACCCCGAATCCATAAGAGCAATAATAGGAATAGAAAATAAAGTGAACATACTTGAGATGACATCAGTGGCCTCACAGTTCTCTTGTGCCTTGACCATAAACTATCTCGCAGGGCTCTTGCTGTCTACTGGAAGTTACCACCACTCTGATGTCCCATCACATGACTCCCCCTCCTCTGGTAAAATCGTAGCCCCTCTGTGCTGTAAAAAAATTCTCTAATTCTGAACTGGAGCGGCATCCAAGGCCTCAAGACAGTCTCTCAAAAAGTGGTATAGTGATCCGCACGCATAGCATACCTTGACATTCTTGTAACACTCCCCATGGTGTTTACGCACACACTGGGCACATACTGATTCATAAGATCCTCTAGACGAGCCTTTTGAACTCATATCCAAAGAGAAGTTGGGCTTCCTACACCCCGCGGAGGCAGACCTACGATCAGACCTCCATGACCGATTCGATGCTCTACCTCTCTAGTTCTAATTTCCTCGATTCTTTCTTAGAGAGGAATGAGAATGATTAGAGTAGGAATAACTCTCTCCACTCGCATTGATATGGCCCCCAGCCTGACTATATGTCAACCCTTGCATTTACTCAAGGGACTTAGCACTAGCGGCCAAATCAGAGAACACTTTTGGTAGATCTGCTATCAAGAATATATGTATTTTCTTCCGTAAACCTTTTCTGAACCGCTTGCATTTTATCTTCTTTGTAGAAACAAGCTTTGGAGCATACCTACTCAACTGTAAGAACTCTTGTTCATATTCATAAACTGGTCGATTTCCTTACATCAGACGGGTAAACCGGTCTCGCAGACTATCCATGTAAGCTTTTTCAACATACTACTTCTCAAATTCATCAAGAAAATTATCCCAAGTGGGTCGGTTAGGATACCAACCTAATTCCACTATCTCCCACCACTCACGAGCATTCTTTTTCATAAGAGAAAGAACACACTTCAACTTGTCTCTTGGCTTCAGACCCATTTGACGCAAGATCCAACACGTATCCCTCAACTATTGATCCGCTTTGATCGAATTGTCTTGTCCCAAACCCAATAAATATGTTGCACTATATCTATGAAACCTCTCGATCAGGGCTTCCCGAGGGGTAGCGAGAGCTCTTAGGATAACACTCACTATCCGATCAAGCACCTATACAGATGAGAGAAGTAATTGGCTCCTTGGTGCCCCTCACTCTCTGACCTTTTATCAGTCTCTGGGATAAAATCCTCAACAAAGCTCTTATCTCTAAAGCCGCAACTCTCCTCCGAATCATAAGCTCTTCTAGGCATATTCAAATTGCACAGATAACAAACAAGGTTACTCTATCAGATATTCAGCCTTAATATGAGTACGACTTTGATTTGTGGGCATGTATTCACTAGACACCCATTTTTCAACTCTCTATCACCCCGGGTTCCTAGAATTAGCTAAACCTAAGCTTTGATACCACTAAATATAACATCCTAAACCCGGTGTCACATTGGGCCTTAAGCCCAAACCCATTAGACATAATTTTTGTGACCAAGGTTAGCCTAAATCCATAATTTCATAAACCATATTAATTTAAAAAGAGTTATGCAGATATTCAAGCGTTACTTTGGAGCTCCAAATTTAAAACATAATAAGTCAAAAACATTCGATATAGATAAATCAAAAGGAGTTACAGATACAAAACATAAGGGTCCTATGAATACATTGCCCCTACAAATCTAAGTATTGTACTTTTCACATATTGATTTACTAAAGTCCTACTCCAATGGCTCCTTGCAAAGTACGTAGCAACATGAAGACACGCGTAAGGAAATAACAATTCCAAACGCTGAGCTTGAAAGCTCAGTGGATACACATATATATTCTACCATGCTTCATGCAGATCATAAATATAAGCATGTAGTCAAACAATGATTAAGCAGCATGAATATCAAGTGGCGCTACTCTAATCGCCTAAACATATAGAATCAACATGATCAATCATCCAATCAATTAAGGGCTCATAAGGCCCCACATACCAAACCATACCATTCTATACGGGAGTAAGGCTGGGTCACATAGCATCGGTACATACACTCTGGGTGAGGTCAGGTTACATAGCATCGAAATATACACCTTGGGTGAGGCTGGGTCATTTAGTATCAAAATATACACCTTGCTCAGAATCATCCCCGAGCACATACGGATGAGGCCCATGTCACATAGCATCGGTAACCTCTATCCGATAATCTTATCATGGAGTTGCAACACATTCTTAGGTATCTGAATCCCATCAACCAAGTGCTCACGCGACACAACTCAACATTACAATACCATTGCACGAATTACACAAGTCTAAGATCTATTTTATTCTTATTTATTCATATACGGGGTTGGACATCTGGTTTTTTAGTTTTACAACTCATTTCATACTTCTAGGGACCCATTGGGACCTTTACCTCGAATTATGGAACCCCCAAACGTAAACTCAATTTTCTTGGGCAGATTGCCCAACAGTACTGATACTCCTATATAGGTATCGGTACGCCCCTCTAAATATTGATACTCTTCCACGAGTACCAATACCCAAACTAAATTTAAAAGAAATAAATCTTCTAGCTGTACCGAAACACTTACCTCTGTATCGGTACTCAGTATTAGTACGTGAACCCCCCGTACTGATCCTCTTCCGTATCGTACCCTCACCTACCCATACCGGTACGCGAAAGCCTTTCTCAAGCAATGAAATAGTAGTACCGATATGCCCACTAGCATACCGGTACACCAAAATACTACTAGAATTTCATTTAAGTAAGGAGTACCGATACTCGGGTAGCTTTACCAATACGTTTTTCATAACTCGACTCCTTCCTTATAAAAGGGTATCAGTATTGATACAATCCGTACCAGTACGCAAACCTAGATTTCTAGATCTGAGGTTTAAATTTCTCATCTTTAACCCCAAACTAGCTTGGTAACCCCAAAGCTCGACCTACAACTTATGGAATGTGTTTAGAGTCGATTTCTACCAATTTTATAAGTTTTTTAACCTCAATTTTAGATTTTGCCATTAACACTCATCAAGATCGCTCAAGCATACGTAAATCACCAAAATGACATACAAAGAAATTATCCTTATAATATGCAAGAAAATAGGCAAAACGAGATTCTCACAACAAACTTCAAAGATCCTACCTTTAATGTGGCAGTTTGGGTGGAAGAATGGGTTTAAGGATAAAGGAGACAATCAAACCAATGTGACCTCACCTATTATCTGCATATGCAAAAAATTAAAGAGACTATGTCTCTCTTTGTCACCCCAAAAGTCTAGTTACCAAAATACCCTCATCCTCACTTCCATGCCCAATCCACAACAAAGGGAAACCCACTAAAGGCTCTACATATAGCCCAAAACGCAAGGCTCGCGACTCAAATTAACCCGACCTTCGGATTCTAAAACCTAGGCCATTAAAAATATCATCATATTAAAAAGATTAGAATAAATTATAAAAATTAGAAAGAAATATGAGTAAATTTCTAGTTAAATAAAGATATTTAGGACTAAAATGAACAAAATATAGTTATATTAAAAATATCAGACAAAATAAAGAAATGTGGGTCAATTCTGGGTTAAATAAAGACTTTAGGACTAAAATATAATTATATTAAAAATATCAGACTTAATTATAAAAAATAGAAAGAAATTAGGGTTAATTTTGGGTTAAATAAAACGTTCTAGGTCTAAATTGAACAAAAATATAATTATATTTAAAATATTGGACTAAATTATAAAAATTAGAAAGAAATTAGGGTTAATTTCATGTTAAATATAGATCTTTAGGACTAAAATAAACAAAAATAACATCATATTAAAAATATTGGACTAAATTATAAAAATTAGAAAGAAATTGGGGTCAATTTTGGGTCAAGTATAGATTTTTAGGACTAAAATAAAAAATATCTTCATATTATAAATATTGGACTAAATTATATAATTTTGAACGAAATGGGGGACAATTTTGTGTTAAATAAAGATTTTTAGGACTAAATTGAACAAGAACATCATCATATTAAAAATATTGGACTAAACTATAAAAATTATACCGAAATATGGGTCAAATTCGGGTTAGATAAAGATTTTAGGACTAAATTGAACAAAAATGTAATTATATTTAAAATATTTGACTAAATTATAAAAAATAGAAAGGAATTGGGGTTAATTTTGGGTTAAATAAAGATTTTTAGGACTAAATTGAACAAAAATATAATTATATTTAAAATATTGGATTAAATTATAAAAATTATAAAAAAGAGAGTAAATTTCGGGTTAAATGTAGATTTTTAGGACTAAAATAAGAAAAAATACCATCATATTAAAAATATTAGACTAAATTATAAAAGATAGAAAGAAATTAGGGTCAATTTTGGGTTAAATAAAGATTTTTAGGATTAAATTGATCAAAATATCACCATATTTAAATTATTAGACTAAATTATAAAAATTAGAAAGAAATTATTATCAATTTCGGGTTAAATAAAGATTTTTATGACTAAATTGAACAAAAATAAAAAATTGACAGATTTAACGTACAATTTGCCCTTTTTATTAAAGTCAATTGATTTTTTTAATAAAGTAACACATGTCACGTTCTGATTGGTTAATGAATTTTTTTAATGAGAGTTAATAATAGGGGCAACTAAGGTCACGATTTAAAGTTTAGGGAGCAAAATGTCTTGAAAAAATCTTTTTAGGGCAACTCAATACAAAGTGTGTACTTTAGAGGGCATTGGTGCCATTAAGGCTTCGTTTGTCAATTAGCAGATAGCTGATAGCATATTACATTAGCTGATTTGACTAGCAAATTGTATTAGTTGATTGTATAAAAATGTTTGGTAAAATTAACTAATAGTTGATAGCTGTTTGATCATTTAAACAAGTAAAATGACATATAAGGGCATGATTATATTAGATACTTGTTTGAATAGCTTATTAATTATCAACATTTTGTATCTATTAATATTAATTAGATTGTGAAAAATAAATTTATAATATAACATTACTAAGAATATTTGAAAGATTTATATAATAATTTATTATTTATATAATTATTTTTAATACAATCTAATTTATTGTTAAATTTAAATACAAATATAAATGTGTAAGAATAAAAAAACAAAAAAGTATTAGCTTACAAATTTCACAATCTAAATATGTGGGGTGAAAAATTAAAATAGAAAGGTTAAATTTAGGTTATTTGGAGATTTTTTATAATTTTTTGGAGTAAAAGGGTCTTTATAACCCTTATGTCAAAACCTTTGATTTCAAAAAGCTCCTATTAACAGCTTTTTCAAAATTAGAGGTTTTACCTCAATCCGCTATTCACCAAACATTCAAATTATCGGATTTGACTGGTCAAATCTCTAATTTTGGCTCAAATCGCTTTTTACCAAACATGAACTAAGCATTTTCAATTTAATAACTCAACTTTATACATTGAATTTTTTATCACTTTGAATTATTTTATTATTATTTTAATATACCATGGTATATTTTATTAATATAAAAATAAAATTATATTTTATTTTTAAATACAAAAATAGTTTAAAATAAAAATATCTAAAATTATCTAATTACCCTAAAATAAAACCCAAATCATATTCAATCCTTAATCCCCAATCCACAAACTCAAAACTCTTTTCTTCACCTTCACCGGTTAAGAACCCTAGATCACCACCCTTATTAGCTCAATCTACCTTTACCGGCATCACCTACCCTTATCAGCATTTAGGGGTGGCAACAAGGTGAGTAAGGGAAGGTTTTGCATTCCCCACTCCGTCCCCAACATTTGCGGGTATGATTTCGAGGAATCCCCATTAAACATTTTAAGGATTTTTTTCTAATATCAATCCGTTATAGATCCTAGTGGGTTTTGGTTGATCTTCATACCCAAATAAATAAATAAAACTTAATGCATTAAAATGAATACCCAACATTAGATCTCTAAAATTACAAATATAAATGATAAATTTAATGTAATACCCCAAAATTCACAGTACTGTTTAAGTGTCATTTAGTACTAAGATAAGTACTTAAAAGCTTACTTAGTGACTAAAATGACAAAAATACAAAAGTTAGGATTTCTCAATTATGGACTGTAGAAAAGAAGTTTCTGAGGTTTTAAAGTGTCATGTGATAGAGAACGAGTAAAATAGAATACTTGTAAAATTTGGTTAAAATCCAAGGAAAATTGGAATGGAAATTCAAGGTTAAAGTTTAGTGACCAAAATGATAAGTTTTAAAACTTGGGTGATAGAAGTGGAAATATAAAAAGTTAAAGGACCAAAGTTGTAATTTCCCAAAAGTTAGGTGTTTTATTTTATAAATAGATAGAGCACCTATAGGTGTGGATCGAATGAGGAATTACTGGTTTGATCCAATATTTCGATTATTGGGAAAATCGTAATCAAAGTTTAAGTAGAATTTGGATACCCAGATTGAACTGAAAAATTATGAAATTTTACCATATGATAGAGGAAGGTTATAAAAGTCATTTCCAAGTGTTTAATAATTTATCAGTAATCATTTTATCCTATACATGGATTAAACAGATTATGTAGAAAAATATGATATAGATTCCGGAAATAAAAATACAGAATAAGATATCGAATTTCGATCGAACTGCAAAGTTAAGCGTGCTTAAAACATAGGATGGGAGACCTATCGGGAAGGTCTTGTATCAGTACTTGAGATTGATAAAAAGGAATCAGTTCGAGTTAATATTATGTGTATGAATATCTGGTAAAAGATTATTAAGAGAAATTTATCCGATAAAGATTTTGGGTAAAATTATCAGTATATTGGACAAAGTCAAAATTTTAAGTTTGACTCTATAAATATGGAGATAAGGAATTTTTAGAATTTATTTGATAACCCGGTGAAGGGGATATTGTAGTGCAAGTAGTAAATGAATATCGGGAAGTTAGATCGAATCAAAATTTCAGAGGTTGTTCCATAGGTCATGGAAAATTTATAAAATATTATTTTATGAAATAAATTATTAATTGGATGATTGTGATCTAACTAGAATAGTTGGATTTTTACAAAATGGCAAAAATTTGTGATTTAAGTGACTAGTTTTGGTAATTTGGTCACAATGGCAATTTTGAAATATTTTGAAAGTATCATGGGCAATATGATAATTTCCCATGTGAAAGCATTACTCTAGTTTGGTTAGAGTTGAATGGAATTTGGTTGGAATTGAACTAGAATGACAACTAGTAAATATGAATCCAGTTCGGGGACATTTTGGTAAATTGGAATAAAATGAATTAAAAATTCATTTTTAATTTCTACATGTGGCATAAATTAATAAAAGATGAACAAAAGTGTTCATCTTCTTCCCTCCAATTCGAAATACAAGAGAAAAATAAGGGAAAATACACAAATTTTTCTCCAAGCATTTTGAAGGCTCCCCGAACAAGATTCAAGGTATGTTTTTGGTAGAAAGTTGATCTATTTTCAATTCTCCTTCATTTGATAGAAATTTTATCAAGAGTTGTGAAGATTTGATTATATTCTAGAAGAGAGAGAAAATAAGGTTTCATGTTCCATGTTTAGATTGAAGTTTGATCTATGCAAATCTAGTGTTGTAGAAATGAAATCAAGCCTAGATTGTGATTAATTTCATGTTTAATGACTAAAAACCCTAACCCTAGAATTTGGGATTTTATTTAGGGTTTTTAAATTGATAATGAAAATAAAAGATTGATGATATTAGAAGCTTGATTTTGATGTTAGAATGAAAAATCCTCAATTAGTCTTTTAAGTGACCATTTTGGTATACATGGAAAAATTTAGAGAAATATTTTGAAAATTATCCTAGTGATGGATTTGAAGAGATTATGAATTTAGAAGTTTAATTATGGCATTTGGAGTAAAATAAAGTCCTTGAAAAGCTTAGACACCCAAATTTGGTATGTAGGAATAAATTGGGGGTTTAAATGTTAATTATTGGAAATGAAGATTATATGTTGGAAAAATTATTTTGAGCATGTTAGAATGTTGTTTGAATGAAAAAAAACATTGGAAAAGTTTAGTGACCATTTCGGCCAAAGGTCAAAATAAAAGGAAAAATTTGAGAAAAATGATAAAAATTTTGGATTGAAAAATTAGTACAAGTTTCCCAACTTTTGTGTAGAATTAGTGACTAAAATGTCACTTTAGAAAAAGTTAGTGGATTGAAGGACATTGAGTAAGAGTTAGTGGAAAATGTTAGAATTATGGAGAATTGTGATTTGGGCTTGACTAATTTGCAAAAGTTGCAAAATGGTCACTAGGGACCAATTCGACAATCTTAAAAGTTAGAGGATTGAATATGAATTTGTATAGAATTGGTGTGTATTTATGTTATTAAGGATGTTGGAGATGTGAAATTGATATTAGAATGCTAAACCGATGTTAAATTGAATTAGTAACCATTTTGACAATTTGTCAATTTTAAGGTACCAATTCAGAAATGATATTTTGGATAAGGACTAAATCTAAATTTTTAGTTGTAATGATAGAATTAAGGTGTTAATGTTTAATTGAGGACTAATTTGCAAAGTTAAGAAATTTGGATCCTTACCTTTGCATTATTAGTGACCATTCAATAAAGAAGGAAAAATTAGAGGGAACAATTACGAATAATTATTTGATGAAGAATGTGATAAGTTGGCGGGTTAAAGCAAATAATGGGACTAAATTGACAAGTAGAGAAGTAAGGAGAAGTTAGTATAAAAGTTGAAGTTAATTATGGAAGCTGTGTAGAAAACTGGATTATGGCAGTAAATTGAAAATTCACCATAAATTCTAAAAAAATGTTTAGATGGTGAATTTTATACCGATGTAAATATTTGTTCGTCTAGTTTTGTGTCCAACAAACGGAAACTAATTTCGAGTTTCGAGTCAAAATATATGAATTTTTAAGTGACAAAAGGTCAAAAAATAGAGCACCAGGCTGTTCCAAATCTCAGCATTGTAATCGACTTAGAAAATTTGCCATAAATCGTATGAGTTGAATTTGAGATATTAATTTATATGGTTGAAAATCTTATTGAATCTAATTTCTTCCAGAACAAACAAAATTGAATTCCGAGTTGTAGATTATTTTATAGAAATATTTCTTTGAAGGTAGTGCAATTTGCTAGAAAATAAGAATTTATACATTTTGTACCTAAGGTTAATTAGTAAACTTGAAAAGAGTTAATGGACGTTCTAAATAGTTGTTAAGGACCAAAATGAGTTTTGGACAGTATAAGGAAGGAAAGAGGAAATTTGTATATTCGAATGATTATAATTGATAGTATGTTTGAAAAATTGTTAGATTTGAATCTAACAAATGTTGTTTATATTTATGTGATTAATGAAGTTTGGATCCGAATCAAAAGAATGTTCGAGGTACCATGAAAGAAAAGATCGAATAGAGCATAGTGAGGCAAGCTAATAAATGGCCCAGGTGAGTGTATTTTATTTATTTACTATATATATATATATATATGAGATGAATGAATGCAATTTTATCTGTTTATATATATATAATGTGAAGAAGACATGCAATAAGTCAACTTTGATAATAATGAAAATGTATGTTGAACAAAGAAATATTAAATGGCATATATGATACATGGATATGGAATAATGATTTATCTAAGTTAAATTGGATTTCAGATTTTGGGTATGAAATGCCCATTATCAAATTATGGTTGATAGTTTTGATGAATTGGATACTCCAGATGAAATATGAGATGTGAATTGCCCTATTATATGAACAATGATAATTGATCTATAAGGAAATAAATTTACCCAAGTACTAGTGTGAAGTCTTGGTATAATTGGATATCCAAAAAGAGTCATAGCAGCTGCGAACCAACACTACGGTGCTGAGATAAAGTAGGCACTACGGTGCTAAAGGGAAAGTAGGCACTACGGTGCTGAAGGGAAAGTAGGCATTACGGTGCTGAAGGTATGAGGAGCAAAGAGTGTCATCGAG
Source organism: Hibiscus mutabilis (assembly GCA_019671005.1). Lineage (NCBI taxonomy): Eukaryota > Viridiplantae > Streptophyta > Magnoliopsida > Malvales > Malvaceae > Hibiscus > Hibiscus mutabilis. Next base: position 43,081,321 of record CM033726.1, on the reverse strand, counting down.
TATGTACTTACCATCAGACGCTACAGAGTTGTAGACACTACGGTGTCGGACTCGTATACCATAGGTTTACATGAGAATCTTTGGTATAGTTGGATATCCATAGGGTCTTAGTAGCTGTGTCAAAGCACTACGGTGCAGGAATGACTCAACGGAGTCAGTTCAAACACTACGATGTTAAAAGGCACAAAATGTGCTAGGATGAGGAGCAAAGGGCATCCTCGAGTACGTACTCATCTCAATCGCTTTAACGATGTAGATGCTACAACGTTGTAGACACTACAATGTCGTGATGACTCGCATACCATGGCATCACATGATTTTGTACTTTGGGCTATGATAAAAGAAATGATATGCAAATGATTGCATAATGAAAATATGACTATGTTATGCAAATGATTGCATAACGAAGGTATGGATATATGGACATGGTATGTAAATGATTACGTGATAAAGCATGACTACTTGACGTTCATGAACCATTGATATCATGATTCTATGATAGAGTTGACAGATGATATGCATCATATTGAGAGCATGTATATGTTAAAGAAATTATTGTGCATGTGAATACCTAATAAACATAGAACAATGATGGCATGATTTTATACTTTGGCTATAATACTTGAAATGCATTATGGCCAGTAGTTAAGCTAAAAAGTTTAATGTACATAAGATGGGTGGGACAGATGGAATCCTATGATTACAATAATATAATGGTTAAAAGAGCTATATATGATTAAAATATTATTAACTGCAATTGGAAATCGCTTGCCAATCTGTAGGGTTGAGTTAATTATAATCATTGGTTTGTATTGTTATAGTTATACCGCACTAAGTTATATTTAACGTGTGCTTTGTGTCACACGTAGGTACTTTTGCTAGATAGCAGAGGATGAGCTACACATCAATGGATCAAGCTAGTTGATATTATCAATAAGTATCACCACATCCTAGCCTAGTGGGGCATGTATAGATATTAAATAGGTAACCATTCAGAATGATCTAGCATTATGACTTAGTTTGAAGAATTAAAAATAATTAGAAAAGATGCTTTGAATGGTTTTTAACTTAGTTGGTTGTTTATCATGTAGTGATTATGAAAACTGAGAAAGGGCCAACCACTGAACTACTTTGTTGAGGTTTAAAAAAAGTTTACAAGTTAGAAAATCAGTTAGTAACATCTTTAATGTGTATTCGGATGTCGAATATACGTTGAGGGTGTTACATTTAGTTTTACAAACAACAAACAAACCATTTCAAAAGTATAAAACATAACTAAAATATTAACTATTGAAACATGGCAGCCTTCTAAAAGAAAATATGTAACTGTCAACAATCTCTAGAGCAGGTGGTTAAAGCTCTCAGTTGATACCCTCCTTTCCCCTATGTTGTGGGTTCAAGACCCATTAGGAGCAAAAATCCCCTTCCCCTCCCCTAGGTAGAAATTGTTTAAAAGAAAAGAAAACATATAACTAATAATCTACAGTTCCAAATCATGATCCGTTTGTTTTAAAAGGAACTAGATTCGATAATCTTTTTTCAACCATATAAACTATATATTCTAATTTTACTCATGCGATTTATGGCGAATTTCTGAAGTCACAACCATTGTTGTTTTTGGAAACAGTCTATTGTTTTTTCTTTTGACCTTTTCTCACTCAAAAATTAATAACTCCTAATATATAACTCGAAATCAAGAATCATTTGTTTTAAACGAATCTAGACTTCCGTATGGTTATAAAAATATAAGGCTCACTTCTTGACTTATCTTGTAAAAATTTTGGTAATTTTTCAAAGACACTGCTAAAACTGTTTTCGAAGGAATTGGCTGCCAAATTTTTATGACTTTTCAATATTTAAATATTCGTATAGTCTAAAGTACATATCAAAACCGATCATCGTATATTTTAAACAAAACTAGACCGAATCACGTTTACAAGGATGTATAAACCACTTTCTAATTATTTTTATGAAATTTACGGAGAATTTTTAAACTTACTCTAGCTATAGAAGATTTAGGGTTCTTGGGGTATATAGGTGCAAAAGAAGATGCAACTTTTAAGAAATTTATTGGCAAATGGATGAGTGACTCCGACGATTGGATAAATGATGTCGGTAAAGATAATGCCGGCAGGGGTTAGGCCTTCAAAGGTGAAAGTGGTGTCGATTTTGTCATTTTGGATTTAGGGTTTGAGTTTGAGAAATAGAATGGGTTTTAATCTTAAATTTTTATTTTAAATATTTTTAAAACCATTTTTATATTTAATAATAATAATAATAAAATTTGTTTTTTTCTTTTATTTTAAATCTTTTTTTATATTTAATAATAATAAAATATAAGGTAAACTACACCACATACCACTCAACTATGGCCCCTGAGTCGAAAATGCCACCGAACTTTAAAATTGTTCAAAACTATCACTGAACTTTAATATGTAACTCGAAAATACCACTCCGTCGTTAACTCTTAACACCCCCCATTAAGTCAAAACGACGTCGTTTTGGTGCGACTGTTTTGAAGCCTAATTTAGGCCAAAACGACATCGTTTTGCTACAGGAAATTATTAAAACCATGTGCTTGGAGGGGTTTGAACCTAAAACCTTCAAATGTCAGGGCTAAGCCTTAACCACTAAACCAACTTGATTTATATAATGTTTTACCAAAAATATTATATATCTCAAACTACTTGAGATTAATTCAAATTATTTTATGAAATAAATAACACTATAAATGATATAAAAATATAAAAATATAAAATATATTATTTTTAGATATTATTAATAATATAAATATTTTATTTTTAAAACCCCCAAAATATTCATAAAAATAATATATTTATATTATTAATAATATATAAAAAAACCTTAAACTATTAACCCATAAACTCCAGCCCCCTAAACCTTAGAGTTTAAGATTTAGGGTTTTTTTATATATTAATGTTATGAATATTTTGGGGTTTTTTTAAATAATATATTTATATTATAAATAATATATAAAAATACAAAAATAATATATTTTATTTAAATTATATAATCTTATCCATTTGGTTCAACCAAATTATTTTACGAAAAAAATAATACTAAAAATAATATTAATAAATAAATAATATAAAATATATTATTTTCATAATATCAATAAAAATATATTATTTTTATGGTTTTTTTACATATTATTTATAATATAAATATATTATTTTTTAAAAATATTCTTTAAAATAATATTTTTATTAAAATAATATATTTATATTATAAATAATAAAAAAACCTTAAACCCCAAACCCTATACCTCAAACCATAAGGTTTATGGTTTGAAGTTTGGGCTTTGTAGTAAGGTTTAGGATTTAGGATTCGGAGTTTTTATATATTATTTATAATATAAAGATATTATTTTTATGAATATTTTTAAGTTTTTTTTAAAATAATATATTTATATGATAAATATTATATAAAAATAAAACAATACACTTTTATTTATATATATTGATATATATATAAATAATATATTTTATATATTTTATATTATTTATAGTGTTATTTATTTCATAAAATAATTTGAATTAATCTCATGTAGTTTGAGATATATACTATTTCTAGTAAAACATTATATAATATCAAGTTGATTTAGTGGTTACGGCTTAGCCCTTACATTTGAAGGTTCTGGGTTTAAACCCCTCTAAGCACATAGTTTTAATAATTTTTCTCTAGCAAAACCACGTCGTTTTTGCCTAAATTGGGCTTCAAAACAGCCACACCAAAACGACGTCATTTTGACTTAACGGGATGGTAAGAGTTAACGGCGAAGTGGTATTTTTGAGTCACATATTAAAGTTCAGTGATAGTTTTGAACAATTTTAAAGTTCAGTGGCATTTTTGACTCAGGGGTCATACTTGAGTGATATGTGGTGTAGTTTACCCTAAAATATATTATGCCATACCAAAGTAATAATAAAATAATTCGAATAACCAATATAAGAACAATTCGAAAGTTCAGTTATTAAACTTAAAATTTTAAAAGTTGAGTAAGTAAAATAAAAGTGAGAATATAGTTGAGTAATAAACGGTCTAATTTACCTTAGAGTTTAATTTGTTTAGGTAATAGTTAGGTATCGGGCTCAATGTTTTAAAGGGTGTGAGTTTAGTTTTGTGGGTACTCGGGTTTCGGTTTTAAGTTGTAATATGGACATTTGTATTTAGGCTATTTATTTGGAAAATGGATTGTTTATATATATATATATTGAATTAGTTTTATTCATATATTATATTATGGGTAATTATTCAATACACAAGCAATAGAAACAAAAAAAGTTTTCCCAAGCGCCTTAATTTTAGAGTTTAAAAGTTGGAGTTTAAGTTTAGTAGTTTAACATTGATGAATTGTGGTTAGAATTTAAAGATTGCGATTATAATTTAAGTTTTATAAGTTAAAACTTAAATCACTAATCATATTACACTAAACTCTAAACTTTAACATTTAAACCCTAAATTCTAACCACACCAACTAAATTTTAAACTCTTAAACCTAAACCCAAAATCTAACCCTAAAATCAAGGTGATGAAACCTTTTTGTTTTAATAAATATAAATCATTATATTATTTAATATTGGGTGGGATAAAATTAGGTAACTACGGTGAGGCATGCTTCCAGTCGCAATGAGGAGTTGACTTCGGTTGATTCAAATGCATGTTCTTGGACCACTTTGTTTATATACTACCTGTTTTCTTTTCATTGTTTTCCTTTTCATCGTTAAACTTTCTTTGGGTTTATTTTGAATCTTTTCTCTGACTCAAATAGTTTATTTCATCTCCTCTTGCTGAATTGTAGCGACGAAGGCAAGATCCTATCTCTTGATATGGCCGTTGATCACAAAGGTAATTCGCCTTCTAATTTCCTTTTTCGTGCATCGATCTCTTCTTTTTAGTCTTCAATCTTCATCAGCTGTTTATCAGTTTATGTTTCCTCTCCTTTTTTTGTAGGAAAAGCTATTGTGATTATGGGAGTTAGTGGCGCTGGCAAATCGTAAACCCCCCTTTGTTTTCGCTTTGTAATTTTTCATTCATAATTGAAAGCTGAATCTAGGAATTATTTTTTTCATTTATTCTCAAATATATGGGGAATAGAAAAAGTTATATATTGATTTACTCATACTCTGTAGTCCATTTATCTTCAAATGTCATCGAAATTCAAAACTATCATCATGCCATAAGTTTGAATAGAAATCTTCTGCCTCTGCCCTCGGTGCCCTTATGGGCATGGTGTAATTTTTAGGATTTAAAGTTTATGGTTTAATATTTAAAATTTAGGATTAGAGCTTAAAATTCAATTTTATAGTGATGGGTATAGAAAGGGGCCGAAAATTTTTGTCCCATAAGTTTGTTGTCCTGCACCAAATGAATGTTTCAGATTATAATGCCATGTTTTTTTAGGATACATCTCGTTTTATTTGTTTGTAACTTTTCATCACCCGATCAAAAAAGCCCTCTATACTCTTCACCCAATTTCACAGATTTCCCCCCGAGAATTATACCTTTCTACAAACTTTGAAGAGATATGAATAGAGTACATTAAAGGGGAAGTAGACATACACTCTTGTTAATTATTCATGGCCACATCTGATTATCCCAACAGCAACAACATAGCAATTGCCAAACATGAACTTTAATGACACCCTTTTGATATTTCCTAATAGCCATCTCTTGATGATGATAATTCTATCACCATGTTGTTATTTGCAATTATGGGGTTTTGACATATTACCATGGTACGTAGTAAAAAAAAAAGTTTTGCTTTGATTCAGTCTTTCAAATAGAACTTTTCCAAAAGTTTGATTATTTCTTGATATGGCTCTCATTTTCACTTGATTCTCCCATGACATTTTTTATAATGTTGTAGTTCATGTAACAATATGAATTGTACAGGTAACAATATGACCACCCTACTCATGCTCTTCTACTTTGTGTGTATAACCAGCACAATAGGTGAGATGTTGGCCAAAGTTTTGAACTGTAGTTTTCTTGATGCTGATGATTTCCATTCACTGTTAAACAAAGGTAAGTTGGCATGGCTATTGAGCATGAATCACAGTGTTTCTCTTTTTATATAATGTGTGTATGTGTGTATATATATAGCATTAAATTTGTTACCGTCTTAAACATTTATGTTCATTTAAATACACAGAAAAGATGAGGCAAGGCATTCCCCTCTCAGATGAGGATCGAATTCCTTGGCTAGAAATGCTACGGGATGTTCTCAAAGATAAATTAGAAGATGGAAAAACTGTGATACTTGGGTGTTCTTCACTGCAGAAAAATTACAGAGAAATTCTAAGATCTGCCGATGCAGATTATGTACTCGGGAGCTATGCTAGCAGGGTGCAGTTTGTTCTATTGGATGCCGAGGCCGATGTCCTTGCTGCTCGGCTCGAGAAAAGAGCTGCAGAAGGGAAACATTTCATGCCGGCAGCACTTCTGCAATCACAACTAGAGTTGCTTCACATAGATGAAGGGGAAAGGATATTTAAAGTGGATGCCACCTTAAGCCCTCTAGTCATCGTAAGCAAAGTAGAAACATTTATGTTCTCAGATTCTGATAAACAGTCCACTGGAAATAGGGATTTTAAAACAAGTTAATAATCTATTGAGTTGCAACTGCAACTACATCACAGTGTATTAACAACTGTATTTTATTTGAGCAATAATGGAACGTCGTATTCGTACTCGGGGTCGAATGTCTCAGGCCTAAAGCTTCAAAAATTCATAAAATTTCAAAAATTCAGAAAAATCTCATTATTTGAATATCACAATTGTTTTTCTAAGTTTCTTTAAAATTATAATAAATTGTTTAAAAATATGCACATACAATTCATAAAAGAAAATTAATAAAAAAGTAAAATTCTGATATATTTTTTTAAAAATGAGATTTTTCTTTGGATTTTAAGATGTTTTTAGGTTTTCCTATTCTCCTTTTTAGATTTAATATAAATTTAATAAATATATATAATATTAACAAAATCTTCGATTAAATTGGTGACAAAAATCAACTTGACATAAACATAATTGAGAAATGATAAAAATGTTCGTTCTTTTTAAGTTACAATTGCAATTATTATGGGGGAGGGGGGTCATTTTGTCTTTTTATACTCTAATATAATTCTTTAAATCTATATTCAGTTTTGAAATGACTAAATTTTCACTTTTTAATTACAATTGATATTATTAAGGCAGTCTTCTTCTTTTTTATTTTCATTCTTTTATATAATTTTTAAATAAAATAATTAAAAAATACATCATCAAAGATCGAACACTTGTTAAATAGTATTCATATACATTTTTTGTATCATTTTACTCGTTATCATTAACAAATATTTTTGTTTATATATATATATATATTTAATCGCTCACGATGGCTGTGGTAAAATCTATTTTTTAAAAGTACTCATAAATCAGGCCGTGAAATGAAAGTTTTTGATATCTTTCATACCTTTTGTACTGTACACGTTTGAAATTTATTGTTACCCCTTTCAACAAAAAAAGTATTTAATTATATTTAGATCGAACACCATTTTTTAAATGGATAATAGTAATAATTAGAAGATGGTACATCAGATCAGATCGAACAATGAAAACAATTATCTCAGAATAAACCGAGTAAAAAAAAAAGTATTATTGGAACGCAAAGCTCAATTAGCTAATGTATGGGACACTACATTAACTATTCGACGAATCAAAACAAGTGAGAAATTACAATTATTAGCAAGTAATGATCGAGCCTCACTAAGGTGGAAATCAAGAACTGACACGTCCAATCGCGAAACTCAGAGTAAGAGTTTTGAAGGCCAAAATAAGTTTTCTAAAAATTTAAAAGCTTAAACGAAAATTTTAAATTATTTTGAGGGTTTAACTAAATTTTTTAATAATTTGAGAGATTTAATTAGAATTTTTAAAACTTTTAAGAGAGAATTTAATTAAAAATATTCAAACTTTTGAGGCTTAATATGAATTTTTAAAAATCTTGAGGGGGCAAAATTAATTTTTTTTGAGGGTTTAACTAATTTTTTTAATAATTTTGAGATATTTAATCAGAAATTTTAAAACTTTTAAGAGGGAATTTAATTAAAAATATTTAAACTTTTGAAACTTAATATAAATTTTTAAAAATTTTGAGGAGGCCAAATTTTTTTTTAAAAAATTAGGGGTAGAATTCAAATTTCTTAAAATTTTGGGAGGCATGGCCCCTTCTAGTCCTATAGAGGTTCCGCTCCTGGACACGTCCTCATTATCCCGATTCAGCTTGTTGACAAGCATGGCTACATCGATCTCAAAGATGAATGTAGATAGAGGTGGCAATCAGGTCATTCGGGTTGTTTTGGGTTAGGTCATTTCGGGTCTGTTTGAAATATGTTCGGGTCGGTCGGGTCTGGTTCGAATTTAGTACGGGTATATGATAAGTCGGAACTGGTTCAGGTATTAGTTCGGGCCAAAATTGGATTGGTTATTTTCGAGTCGGTTCAATATCGGATCAGTCACTTTCGATTTCGGGTCAGGCCAACCTTTAAATTTTCGAGTCAATTTGTTTGAGTTGGGTGTGATTCACAAAGATTTCGTTGATGCAGAAGATCGTGTAAGTGGAGGATATAGAAGACTTGAAGGTGGAGGTATAACAAATTAAGCTTAAAGGTGTTTGAAGACCTTGAACTTGTGTAAAAAAAATCAATTAAGCCCTTAAACTTTTTTTGCACCCAATTAAGCCCTCAAACTCAAGGAAAAAAAATCAATTTGGCCCTTTGACCAACGTTGACCGTTGACTTTAACGGTTTTTTTAATATTTCTTGGCATGTGTCGCAACAGGATAATGCCATTTTTCATTTTTAGAATTTTTTAAACTTTAATTTTTTAAAAAATATAAAAATAAAAAAATCTTAAAATTTTAAAAATTATGGAAAATTATTTTAAAAATATAAAAATATTTTTTTAATTTCAAAATTTATTCAAAATAATAAATAACAATTTTTCAACAGACTAAAATATTTTAAAAAATTAAAATAATACATATTATTATAAAATTATAAAAAATTGAAAAAATATTAAATAATAAAATTTATTTTAAAAATTATAAAAAAGTAAAATTTATTATAAAAAAACAAAAAAACTTTTATTTTTTTATATTTTTTCAATTTGTTTTTTTATAATTGTATAATAATATTTAATATTTTTATTTTTTAAAAAATATTTTAATCTTTTGAAAAATTATTATTTATTATTTTTAAATAAATTTTGGAATTAAAAATATTTTTAAAATAATTTTCATGAATTTTTTAATTTTTTAAGATTTTTTCAAATTTTTATATATTTTTAAAAATTAAAGTTTAAAATTCCTAGAAATGACAAGTGGAATTATCTTGTTGCAACACATGCCAAGAAGATTAAAAAACGTTAAATTTAACGGTCAACGTTGGTTAAAGGGCCAAATTGATTTTTTTCTTGAGTTTGAGAGCTTAATTGAGTGCAAAAAAGTTTAGGGGCTTAATTGATTTTTTTTTGTAAAAGTTTAAGGGCTTATTGAATCCTTAAGCCAATAAATAATTAGTTAAGCTTTTTGTGTTGGGATGATCAATCAATTGAGAAAGTGGCCAAGAGGGGGTGAATTGACAATTTAAAATTTTGGAAGCAATTTAAGAAAGTATGAACAATGAGACACAAGGATTTATAGTAGTTCAACCTTCTAACAAGGTCTACGTCCACTAACTTAGCTTCCTACTAAGGATTTCAACAATTTCACTATGAAATCTTCCCCTTTTCTAGGCTTAGGAGGCAACCATTACAACTTCAAAGCTTTCTACCCAAAGCTTTGAAAGATTCACTCTTTTACAAAGTAAGAAAATGACAAATGAATAAAACCCTCACAAGGTAAATATTTGCCCAAATTACAAGATCACACAACCCAAATTTGACAAAAGAAATAATACAAATTTGTTCACTCAAGTGGGTTTACAAAGAATTTGACTCTAATAGCTCAAGGGATGGATTTTTGCTTGAATGCTTGATAGTTGTTCAATGGATGTTCAATAGTTGTTGTAGCAGCTTTGAAGACTTGTATTTATACCCTCTCATTGAATTCTAACCATTTGGGTGGTTGAAGTCCTTAATATAGCCGTTGGGGACCATTTTTCCCGCAATAAATGCTGTATGGTGACCAACTGTATCGGTACGCAAAGAACCGTATTGGTACATGTCAAAAGAAGAAAGAGTCATTGTGCAATAGCGTATCGATACGCGTAAGGTCATATCGAAATGGTCATAGTGTAAAATCAGGGGAGTACCGATACGGGGTAGCCGTATCGATATGAGTTTTTCTCACTGGAATCTGAGGTAAAAAAATGCATCGGTACGCTTAGGGGGCGTACCGGTACGGGTAACTGAAAATCAAAGTTCGTTAATTCCAATAATTGACAAGGCAACGGTCAAAAAATTAAATGCAAAGATTTTGAAAATCTCAGCACACTGTATCGAAACAGTAGTGACTGTATAGGTACGGGTAAGCAATAACTTAAACCCAGATGAATGCCGTATCGAAACGGATGTGGCCGTATCGATACACATAGTTTAAAACACGAGCCCAGATGAAGGCCGTATCGAAACGGGATTAGCCGTATCGAAACGGTTTGCAAAATAAAATTCCAATATCTAAAATCCATATCGAAACGGTTTGCAAAATAAAATTTCAGTAGCTAAAATCCGTATTGAAACGGGCATAGCCGTATCGATACGCCTGGGCTATTTGTTGAATTTGGATTGAAATACTTAGAAATATTTTTGTGTTTAAGTCTTGGACTTAGAAAAACTTTTCCTTGTCATTTTGTGAGACTTTTGAATAAATAAAAAAATTATTTTCTTTTACAATTTAGTCCTTAAACAATTTGTTATATCAAAATCAAATATAGGTTTTACAATCTCCCCCTTTTTGATATAACAAAACCTAAGTAAAATTTTTAAGTATCTTTGAAAAGTTTGAAAATACTCCCCGTACTTTGAAAAATTTTAAAATATTTAACTCAATTTCTTCTCCCCCTTTTTGTTAGATCAAAATTAATGGGATATAAAATTTAAAACAATAACTCCAAGCAATTTAAAGCAAATAACATATTCATTAAACATTAAGCATAATTCAAAGCATAAAAAAAACAAATCCAACTCAAATCCTAAAACATAAACCAAAAGAAATCAAAGCATAGGAGTACATAAAACATAAAAACAAAGGTGCATAAACTAATCCTAATATGATATGAAGTGCAATATGCCTAAGGTGCGTCTCCATCGTTCGCATCGTCTTCATCCTCTTTATCTTCATCTTCATCATTTGCGTGGGTGCCAAGAGATTGACAGAACTTGCCATGAAAAGCCGTAAGAGTGATATCCATGGAGTTTTGGCGATTTTCAATAGCCGTCACTCTCTCCTCCAAAGATGTAAATCGAGTGTCAATCGCGTCAAAACCGGAATTCATGGTCATATTCAAAAAGGCAATAGAGGTACCCAAAGATGAAAATTGCTCATTGAGGTAGGCCATAAGAACATCATGATTAGGTTGGGCCATTGGAGCTTGTGGAACCGGAACCTCTTGAGGAGCCGCCGCTTGTTCGGGTTGAACACCACCGGAAAGATCGACATTCCGAACTCATTCTCCATTATAGTATGTGAACTTTGCTCGGTGAAGGGAGCGCTCATCAATAGGATCGGTGAGTGGCTCAGGAGAATCATAAGAACAATCAACTCCCATATTGTGAAAGATAAAGCTCAAGGCGATGCCATAGGTGAAGGATCTAACAAGAGTCGTGTGGCAATGTTGCACAAGGTAGACGATCTCCGCAAACATGATTTGAGCAAGGTTTTGTCGCTTACCATCACGAAAACAACGGATCCAAAGGTCATCGACTTGTCAGATCGTAAAAAATTTGCCATCGGATGGACGGAACCACCAAGTGATCATGAGGTGTAGGATGCGATCATAGGCATCTAGCACGGTCACGGAGCCATTAAGAACGTAGCCTAAAGAGTCCTCATTATCAATTCCCGTATCCTCAAGACCCAAAAAATTGGCTAAAATGGTTGAATTAATTTGAAATTTCTTACTTATAAGGTAAGATTCAATAGCAACAACTTCGGTTTTATTTGTATTATAGATACACCAGGCATTGGAGTAGAAAATCAAAACAAGGTTTTGGTATAAAATCCTGAGTAAACTCAAAAATTGCATAAATTTCCATTGTTGCATTAAAGCAAGATATTTGAATTGAAATCTTTTCGAAGATAGAAAGGGGATAGAAACAATACGCTCTCGGCGAATTTTGTAACTTTGGTAATTTTTAAAATCATCCATGACATTTGGAAATCTCGGTTCATTAAAATAATTTTGATAAATATGGCAATATCAGGTCGATTACCATTAGGTTTGGGATATTGAGTAAGCGGAGTGGAGCTAGAGGCCATATCTTTTCGTGCTCGTTTCTTAGGGGCCATTATCTGAAAACAAAATTGAACCAAAACACAATGTATGAATAAATCAACACATTCAATCCAATAATTAATCCAATGATCAAGGTATTGTTAAAAATCTATATAATATAGTTTAAAAATCTATACAAATATAAAAAGATTTTTTGGTAAAATAAAAACTTGAAAAATACTTTTGAAAATATACAGTATAATTTTATATTCGAACCAAAATTTTCAAATTTGATTTTTTTTACAAAAACTTTGAAAACAATATTATGTACATTCTAAATATCTATTTTAGATTCAAAAATAGTATATAGATATGAACGAAAATTAAAAGAAAAGAAAGTTAGGTTATACCTTGAATATGGATTTAGGATGAATGAGAAGATGATGATGCACAACTTTATGATATTGCTTAGGGTTTGAAGAGAAAATCAAAAGCCCTCAAAAGATTTTAGGTTTTGTGTGAGAAGATAGAAGAGATTGAGGGGGTTTTTATTAGGGATTTTTGTATCTAGGGTTTTTAGAAAAGATAAGAGTTTGAGTTAAAGTGAAAAACCCTCTTTTAATGCCCCTAAATCTGCCCAGTGACTGTGCGTACTGATACGCCACATGGCTTATCGAAACACAGTATCGAAACACTTAACAACCATTTCGATACGCGACCCCATACCGGTACAGGTAAAATTGTACCAAAACTTGTTCTTCAACCCGTATCGATACGCGGAACACCGTATCGATATGCCTGTGCCAGAAATGTCATTTTTGACAGTAAGTTGCTCAAAAAATCAATTTTACTCGAATCAAAATGCATGGAAATGATATGAGAATATAATGTATGAGTATAAATAGATGCATACTCCCCCTAGCAACAAGCATAAATGCATAAAGGAGCAAAAACACATAAGCAATCAATCAAATTTAAGCAAATTTTAAGACCTAAAAGGCTCTAAGGCTCAAGATAGGCTAGTTAAACCTAACTTTCTCCTAAGAGACCAAAAACACTCTTTATCTAAGGGTTTGGCAAAAATATTGGCTAGTTGATTCAAGGTGTCTACATACTCTAGAACAACATCGTTTTTCAAGACATGATCTCTAATGAAATGATGTCTTATTTCTATATGTTTGGTTCTAGAATGTTGGATGGGATTCTTAGTGAGACATATGACACTAGTGTTGTCACACTTAGAGGGATGGTTCCTACATCAATTCCATAATCTAAAAGTTGTTGCTTCACCCAAAGGACTTGAGCACAACAACTTCTGGCTGATATATATTCCACTTCAGTGGTAGATAGTGCTACACTATTTTGTTTCTTAGAGAACCAAGATATAAGCATACGACCTAGGAATTGACAAGTACCGGAGGTACTTTTTCTATCTATCTTACACCCTCTATAATTCGTATCCGAATAAGCATGCAAATCAAAGGAGGAATCTCTAGGATACCAAAAGGCTAAACAAGGTGTGTCTCTAAGGTATCTAAAGATTCTCTTAACGGCTATAAGGTGCGATTCTCTAGGACTAGCTTAAAATCTAGCACACAAGCAAATACTAAACATAATGTCGGGTCTACTTGTGGAAAGATAAAGCAATGATCCAATCGTAGAGCGGTAAAGCTTTAAATCAACACACTTACCTCATTCATCTTTGCCAAGCTTTGTAGAAGAGCTCATTGGTGTGGCTTGAGGTTTCACATTCTCCAAGCCAAACTTCTTGAGCATGTCCTTGATGTACTTTGCTTGATTGATGAAGATGCCATCCTTCCTTTGTTGAGAGCTCCCCCATCATGCTCATTTCGAACTCACCTTGCATTAACTTAGCAAAATCTTGGCAAAACAATTCATTAGTAGAACCAAAAATTATATCATCAACATAGATTTGAACTACTAAAATGTCTGCCATTTCTTTTAATAAATAGTGTAGTATCCACCTTTCATTTGTTAAAACCTTTTTCAATTAAAAAAACTTGATAATCTTTCATACCAAGCTCTAGGAGCTTGTTTCAAACCATATAAAGCTTTTGAGAGTTTAAAAACATGGTTTGGGTATTTTGGATCTTCAAAACCGGGTGGTTGTTTTACATACACTTCTTCATTAATAAAACCATTTAGAAAAGCGTTATTAACATCCATTTAAAAAAGCTTAAATTCATGATAACATGCAAATGCAAGAAGCATCCTAATAGCTTCCATTCTAGCTACGGGTGCATAGGTTTCATTAAAATCGATTCATTTCTCTTGTGTGTAACCTTGAGCAACAAGTCTAGCCATGTTTCTCACTATGTTACCACTCTCATCTAGCTTATTTCTAAAAACTCATTTAGCTCCTATAGTAGACTTATTACTAGGCCTATCAACTAATGTCCATACTTGACTTCTCTCAAATTGATTTAATTCTTCTTGCATAGCCAATATCCAATAATCATCTTTTAATGATTCTTTGATATTTTTAGGCTCAATTCATGAAAGAAATGCAACATTACAAGCATTTTTAAGAGAAAGTCAAGTGGTTACCCCTTTGGATGGATCACCCAAAATCTCACCATCTTTGACATAGTTGAACTCCCTTGGGTAGCTCACTTCCTTTTCCTTTAGATTTATGTTCTCTCAAGGCTTCTAGCGGTGGATCTTGTGCTTCTTCTTCTTTGGTTGGAACTTCATCCACCCTTGATGTTTGTCCTCCATCAATGGCATCAAAAATTCCTACATCATCAACATCACAAGAATCCTTCCTCAAAAGGAGGTTATCATCGAAAATCACATGTATTAACTTTTCAACAACCAAAGTTATTTTTATTAAATACTCGATAGGCTTTAGAGTTTAAAGAATACCTAACAAATTGCTTCATCAATTTTAGCATCAAATTTGCCTAAATTATCTTTTCCATTGTTTAAAACAAAACATTTGCATCCAAATGGATGAAAATAACTAATGTTAGGCTTTTTGGATTTTAAAATCTCATAAGGAGCTTTCTTTAAAATTGGCCTAATCATTACTCTATTTATAATATAACATGCGGTATTAGTGGCTTCCGCCCAAAAATAATTTGGCAAATTGTTTTCACAAAGCATGGTTCTAGCCATTTCTTCTAAAGTGTGATTTTTCCTCTCTACAACCCCATTTTGTTGAGGTGTTCGAGGGCTGAAAAATTATGGCTTATACCATTTGAGTTACAAAAATCCTCAAAACCTAAATTTTGAAATTTGATACCATGGTCACTTCTAATATGAGAAATAAGTTGACCAACATCATTTTGAGTAATTTTTGAAAATGTGATAAATTTTTCTAAAGCCTCATCTCTGGTACTTAAGAATAGAACCCAAGTGTATCTAGAGTAATCATCAACTAAAACAAATGTATATGATTTCCACCCAAGCTAGTAGTTCTAATAGGACCAAAAAGATCCATGTGGATCAATTGTAAAACTCTACTAGTTGAAACATCATTAATAGGTTTGAAAGAAACTCTTTTATGTTTGCCTTTTGCACAAGCATCACAAATTTTGTCAAGAAAAAACTTAATTTTAGGCAAACCTCATACTAGATCTTTTGAAACCAATTTTTCTAAAACACTCATGCTTGCATGCTTTAGCTTTCTATGCCATAACCATGAATCATGTTCATCATTTGCAACAAAACATGCATTAGAAATATAAATGTCATCTAAATGCACCATGTATATGTTTCCTATGCGATGACCAAAAAGCACAATTTTGTGGGTTTCGACATTTATAATTTTGCAACCATATATATAAAAAATCACTACGAAACCTTTATCACAAAGTTGGCTTATGCTTAACAAGTTATGTTTAAGACCATTGGCATATAAAACATTTTCAATAAGTATAGAAGAGTGATTACCAATGGAACCAATTCCTTCAATTTGGCCTTTGGAGTTGTCACCAAAAGTAACTAATCCTTCTCTCTTTAAATCTAGTTCCAAGAATCTACTCTTGTCTCCTGTCATATGTCTTGAGCATCCACTATCAAGCAACCACGAATTTGCACTTGAAGCTTTGGCCTTGTAGCAATGCTCCCCCTATAAACAAAGAGTAGGCCTTGATTTTTAGTACCCAAATCATTTTGGGTCCATGAGTATTAGCTCCCAAATACTTGGTTCCTTTGGGAATCCAAGATGCAATTGCCTTAAGATTGTGAGAAGTAACAAGTTCCTTAGGAACCAAACACTCCTAATTCTCTTACCTTTAGAGGGCTTTGGAAGCCTATTTGTTTGTGGTTACCAAAGTTCCTTTTCACATAGTTGGGTTTTGAAGATTGTCCTTTTTCAAAACTAGATTTCCCAACATTGTTCAAGGAAGCTTTGAGATCATTTCCTCCTTGTGGTAATAATCATTAAGCTCAGAATGAAGGTTGTTTAAATCGACATTTTCTTTTTCAAAATATTTTTGATTTTCTTGTAAATCCCAAACCTTCTTTTCAAATTTAGAATTAGTTTTGATCAAAGAATCGTTTTGAATTTTTCAAATAAAAAATTATTTTCATGTTTTTCAAATGTGATTCTTTGTATTTCAAAACTAAATCGTCATATGCCTCTTGCAACACATTATAATCATCAAATAATTCATCATAAGTAAGATCATTAAATGAGTTAGATGTCACCTTAGGATCCTCCTCAAAGGCCATGAGACATAGGTTTGCAACTTCTTGCTCCTTATCACTTGATGATTCTTCATCGCTCCACGTGGCTACATGGGCCTTGTGTTTCTTCTTCTTATCAAATCCTTTCTTCTTGAGTTGGGGACAATCGATCTTGATGTGTCCTGACTTCTTGCATTCATAGCATACATTATGTTCCTTCTCTTTTTCCTTGCTCTTGAAATCCCTTCTTCGATTAAACTTCCTTCCCCGGTTGGATCTCATGAGTCGAGTGAATCGTTTGGCTAGCATAGCCAATTCCTCATCTTCCTCCTCACTCGAATCACTCTCATCTTGTGAAGCTTTGAGAGCAATTCTAATATTTTTCTTCTCTACTTCCTTCTTTTCGATCTTCATCTATTCCTTCTTCTTTTCTTCATCTCTTCCTTTCTTTATTATCTCATGGGTGAGAAGAGACCCTATGAGTGCATCAAGTTTCAACGTCTTGAGATTTTTTGCTTCAATGATGGTAGTTCTCTTGTCATCCTAAGACTCGAGAAGTGAGTAGATGAGTTTTCGGACAAGCTTCTCTTTCAGAATGACTTCTCTGAATCCTTTGAGACCATTGACAATAACAGAGAATCGATTGAACATGTTTGAGATGTCTTCATCTAGCTCTATTTTGAAGTTCTCGTAGCTCAAGTTTATGAGCCCAATCTTGGTCTCCTTTACTTCGTTGGTGCCCTCGTACGCTAACTTGTCCAATTTTTTTTTCACTAGTGCATGAGGACATCGTTGTGTACTCATCCGGTCCAAGTGAGCAAAACAACATGTGCATAGCTTTGCCGTTGATTTAAAGCTTATTTCGATCTTCATCGATCATCTCGTGCTTGGACTTCAGAATGAGTCGATCACCTTCTCTCTTTATCGGAATAGTCGGTCCATCTCCTACTACATTCCATAGGAGGTAGTCATGGGATTTGATGAAGAGCCTCATACGATTCTTTCAATAGGGATAGTTATCTCCATTGAAGTATGAAGGTTTGGTGATGGATTGAGACTCATATGGGTGGTTACTAGAAGTAGATGCCATTGCTTGGTCTTCTATTGATTGAATCACCTTCTAGAATCACCTCAACGGTTGTTAGACCTTCGATTGAGTGTGGTTCTGATACCAATTATTGGGATGATCAATCAATTGAGAAAGTGGCCAAGAGGGAGTGAATTGGCAATTTAAAATTTTGGAAGCAACTTAAGAAAGTATGGACAATGGGACACAAGGATTTATAGTGGTTCAACCTTCTAACAAGGTCTACGTCCACTACTTTAGCTTCTTACTAAAGATTTTGACAATTTCACTATGAAATCTTCCACTTTTCTAGGCTTAGTAGGCAACTGTTATAACTTCAAAGCTTTCTACCCAAAGCTTTGAAAGATTCACTCTTTTACAAAATAAGAAAATGGAAAATGAATAAAACCCCCACAAGGTAAATATTTGCCCAATTACAAGATCACACAACCCAAACTTGACAAAATAAATAGTACAAATTTGTTCACTCAAGTGGGTTTACAAAAAATTTGACTCTAATAGCTCAAGGGCTGGATTTTTGCTTGAATGCTTGATAGCTGTTCAATGGATGTTCAATAGTTGTTGTAGCAGCTTTAGAGACTTGTATTTATACCCTCTCATTGAATTCTAAAGTTTGGGTGGTTGGAGTCATCAATATAGTCCTTGGGAACCATTTTCCCTCAATAAATGTTGTCTGGTGACCAACCGTATTGGTACGCGAAGAACCATATCGGTACTTGTCAAAAGAAGAAAGAGTTGTTGTGCAATAGCGTATCGATACGCACAAGGGCATATCGAAATGGTCATAGTGTAAAATCATGGGCGTATATATACGGGGTAGTCGTATCGGTACGAGTTTTGCTCACTGGAATCTAAGGTGAAAAAATGCATCGGTACGCCTAGGGGGCGTATCGGTACGGGTAACTAAAAATCAAAGTTCGTTGATTCCAATAACTGACAAGGAAAATGTCAAAATATTAAATGCGAATATGTTAAAAATCTCATCACACCGTATCGAAATGGTAGAGACGTATCGGTACGGGTAAGAAATAATTTAAACCCAGATGAATGCCGTATCGAAACGGATGTGACCATACCGATACGCATAGTTTAAAATACGAGTCCAGATGAAGGCCGTATCGAATAGGATTAGCCGTATCGAAACAGTTTGCAAAATAAAATTCCAGTAGCTAAAATCCGTATCGAAACGAACATAGTTGTATCAAAACGGTTTGCAAAATAAAATTTTAGTAGCTAAAATTCGTATCGAAACGGGCATAGCCGTATCGATACGCCTAAGCGTATTTTTTGAATTTGGCTTGAAATACTTAGAAATATTTTTGGGTTTAAGTCTTGGACTTAGAAAAACTTTTCCTTGTCATTTTGTGATACTTTTGAATACTTAAAAATTTATTTTCTTTTACAATTTAGTCCTTAAACAATTTGTTATATCAAAATCGAATATATGTTTTACATTTTGATTTTTTTTCACTAAATTAAGCCACCAAATCAATAAGTTGAATCAATTAACCTATTTGACCCTCAATTTTTAACAGTTTTTTCTTGAGATATTATTGTCACATGACACACTATAATTGTGTCATGTCACATTTACAGATTTTTCAAAAAATTATTTTTAATAACTTTTATAAATATTTTATAGAACTTTTAAAGATTTTTTTAAAAATAAGATAAAAAACATGATGAATGTCAACTCACAACATTGTAACACGATACGTGCAAAAAAGTTCAGGGCTTAATTGGCTGCAAGAAAAGTTTAGGACTTAATTATTTTTTTAAAAAGTTCAAGGGTTTATGATTATGATACGCTTAAACCAACAAATTTCAATTACGTGTCTTCTTTTTAATACATATTTATTTTTTATATTTTTAATACTCCTATATCTCAAGTTGAGTTATTCGAGTCAACTCAAATAATTCGTTGAAATTTCAAGTTTGATTCGAGACTAAATTTTGAAAATTCAAATAACTGAAAAAAAACAAAATTATAAAACTACGCCGTTTTAATATTAGGCCTTACTTCTAAATTTAAAAATTAGTAGGGACAAAATTCTTATTTAACTAATATTTAAACTTAAAATGACATAAAATGTTATTACACCACAATTTTGAGAAGAGCAACATTCTCTCCCTTAGTATAATAAAAAAAGATGATAAAACATACACAATTTTACTATTTATCACGTTGTTAAAAATAGACAACAATAGAAATAAATTATTCATTTACTTTACCTTAATTATCGGGTTAAAATCGGGTTGATGTTTGGTTCAGCTTTCGGTTTGGGTAGCCTTTTGTTCGAATCTATTAAGTTTAGTTAAAAATCGGTTCAGGTACATTTCGGTTCAACAAAAATTTTGGGCTGAATTCGGTTTATTTCGAGTTTCAGATCAAACTCGGGTCATTATGTTCAAGTCAATATCAAATCTCAGATCGAATAAATCAATTCGGGTCTCGGTGTCCGGTCAAATTTGTGAGGTCTAAATATAGATCGGGTTTTGCTCGCAAACCTTGCGCATCCCAGCAATGAGGCCATGGATTTCAGCCAGCCCAGCCTCTCATCTATATACATTTTATGGGGTAATGTCACATTTAGTACCTCTACTATAACAAAATATCTAGTATATTACTTGTATTTTTAAATATTCAATATGGCACTTGAACTTTTAAAATATTTAATGTGGTACATATATTTTGACAAAATGTCAAATACAATATCTATATTTTGGTCAAATGTCCAATGTTGTACTTGCACTTTTAAAATATATACCATACTTTGACGCAATGTCCAATATTTTTTTTTGACAAAAGGAAATTCATTACCAAAAAAACATGAATATGATACCCAGGCTACCCATTCTATTTCCATGTATTATGGTACTTGGGGTTAACATAGATAGTAGGTGTTAACTCGATCATTGAAAATTTGTCAGTGTAATATTTTTTTCAATAAATCTACATGAATATTGTAATATCACTTGAAACTATAAATAAAACAAAAAGAAAATAAATTAGGTACCATATTAGACATTCTAAAATTATAGACATCATATTACATATTTTATTAAAGTATATATTTGCAGTAAATTTGAAAGTGGAAATATTTTCCGTAAAAGCATTCATGGACAAAAGTTGATATTTGAGATATTTTTGAATCTCCCTCAATTGGGCAGTCAGGGATTAAGTTTTTTTTTTTACGGGTGAAGACTGAAGATAGATGCTGTTTATAATCAAAATTAATACTTGTTGATTGCCAGAGTGAACAGGAGTCGGAGACGGTGACCCGACGATAGTCAGGATGGTTGTTCCGAGTTGAAGTTCGTATATTGCTATTGTTTTGTGGACAATGGCGTATCTGGTCGTAGATCTCATGTTTCTCTTGTTACATGTCCTTTTTATACCGCTAGGACAAGTGTTATGACCGGGTAGTCGTGGCATGTTAATTAGACTGGCTATGATGTGACGTCCTAGGTTTACATTGTTATCCGCAATGATCTCGTGCATCGTCACATGATCGCTGAGCGCGGTG
Source organism: Hibiscus mutabilis (assembly GCA_019671005.1). Classification (NCBI taxonomy): domain Eukaryota; kingdom Viridiplantae; phylum Streptophyta; class Magnoliopsida; order Malvales; family Malvaceae; genus Hibiscus; species Hibiscus mutabilis. The sequence continues at coordinate 43,059,617 of CM033726.1, read as the reverse complement.
TTGTTTGCGGTCTTACTTGTTCAGCATGTGCCACGAAGGATGCTAGATAGATCGTGGATGGCCGCATGCGTTGTTATGTATTCGCTGGAGAGCACGCGCTGGGCGTACATAGAGATCACGTGCATTGTCACGTGGTCGCTGGACATCCTTTGTACGATGTTGTACGCGACCTCGTTTGTTTGTCACGGCTGTGTGGCTTTGACACATGGCGGTAGGTATTTATAGGCAATAATAATTTCCCCCCAGGTGAGGGAAGGTTATAAAGTGACCTTGGTGAACCTAAGGAATTTAGAGAGGCCTCGTTTGGGTGGGAGCTTTGTGGTAACAGTTTTGAAAAAAAATTGAGAACAAATTGCTGCATACAAGTTGTAAAGGTTATACGAAATGTCATGTAATGGGTCTCGGTAATAAACAAGCCAATTTTCTTCAAGGACACACCGCTGCATGTGAAACGTCATATAACAAATCTCTTTTTTGATGAAGTGTGTTGAAGAAGATATAGTTCCTGACTATAAATGCACTTTGTTGGTATTTCGGGCTTTATTTTGCTTATTTCACTAGTTTCTATAGAGCTTTCAAGAAAAAAGAAAAAAGAAAAGAGAAAAGGAAAAGAAAAGTTTTGGGAAGGAAAATACAATTTTTTTTGTTGTGATGGTTGATTCGTCTATGGTAGTGAGTGATGAGTTTTGTTGTACTACTGAACCAGATGAGTTGTTGAAAACACTAGAGTGTCAGGGTATTCTTATTGTTAATCATTTTCGTTATCAGTTCAGTCTGCCGAAGAGGGTCTTTTGCTTGAGCGCATGTTCCGATGAGGGGAAGGGTAATATCCAAAATTTTGGCTAGTGACCAAAATGTAAATTTTGAAAGTTTTTTGCTAAAGTATAAACTTTAGAAAAATTCAGGGATCAGATTATAGTTTTCAAAAGTGATATATTTTAAACCCATAAATGAATAGTTTACCCCCAATAATGATGTTTCTGTGTTACCCGGATTTTCGTACGAAGTTTGTATTAATGGCTATAAAGCGATAAAGTTCGAAAAAATATTCAGATAATCGGAGCGAGCTAAATTTCAGAGATAGTTCCATGGACCTTAGAAGAGTCATAAAATATAATTTTATGGATATTTGGATGTTAAAAAATTGGGAAAAATTTAAATCGACCGAAATGACATGGAATGGCAATTTTGTGAGTAAGTTGACTAGTAAAGGGCATTTTGGTCATTTTTCCCAAAAGGTACATGGGGGAATTTTGAGATTTCTTTTATGGATGAATAGTGGCTGATTAGAATCCAACTAAGTCTAGTTGGAATGTTACAAAATGGCAAATTAGAAATATAAATCTAGTTGGAGGGTATTTTTGGAAAGTGGAATTTATTGATTTAAAAATTCATTTTAATGATAAAAGTGTCTTAAATATATGAAATATGAAGGAATTATCAGCAAAAATACTCTCCAAAACTTTGGTGAAGAGAAAAAAGAAGAGAAAAATTTTACAAGCTCGATTTAAGCCCCGAATCTCAGTTCTCAAGTAATCTTTAGAACTACAAAGTTGTTATACTCTTCGAGCTCTATCTTTTGATGTAAATAATTCATAGAATACTTGCTTGGTTGATGAGATTGATATGAGGAAGAAATTATGGTTTATGAACAAATTGGGGCTTTTATGATTTTATGAATCCATGGTTGATTTTAAGTTAGAATCATGCTTGTATGATGTTAAAATCATGTTATTGAGTTGGGATTTAAAACCTACTATTTCAGTTGTATAGAGAATATTAAGGTTTATGGATTCAAGTCTAACTTAGGGTTTATGATGTTGGATTATTGATCTAGTAAACTTGATTTGTTGTTTGGAAGCAAAACCCTAAGTTAAATACATATGAACCATTTCGACAAGCTTCAAAATTAAGGGATCAGATCTGATTTTTATGAATTTGATGTGTATTTATATTATTAATGATGTTAGAGACATGAAAATGAAGTTAGAGTGCTAAACCGACGATTAATCACATTAGTGATCATTTTGACAAATTGTCAAACTTGAATGGTCTATTCGACAAAGAGGATATGTAGAAGGAGTAAATCTGATTTTTAGTTAAAATGATGGAATTAAGGTAGTAATGTTGATTGGAGGACTAATTTGCAAAGTTAAAAAGCTTGAATCCTTATATTTGAAGTTTTGGTGACCATCTCGACAAATCCAGAGAAATTAGATAAGTAAAGGTTTAAGCCTATTTTGATGAAGGATGTAAAGAGAACATATGAATACAAGCTTTATTCTAGTCATTTGAAGTAAAGTGATGTGACTAAATTGACAAGTAAAGAAATAAGGAGCAGTTGGTGTAAATTAGAAGTTATTTATCGAAAGTTATGTTTGAATTTGAATTATGGTAGTAAGTTTAAAAATTTGCCATAAATTCTACAAAAATGTTTAAATGATGAATTTATACCGTTGTAAATATTTGTTAGTCTAGTTTTGTTTCCAACAAACGAAAACTGATTTCGAGTTCGGTGTTAAAAGATATGGATTTTTATTCGAAAGAAGGTCAGAAAAATTACACAGCAATTTCTGCCTGGATAGCTATGTGACGTGAATGTAAAGAATTTTTATAATTTTGGTAGATTTTGCTAATTTATGTGGCTTATACCGTTAGAACTGTTAGCGAATCTAGTTTCTATAATATAAAGGAAATTGGTCACTAAGGACCATAATGAGTAAATCTTTGAAGGTAGCGCAATTTGTCAGAAAATGGAATTTGAAACATTTTGTATTTAAATGATAGTTAGCAAGCTCGGAAGAATTATTGAAAGTTCAAATTGGCCACTAAGGACCATAATGAGTTTTTGAACAGTACAAGGAAGAAAGACAAAATATTTGAAAATTTTATATTCGAATGATTATATTAGACATCATGTTTAAGGTATTGATAGATTTGAATATAACAAATATTTTGTTGTATTCATGCGATTAACGAAGTCAAGTCTGAATCAAAGAAGGTTCGAGGTACTATGAAAGAAAGGATCGAACTAGGACTTAGTGAGGCATTGTGTTAAGTGGCTAAGGTGAGTGCAACATTTATATGTATGTTAATTATAAAAGGGAAGACTTGCGATAAGTCAACCCTTATCTGAATACGAAAATGCATTATTTAAAAGTTATAAACTGATCAGAAATTATAATTTATGTCTGCAAGTGGCAAGATAATGGACATAATAAAATTATTAACACTGTATGATAAAAATTACCTGATAAGTATGTTGGTATGTTATTTTGAACATGATAGGCCGTGTGTCATGTAAAGTACATGGTCACCTTTATGATAACTATTTCAGTCATGTTACAGACTTTGATTATGATATATTGGAATAATCGTTGTGATGCATAATACAACAATGACAAGTACACATGAATAATTATGATGATGATTGATTGATAATGAAATGAAATGCCCAAGTATTTATTTATGAGAATCCATGGTATAGTTGGCACGCCATAGAGTCCTTAGCAGCTGCAATACTCAACTTATGATATGATACATGTTTTTGTGACTACGATGATGTCATATACACCTTGGGGACTGAAGCCCTTGGTGTGCACCCTAGGGATCCATGCCCATAGTGCTAATGACACCAACGAGTTGCTTTTTATGAGGAGTAAAGAGCGTCCTCGAGTACGTACTCATTTACATGTTCACGTTAGACACTCTGGTGTCTTATTCATGTGACTCGAGTACCATGATCTCATATTGCTTACTTTGGGCTATCTTTAAAGAATGTTATACTATAAATGACTACCTGATGATTGATGAATACTGACATCATGATACTTATATTTGTTTTATGTTATGATATAAACTATACTGGGATCGCTTGCCATTTTGCAGGGAATTGTATTGCATTGTCATATGATATAATGTAATGTATGATCACATGATTTAACTAAATAGTTTACTAATTGCCTCACTAAGTTCGTACTTAGCATGTGTTTGATTTTGCACACATGGGTAGTTCAAGATATTGGAGTAAGAAGGCGTTACATCAAGTTCAGAGAATTTCATCAAGCTACCATAGTAATGACATCCTACTTGAGGTTTTTGATTAATTTTAGTGTCATGTATCAATGAAATGAAATTTTCTATTTTGGTTCAGAGTTTATTATTTATTGAATAGTCATTTTATTATTTTTGAAAGGTAAAAGGAGCTCCAATTTTGTGTTTTAATTTATTAGAAACAAAATTTTACCAATTTTTAAGAGTGAATTGTTTTATAAAGTGTCATGTGAAATCTCTGACTCGTATTCAATGATGGATACGGGAAAGGTTGTTACATTTATTGGTATTAGAGCTGCAGGTTTAGTCGATTCTGGATCCAACCGAGCTTGTTGTCAGTCAGTAAGTGTATACATGCCACTAGGATGTCATTATTACTATTTGGATGCTTGAGTGACTTGATGCAATTGCTTGTTGATTTGATTGTATAAAGATATAGATGTCCGAAGTTGGGGGATTGTGTTTAACGATCAAACAGTTGGGTAAGAATGAGGCCCATAAAAGTAGTAACAAGGTTAGATATTAACCACTTTCTACTCAATATGATGTTAAAGTGCAGGTGAAGTTAGAAATGCCTAGTTAAACCGAGGTTTATTATTTCGAACCCTGGATAGGATTTTAGAGGAAATTCGATCTCAAGTTCCTTAGACTTTTATTACTAGAGAGCTGGGAAGTCTTGAAGTGTTGGATTTCAGGTAGGATATTGAAGGAAAACCAATATCGATAGACTATTGGTTTAACAAATATAAGATGATGATAGAAGGGCTTCGTTGTGATGATCGAAAAAAGAAAAAAGAAGAGAGCTCAATATGATGGTAACTTATCCCCTGGGACATAGCACAAGGGTAAGTCAAATTTATAAGAATTACTAGATAGTAATTCAATAAAACCAAATTTTTAGTAAGCTTAATGGAGTTGCCTTTTATGAATTGTGATTATTGGGGGGCATGAATTGGTTATATTCCTGCCATGCCATTGTGGCTTGCTGCTTAAAGCGATTAATATTGAGGAACTCGGAAGGCACAAAGATAATAGTAGTTGGTGAAAGTGTAAATCCATTATCCAATGTAATTTCAGATGTTTCTGCCAAGAAACTGTTGCTACAAGGCTGCCAAGCTTTCTTAGCAAATGTAGTGGATACTCGAGTTTTTGAGGTTAAATTGGAAGATATTCTGACTGTCCGAGAGTATATAGATATTTTTCAGATGAGTTACCGAGATTTTCTCCAAATCAAGAGGTGGAATTCAAAATAGAAGTGTTACCAGGTACTGTGCCTATATCGATCGCCCCGTATAGAATGGCTCCAACCTAGTTTTGGGAGTTAATGGTAGAATTGCAAGAATTGTTAGATCAGGGTTTTATAAGGCCAAGTATGTCACCCTAGGGTGCACCAGTGTTATTTGAAAAAGAAGAAGATGGATCCATGTGATTATGCATAGATTACCGTCAGTTAAATAAGGTGACAGTAAAGAATAAGTATCCTCTTCCGAAGATTGATGATCTTTCTGATCAGTTAAAAGGCACAACTTTATTTTTTAAGATTGATCTTCGATCGGGGTATCATCCGTTAAAGATCAAGGAAGAAGATATTCCGAAGATAGCTTTTTGAACTCGGTATGGACACTATGAGTTTGTAGTGATGTCGTTTGGTTTGACAAATGCTCCCGCGACATTCATAGATCTGATGAACCCAGTATTTCAACCTTACTTGGATCAATTTTTGGTGGTATTCATTGATGATATTTTAGTTTATTCAAAGACAAATAAAGAACATGATGCCCACCTTCGCATTGTTCTTCAGACCCTTCGAGAAAAGAAGTTGTATGCTAAGCTGTCAAAATGTGGATTTTGGTTGCCAGAAGTTGTTTTTCTTAGCCATGTGGTTTCAGAAAAGGGGATAAGAGTAGATCCCAATAAAGTACAAGCTATAGTTGAATGAAAAACTCCGAAGAATGTTTTCGAGGTTGGAAATTTCTTGGGACTTGTTGGTTATTGTCGAAGGTTTGTAAAGAAATTCTCGATAATTGCCTCCCCACTAACCAAGCTATTGAGGAAAGATGTACCATTTATTTGGACGAATAAGTACCAAGAAAGTTTTGAGACATTACAAATGATCTTAACAGAAGCCTTGGTGCTAGTACAACCAGAATCGGGCAAAGATTATGTGGTTTATAGCGATGCTTCTCATAATGGTTTGGGATGCATACTTATGCAAGAAGAAAAAGTGGTGACCTATGCTTCAAGGCAACTTAAGATGCATGAAAGGAATTATCATACTCATGATTTAGTGTTAGTAGCAGTTGTATTTGCTTAAAAGATATGGCGCCATTATCTATATGGTGAGCGATGCTACATTTACACAGATCATAAAAGTTTAAAGTATCTTCTAACTCTAAAGGAGTTGAACATTAGGAAAAGAAGGTGGATCGACTTCTTAAGGATTATGATGTTGTGATTGACTACTATCTTGAAAAAAAAGCCATTATAGTAACCAATGAACTTAGTTGGAATATATTCTTTACTTTAAGAGCAATGAATGTGCAACTGTATTAGAAAAAGATTGGTATGTTAATTACAAAATTTTAGTTTAGACCTATTCATTTAGGTCGGATTAAAGATTTTTAGTTGTGTTGTCACTAAATTTTCACCATATTTCTTTATTTACTTATTTTTGTATATATATAACATGGCCTTATTTAATATAAAACCTAAAAAAAGAAATAAAAAAGTCCAAATAATAAATAGGGTCCATTTTTATAAAAACCCATATACATTGATTGGCCCAATTTGACCCAAGAATAAACCCTAATTAACCAAATTTTTATCCTACGTACAGGCTTTAATCTCAGCTGTTAGATCTAGGGTTAAGATTTAATAGTCCAAATTGATCCAGAAAAAGAGGGGAAACCCCTCCCACTAGTGCCACCACGCGCCTAGAGTCCACACGCGCGATGCCCTCCTCCGTTGAAGCCAGACTAGCCTGCCTCCAGGCCGTGCTTGCACCGGCAGCGGTAGCGCTCGACCATTCCAAGGCTGTAGAGAAGCGCGAGTGACCACCCAGCCCTTGTCATATTGCGTTGTCGTCGCTTCCGTACCCTTGAGCTTTAGAAGACGCTGTAGCACGGCCTTCTCGATTGCCCTTGAAGCCAATAGCCACGACACCGCACCACCGCTGCAACACTGGCAACTGCCTTACCACCGCCGAACCGCCCGCAACTATAATACCCCAAAGTATAGCCTAGTAGTATGTTACTAAATTAATGGCAACTCAACTTGAGTTTAGGATGCCCTTAAAATTGATTATTAAGTAAGATAAGGAACTATTAAAAAGTTTGTAAAATATGTTAGCTAAAGTGGAAAGTACTAAAACGAATTCTATAAAAAAAGTAAAGGATTGCATGCTAAAGGAAACATGCATGGGGGACTTGTAAACGTGTCCATGCTAGACCAAGGCATGTGTGGAAGGGTCTTAGCTTTGGGATGATAATCGGACATGGTCATCCTTCTCCTTAGAGTGAGCCGAACCATTGTTGAGAGAAATTTGAGATGGAGGGAGAACTTGTAAAGAATTATTGAGACATAAGCTTCACTTTGGTCCACATCTTTAAGCCATTAATCGAATAGCTTGAGGAAGAGGGTAAGAAATTCTCTTCCTTTCTTTTAATCTAAGATTCAATTGGTGTTTTCAATTGCAAGATCCTTGTATGCTATGTTGTTACCAGATTTGTTGGAAAAGAAACAAACTCATACTATGAATATTCTTAGATCATTCGAATAATATGCTTGTTGAGTCGTCATGTTCCTTGTGAAATTGTAACCTAGATCGAGATGCTAAGATTGCTTGATTTTGAGTCCTAAAGTTATTAAAATAGATTGAATGTTCGAATGGATTATTGTTTGATTGGATTGTTGTGCTTATAACATGAATTTGGTCACTTTGAATGTTAGCAACGAATGGTGGATTGTAATGATCTAAAATAAATTGATTAAGGACTTTTTAGAGTATATATTAAGATATGAGGATTGTTTTGAGTATTTTAAAAACCAGGGGATTGATATATGAAGCATATAGGGAATGTTTTGTTATATAGTTATATGTTAATGGATTGTTTGAACTCGTATAAACAAGAATATAAGTGTATTAGGACTGTTTGGACTTATGGAAAATTTTATGGACTATTTTGGAATGATACAAAAGTAGGGGATGGGCTGTTAATGCTCTATAGGGACTGTTCTGAATGTATACAAATGTGTTAGATACTGTTTAGAAATATTTAAACATGAATACCAATGTATGGACTGTTTTGTCTTGATTTGAAAGTTGGTAAACCGTTTTGTGAGTATATATATGTGTGATATATATATATATGGGACTGTTTTACATTGGTGAATATGTTAGTGGATTGCTTTGTGTAAAATACTATGTACTCATAATCATTTATAATGATTTAAAAGAGAATGGATGTTAGGATTTATTCTAATGCACCATTGCATCATTTGTTACATTTAGACCAAGAGGAATTTAGAAGATTAAAGGCTAACGAGGGACAAACGGTGGATAAACAAAAAGGGATCGAGATTCGTGAACATAAGTAGCTCGAAATTCGCTGCGAGTGTAGTTTAAAATCTCAGGATAGGCTTAAAACTTTCCCGACCATTCTTTATTGTTAATTTCATTGCTTATTACAAATACGCATATGTTGCTTGCAAACTATAAATTGGAATACGAGGTAAGTACTTGTTTATAAGTGTAACACCCTAACTTTTTGAAAAAAAATGTGAGGAGTTGTTAGTTGTGGGACTTGAACCCACGGCCCGTTGTAATGTTTGGCCGTGTACCCAGCCAACTGAGTTAGACGTTCTTGGTGTTTTATTTCCCCAAATTAAATTTTATCCTTTAGTTGGTCTGGTACTCTTAAGTAATTAAATTTCAAACTAGCCACCCCTAAAATTTACCTGAACCATTCCAATCGAGGCTTCCAGAACCCTTAAAAATTTTCTCCTACCTAACCCTTTCGTCCCATCACCATTCAGCCTGTTTCGGTTGTTAGTGACGGTCATCGCCCCGTCCATTCGAACCGCCTCCCTACTCTGACCAAAACCCCTATCTTCTTGTGCCAATTTGCCGACCCTATCACCGGTAATTGATCAAAATAGGTTCGACAAACCTAGGTTAAGTTACTCTCACGTTTTCTTCAATTTTAGTCGCCATCAACCTCCGTTCGGAGTTCTACCGCCACGGTTGCCTTCCCCGTGTTGAATCGGTCAAAACCCAGCCGACCGATTTCAGTTTTGACGTCTGAAGGGCCTTCACCAGAGCCTCGACAAAATTGGCATGATTTTGAGTTGGGGATTGATCTGGGTAAAGAATCAGGCCAAAAATGTGCATTTTTCCTACATTTTTCGGCCGCGTAAAGCTGCGTGTGAGCTTCAGTCCAATCTAATTTAACCCGTCCAAACTGATTTGATCCGACCCGTTCGACCCGACCCGATCGACCGAGTCAACTCAGTGAGTCAACCCAACTGAGTTAACTTAGTGAGTCAACCCAACTGGGTTTACTCAGTGAGTCAAACCAACCAAGTCAGCTTAGTGAGTCAACTCTCCCGAGTTAAACCGTTGACCATTGACTGATAATGTCAGCATGACATCAGTATTGACTTTGACTGCTGACGTCAGTGTTGACTTTGACCCAAAAAGTCAAATTTTCCAAAACCCCCTATTTTACATTTTTGACATCCTAAGTCTGTTTATGAACCCCGTTTCGTGAAATCCTAACCCAAAAGCCTCCAAAAGTGACTTTAGACCCGGTCATGCATAAGTAATTAAATTATTCAATTTAAGAGCAAAGTTTCAGATTAAGGATTCTGACATGATATATTATTTTGTTAAAGGATCTAGCACCGCTATAGAGCGTGGCGAGGCAGGTGCCCAGTAGACCTTTCTGACCATCTTTTTGAGGTGTGTTCTATGTGTGCTATATTACTGTTTTAAACTATTGTTAAAATATTTTTTTGAATATATATATATATATATATATATTTATATATTTGAACATTAATATTTTTCTATTATAAAAGCATGACTATCTTATCTGTTTGAAAGTATGTCCTATGCCTGATCTGAACTTGAGATAACTGATTTATACTTTACTAAGATTATATATCCGTTAGACAACTGATTTCTGATGTCACTGCATACAAAATTATACTCGGGTACACTATTGGGATGTGATTTGAAGTGTATGCAGGTACAACCTTGATACAGCTGGTAAATCTTTCTGTTAAGCTCCTATGCCCAATGGGCTTAGGGTAAGTCTTTATGGGCCTAAGGCATACCCTTAGGTAGGATCCTACGCCTACAGGCTTAGGGTAAGACCTTCTGGGTGCAGTTCATGGGGAACTACACATCGGTTGGAGGGTAGCTAGGTTTAAAATAAAAACTTGAATGGAATATAATACGATTTACTGAATTGTTTTGTGCTTATCTGAAATATTATATGTTTATCTGCACTTATCGGGACACATTGAGCTCCCTAGCTCACACCCTTAAACTTTTTCTTTCAGAAACTTTTGGATAGGCTTTCCGGATCTGGCACTTGGAGGATCGACATATTCTGTACACGACTTTTTGTTGTAATATTTCTATCTTCCATACTGTCTCAATTTCGGTGACATGAGCCTATGTTTTGTTACTATATGTCTTATTATGTTTCCCTATGGGGTTATGATGTAATATCATTTAATTGGTTTATTTTGATTAACTAATTTGACTTATGTTCGAATTAACTATTATTTTTTAGAGTTTAAATCTTTATACTTTTAAACATTTACGTGAAAAGTCTTTGGTAAGTAATGTGATCTCCTAGATTTGAAGTTTACGTATAGGTCGATCTAGGGGGTACATTTAGTTGGTATTAGAGCTTTTGGTTTTATAAACCTGGGACCGTAAATGGGTCATAAATAAAGTATTTTTTTATAAAATGTTTTAGAAATAATTTTTTTTCAAAAGGGCTATGTCACCATGCTTTACATGATTAATTATGTACGATACTCCAGTGCCAGCTCTGGCCATAGGTTTTCTTTTACCTTTATGTAGTGGGCCGAGATCATTTGATGAGCACTAGACGAGGTCGTCGACCTTCTCGTGGGCAAGGTCGCTCTGCTAGATTTTCTGACCCAATTGAGGATATGCCTAGTGATCATCCAGCTCCCGTAGATTCTTCAGCTCCTGTAAATCCTCTTGCCCCTAGAGGTTCTACAACACCTTTATATCCGTTGCCTTCTTCTGGTATAGAGATGACAACTCCAGTTAGGGGAGCACCTACGTCCAATACTGAGTCAGCAACAATAGTGACCAATGAGAATCTTAGCAAAAATTTTTTACAGCTGATCCAGGGTGTAGCAAAAGCAGCTGGCGTAGTACCTGAGGTCCATGTCTCTCAGGCCCTGATATCTAGTAGGGCGAAAACTTTTGAAGGCCCTTTTAATAGAGCCCCGACTGAAGCTGAGGAGTGGCTTCATGATATCGAGAGACGTATGGATGAGTTGGGTTTTGAGCCACCCAAGAGATATTTAGGAGCTATTTTTATGATGTATGGTAATGCCCACACGTGGTGGGAGTCTGTAGTGAGTAGTGTCCTATTACTCGATTGACTTAGGATTTCTTTAAGGAATACTTCATGAGTTGTTTCATCAGGGAGCGTTATCTGAGATAGATGATAGAACGGTTCAAGACTCTAACTCAGAGCGACATGACCGTAACAAAATATGAGACGAAGTTCTTGGATTTGATGAGATTTGGATCTAGTTTGGTGCCTACTGAGAGGGAAAAGTGTCGTAAGTTCGCTCTTGATCTTTGGTACGAGTTGTGTATCTGGGTTATTGGCCATCTTGATGAAGATTTTGATAAGGTGGTTGAGAGGGCAAAAGATTTAGAAGAGGTTGAGCTTTTAGCCACTGATGGTGATAGAGTCGATCAAGATCGATCTAAGAGGCATTCTGGCACAAATTCTTCTGCACGTACTGGTAAGAAGGCTCGTTTTACCGCTCATTAGAAGAGTAATACTAGTTTCAGGCTTGCAGCCTCTCTACCCCCAGTAGCTAGTAGAGGTGGATCGTTAGATTTCTCTCAGGCGCCATTATGTGAGCATTGTGGTAAATGGCATTGGGGAGAGTGTAGGAAGATGGTGGGTACTTGTTTCCGTTATGGATCTATAGATTATTTCCAGAAGAGTTACCCAGTTCCACCTTCTGTGTATCATGCATCCTCCCAGACTCTTTCTCATTCATAGGCTTCTGTCCAGACTCCGGCTAGGGGTCGTAACCAGAGTAAACCTTTTGGGTCTGCTACTAGGTCGGATAGTAGAGCTGGACCATATCAGAGCAGAGGACCGATTTTGTTTGAGGCTAGGCAGCTAGCTCTTGTGTATGCTACTAGATGTCGGGATGAAAAAGACGAGCTAGATGTTATTGCAGGTATATTTACCATTTATTCTATTCTATAAGTTGCATTGCTCGATAACGGTTCCACCCACTCCTATATTTTGAGATCTTTATCCTGAAACCTTCAGGTTCTGATTGAAGCCACAGAGAGCGTTGTCACAGTTATGAGCCAGTGGGTCAATCAGTGGCTGTGGATAAGGTGTTCAAGCGTTGTCCCCTTGAGGTTGAAGGAGAAATCTTTTTAGTTGACCTTGTGGAACTTTTGTTAGAGGAGTTTGATCTAATTCTGGGTATGGATTGGTTGTCTAAATATCGAGTCAAAAAGGGCTACCTTGAAAACTCCTGATGGTCGATCGGTGGTGTAATTGGTGAGCGTCAGGGTTACCTGTCTAATGTGGTGTCTGCTTTAACCGTTGATATGATGATTCGGAAATGATATGAGACCTTTATTTCTTACTTTTTGAATACGAAGGGTTCTCTATCTAAGATTGAGAAAATCTGCACAGTTAACGAGTTTTCTGATGTCTTTACTGAGGAGTTATCTGGATTACCTCCGGATAAAGATGTTGAGTTTGAGATTGAGACTTATCCGAGGTCTGAACCAATATCTATGGCTCCCTATCATATGGCTCCTAAAGAGCTTAAAGAGTTGAAGGTTCAGTTGTAAGAGTTGCTTGATCGGGGGTTTATTCGACGCAGCTCTTCACCATGAGGAGCTCCAGTCCTTTTTGTTAAGAAGAAAGATGGTTCGCTTCGGTTATGCATTGATTACCAAAAGTTGAACAAGATAACCATGAAGGATAAATATCCATTGCCCAGGATTGATAATTTGTTTGATCAATTTTGGGGACCCACTATTTCTTGAAGATTGATCTTCGATATGGGTACTATCAGCTGAAGATTAAAGGCACTGATGCTGCTAAGACAACCATTTATACCAGATACGACCATTACGAGTTTTTAGTGATGCCGTTTGGTCTGACTAATGCACTGGCCGCCTTTATAGACATGATGAACTGTGTGTTCCGGCATTATATAGATCAGTTTGTGGTGGTATTCATCGATGATATTCTGGTATATTCTCGGACAGAGGCAGAACATGTTGAGCATCTGAGGATGGTTTTGCAGACCTTGAGAGAGCATCGTCTGTGTGCGAAGTTGAGCAAATGTGAATTTTGGCTCAGGGAAGTGACGTTTTTGGGGCATGTTGTATCTGCTAAAGGTATCCAGGTGGATCCAAGTAAAATAGAGGCTATCACCAGTTGGAAGCAACCTAAGAATGTTTTAGAGATTCATAGTTTCTTGGGTTTAGTCGAGTACTATCAACATTTTTTTGAGGGTTTCTCTATTATTGTCGCTCATCTGACGAAGCTGTTGAGAAAGAACATACCCTTTATCTAGACTGATGCTCAGTAGGAGAGTTTTGAGAAGTTGAAGACAACATTGACCCAAGCCCCAGTTTTAACACAACCTGAACCTGGAAAATATTTCTCAGTCTATAGTGATGCTTCATATTCTGGACTTGGTTGTGTTCTGATACAGGATGGGAAGTTGTTGCTTATACATCACGTCAGTTGAGGCCGCATGAGTGTAATTACCCTACCCACGACCTTGAGTTAGCTGTTGTAGTCTTTACTTTGAAGATTTGAATGCACTATCTCTTCGGGGAGAAGTGCTATATCTATACAGATCACAAGAGCTTAAAGTATCTCCTTACCCAAAAAGAGTTAAATCTGAGGTAGCGTCATTAGCTTGAGCCTTTTAAGGACTATGATTGTGAGATTGAATATCATCCGGGAAAAGCTAATGTAGTTGCTGATGCTTTGAGCCGTAAGGCCATTTCAAACTTGATATCTTTGTTTGCCATGATGAGTATCTGTGATGATGGCAGTTTACTGCCTGAGTTGCAGGTTAAGCCGACCTTGGCCGAGGAGATCAAGCCAAATAGCTTTTGGATAGTTCCTTACTTCTTGTTATACAACAGGTTGAGTAGGGATCTACATCTATTTATGCTTTTGATTAGGATGGGGTTCTGTGCTTCAAGGGTCATTATTGTGTGCCCGACGACGCCGATTTGAAGTAAGCCATTCTCAGTGAGGCTCATAGTAGCCCTTATGCTATGCATCCCTGTGAAGATAAGATGTACCAGAACTTGAGACAGAGGTATCATTGGGAGGGCATGAAGAAGGATATTTCTGATTATGTGTCAACGTGTCTAACTTGCCAGCAGGTTAAGGCAGAAGATCAACATCCATCTGGTCTTTTGCAGCCCATTAAGATTCCTGAGTGGAAATGAGAGCGTATCAAGATGTACTTTGTTACCGGTTTACCCCTAAATCCTTCTAAAAAGATTTTGTCTGGGTGATTGTTGAACGACTCACCAAGTCTGCTCATTTTATTCCTGTTCGGGTTAACTACTCTATGGACAAGTTGGCTAGATTGTATATCTCTGAGATTGTCAGACTGCACGGTGTGCCTTTATCCATCATCTCTGATCGAGACCCGAGGTTTACCTCTCGATTTTGGCAGGCTTTGCAAAAAGCTTTGGGTACACGTCTAAATTTTAGTACATCTTTTCATCCGCAGACAGATGGTCAATCAGAGAGAGTGATGCAGATTCTAAAGGATATGTTGCGGGGATGTGTGGTCGATTTCTATGGTAGTTGGGAAGATTTCTTGCCCTTAGTCAAGTTCACTTATAATAATAGCTATCAAGCTAGTATCCGCATGGCACCGTATGAGGCTTTGTATGGTCATAAATGCCGTGAGTTATATGATAGGAAGACTTTGGGTCCAGAGTTGGTCCAAGAGACTGAAGAGACTTTTAGATTGATCCAAGATCGTTTGAAGGAGGCCATTGACCGAAAAAAAACTTATGCTGATCGCATGAGGAAAGATATTGAGTTCAAGGTAGGTGATCAGGTCTTTCTAAAGGTATTTCCGTGGAAGAAAGTTCTAAGGTTCAAGCGTAAAGGTAAATTGAGTTTGAGGTTCATTGGGCCGTACCGTATTGTGAAAAGAGTTGGACCAATTGCCTATCAGCTTGAGTTGCCTCATCAGCTTAGTCGTATTCATGATGTTTTTCACGTATCTATGTTGAGGAAGTACCACCAGGATCCGAGTCATGTTATTCAGGTTCAAGATGTTGAGCTGAGTCCAAAATTATCGTATGAGGAAAAGCCTGTACAGATCTTGGATTTTGATGAAAGAGTTTTGAGAAACAGACGCATCCCTATTGTTAAATTTTAGTGGAGTAACCGTAGTTCCACAGATGGCACATGGGAGACTAAGAAATCTATGAGAAAACAGTTCCCTCACCTATTCATCCTAGGTAAATTTCGAGGATGAAATTTCTTTTAGGGGAGAGTTGTAATACCCTAACTTTTTGGAAAAAAAGGTAGGGAGTTGCTGGTTGTGGGGCTCAAACCCACAACCCGTTGTATGTTTGGCCGTGTACCCAGGCAACTGAGCTAGACGCTCTTGATGTTTTATTTCCCCAAATTAAATTTTATCCTTTAGTTGGTTTGGTACTCTTAAGTAATTAAATTTCAAACTTCCCCTAAAAATTACTTGAACCATTCTGATCGAGGCTTTCAGAACCCTCAAAAATTTTCTCTTACCTAACCCTTTCATCCCATCACCATTCAGCCTGCTCTAGTCGTCGGTGACCGTCACCACCCATCTATTCGAACCGCCTCCCTACTCCGACTAAAACCCCTCTCTTCCTGTGCAGGTCTACCGTCCCTATCGCCGATATTTGAGCAAAATAGGTTCGACGAACCTTGGTTAAATTGCTCTCACTTTTTTTTATTCCGGATGCCATCGTCCTTTGTTCAGAGTTCCACTGCCACGGTTGCCTTCCCCGTGTTAAAGCGGTCAAAACCTAGCCGACGATTGTAGTTTCGATGTTTGGAAGACCTTCGTCAGAGCCTCTACAAAATCAGCTGTCGAGATCTATTTTGTTAAGTCTGGTAAGTTTTGGCTTGTTTTCGAGTTGTTTTTTTCATGATTTTGAGTTGGAGATTGATCTGGGTGAAGAATCCGGCCAAAATGTGCATTTTCGTGCATTTTTTGTCCTTGTAAGGCAGCGCGTGAGCTCCACGCACCGGTCAAGGCAATTTTTGGCCACCGTGACCGATTCACTCATAAATCGGTCTGATCCAATCCAATCTGGTTTAACCTGGTCCAAACCGGTTTGATCCGATCCGACCGACTTGACCCGATCGACCTGACCCGTTGACCGAGTCAACTCAGCGAGTCAACCCAACCGAGTTAACTCAGTGAGTTAACCCGACTGAGTCAACTCAGTGAGTTAACCCGACTGAGTCAACTCAATGTGTTAACCTGTCTGAGTCAACCGTTGACCGATGACGTTAGCATGACATTAGCATTGACTTTGACCCAAAAAGTTAAATTTTCTAAAAACCCCTATTTTACATTTTTAACGTCTCGAGTCTGTTTATGAAGCCCATTTCATAAAATTCTAACCCGAAAGCCTCTAAAAGTGACTTTAGACCTGATCATGCTTAAGTAATTAAATTATTCAATTTAAGAGCAGAGTTTTGGATTAAGGATTCTGACATGATATATTATTTTGTTAAAGGATCTAGCACCGCTATAGAGCGTGGTGAGGCAGGTGACCAGTAGACCCTTCTGACCAGCTTTTTTGAGGTGTGTTCCGTGTGTGCTATATTAATGCTTTAAACTACTGTTAAAATAATTTTTCTGAATATATATATATATATTGGATTGCTATCTAATTTGAACATGAATATTTTTCTGTTATAAAAGCATGATTATCTTATCTTTATGAAAGTATGTCCTATGCCTGATCTGAACTTGAGATATCTGATTTATACTTTACTGAGATTATATATTCGTCTGCCGACTGATTTCTGTTGTCACTGCATACAAAATTATACTCGGGTACACTATTGGGAAGTGATTTGAAGTGTCTGCAAATACAACCCTGATCCAACCGATAAATCCTTTTGTTAAGCTCTTGTGCCCAATGGGCTTAGGGTAAGTCTTTCTGGGCCCAAGGCAGACCCTTAGGTAGGCTCCTACGCCTGCGGGCTTAGGATAAGACCTTCTGGGTGCTGTTCATGGGGAACTACACATCGGTGTTCGGTTAGAGGGCAGGTAGGTTTAAAATAAAAACTTGAATGGAATATAATATGATTTACGGAAATGTTTTACGCTTATCTGAAATATTATATGTTTATCTACACTTATCGGGACAGACTAAGCTCCCTAGCTCACACCCTTAAACTTTTCCTTTTAGATACTTTTGGATAGGCTTTCCGGATCTGGCACTTCTGGCACTTGGAGGATAAGGACTGTTTTGAATGTATAAAAATGTGTTAGAAACTATTTTGAATGTATACAAATGTGTTAGAAACTGTTTAAAAATATTTAAACATGAATACCAATGTATGGACTATTTTGTCTTGATTTGAAAGTTGGTAAACCGTTTTGTGAGTATATATATATATGTGTGATATATATTGTGTAAAATACTATGTACTCATGACCATTTATAATGATTTAAAGGAGAATCGATGTTAGGATTTATTCTAATGCACCATTGCATCCTTTGTTACATTTAGACTAAGAAGAATTTAGAAGATTAAAGGTAACGAGGGAAAAACGGTGGGTAAAAAAAGGGTCGTGATTCGTGAGCATAAGTAACTCAGAATTTATTGTGAGTGTAGCTTAAAATTTTGGGATAAGCTCAAAACTTTCCTGAGCATTCTTTATTTTTAATTTCAGTGCTTATTACAAATATGCGTATGTTGCTTGCAAACAATAAATTGAAAAACGAGGCAAGTACTTGTTTGCAAGTATAAGGTGACACGGGATAATTGGATATATATCATTTATGTATAAGTCCTATATGTGATGTATGATGATGTGCATTTCTTGTTTATGATAAGCTTTTGTGAATTGATTAATATGCTTATAATGGAAACTACATATGGTACATGTTAATGGTAATTTTTCTGTAATACTCTTCGAATAAGAGAAATGAATTATGAGAAATTCACATGAGGTGAATATATACTTCATATAAAAAGGTCAACAAGCTTGATGATATGATATCTTGATAAGGAGCTATTCTCATTCTATTACTAAGTAAGAAATGATAAATTGAAAGCCTTGGTTTCGAGTCAGTCTTAGGTATAGTTGGCATGCCATAGAGTCCATAGAGCTCGTGTTAGGGGTGGACTATGGTCCTGGACTACAGTCCTTATGAGGCGACAGTAGGAGGGATGTGTTTTGGTCACTTGGCAACAGTAGAGGATTTGACCGGTACTATGAGTACCTTTCTGTTGGTGACAGTTGATTGGGGATTCGAGTACCTAGGTTGTTACTTGATAATCAAGGCTATGAAAATGGCATAATAACGAAATTTGCAATTTTAAACAAATGAACTATGTTTGCTAAATCATTTGTAAAGTATTTATGTTATATGATACCATGTTAGAAAATTGGTGAGATTAGAAAAGTAAGTTAATAAAATGTTATATATGAT
This sequence comes from Hibiscus mutabilis, assembly GCA_019671005.1. Lineage (NCBI taxonomy): Eukaryota > Viridiplantae > Streptophyta > Magnoliopsida > Malvales > Malvaceae > Hibiscus > Hibiscus mutabilis. Next base: position 43,040,587 of record CM033726.1, on the reverse strand, counting down.
TCTTTGTGTCTACAATGCTTTTTTATTTGATTAAATCGACATTTACTTGGACTCTTATAACTTTGACTAAAAGAGTATACTAGTTCAAATACTTTAAATCATGACAGCTTGTTTTACGATCAAGTTAGAAGTTTGCATAATTAGAATATCTTGGGTGAAAGAATAGGGATGGATTACAAAATGTTTAATACATTGTTTACAGTTATTAGTACTACCTCACTAAGCGTTTGCTTACCCTATTCTTTCATTAGTTTTCAGGGAAACATTGTGTTTGGTTAACCTCGAGTTTGGAAAAGATCATAAGTAACGAGAAGTAGGTTTTGTATCTTGTTACCTCTCCAAAAATACTGTTTTTATTGCTAATCTTACAATGATTTTGCTTGTTTTAAGGTACATTTAGTTGCATTAGGATGTTAGAATCATGCATTTGCATAAGGAGTTTAGAGTTTTGTCTATGCAGTGTGAAGAGTTGTTTTGTTGGCAATTTTGCAGGTTTGGCATAGGATTTGGCCCAGAAAAGCAACACAGGAAAGAGCACCAGAGAGAATGTCGAGTGTTGTTGGCACAGATGGACCAGACAATGCCAAGCACCAGTTGGTGAAGAAGTGAACTTGATGTCATGATAAGAAGCTGTTGGACCCCAAAAAAAGTAGGAAATGATCAGGCTCTGAAAAGATAGTAATTGGATCAATCTCTGAAAAAATAGCAGATAAGATGGTGCCAAGACTTGTTGGCAGATTCATGCCAAGCTTGGATGCCAGGGCAGTGTCGGCAGGATGACGTCAGCCTTAGCCTGATCAGCTCTCATTCAAATTAGGATAAGAAGATAATCCCTTATCCCTTGGGTAGTTGAAATTTAAAATTTGAAGAGCTAGTCATATCCCATCCTCGCACGCCTATTTAAACACCAACCGACTGCACCGTGGAAGGGTGGTCTGACCAACTTGGCCGAGAAGCCTGAATCTTGAAGGGCTGCATCGAGAGACCCCTTCTAGCCTATTTTTCTCTTTCAAGTTATTTCATTTTGCTTTTAAGGATAATGTATCTCGAAAACATTTATGGATTGTTGGTTAAATCCCTCACCATGAACTAATTTAATAGTTGGTGGGGGATGTTTGGGTTTTATGCTATTTTCATGGTTTAGTTTTTAATAATAAATCTGCCTTGGCATGGTTTTATCTATTCGGCATACTTTAATGTTTCCTAAATACTCTGCCAAGCGAGAGCTGGCACTGTTGGCCTATTGTACCTCAATATCTTAATAGACTTGGGCTGACAATGAATAAGTTGTTGAATACTGAGGAGAGAAGCTTCGAGAGAAGTTGTTCAAGTAGATGAACTTACTTCGGGAGTGAAATCTACCTTAGGAGTATAGATTGGAGCTTAATCAAATTGGTTTATTTAAAAACAAACACTATAGAGATATAGGGGTTTTTACATGATCAATTTAGGGCAATGACCATCGAGAGAGGCTTTTCCAATTGTGAATCTACTCGGCAAGCAATGCCAAGACAGGCTGTTGTTAAAGGCTGGCATGGCATGAACAGCGTGAAAACCAGGCATTCCCTGCCAACGATCATTATTCATTAAAACACATTCCTTGCCAACGTCTTTACTTTAATTTCTTTTTTTTACTTTTTAATTATTTTCCAAAACCAATTTCAAATCAAATCAACTTTTTCTTAAGGCAAGTAACAATCAAGGCAATTGAATTCCAAGTCAATCTATGTGGGATCGATACTCAGCTTACCACCTGTATTACTTGCAGACCGTGTATACTTACACGTAAAAGATTCCTTTTGGCATATTCTTATATTTTCCAAGACATGTTCTCTGCCACTTTTGCAAGCATTCACTCAGAGAGTCTACAAGTTTTTGGCACCGTTACCGGGGATTACAACGAAATTGACTGTTCTTAAATTTTTACTTGTCTTCCTTTTGTTTTTGTTTTTGTTTTTTTTTTACCTTTTACTTTTTTCTGTGCATAACCAAAAGCCATCCTGTGGTGGACACGTGGTCATTCGATCTGGAAATTGAGAAAACCTTGCGGAGGTTAAAAAGAATATTTCAAGAGATAAGCCAAGGTAATGGAGGGAATGGTGTGGTGAACACTGGAGGAAATCCACTTAACAATGAGATACCACCACCACCTGCTGTCACAGTTGTTAATGAGAGACCTATTAGAGAACATTCGGCACCAACCATTGATAATTTGATGCCAGGACTTGTTGGCACAGAGTTAAACACTGTCAATTTTGAACTTAAGCCAGTAATGATTCAAACTCTTTTGAATGTAGGTCAGTTTGATAGAGCACTCACTGGAGATCCGAGGCAACATCTGAAGCAGTTCATGGAGATTTGCCAGCTATTCCAACAAAATTGAGCACTTGAAGATACCGTGAAGCTGAAGTTATTTACTTTTTCTTTGAGAGACATAGCAAAGGCTTGGCTTAACTCCTTGCCACCTGGCTCGGTTACTTAATAGGCAGACCTATGCCAGAAGTTCTTGACAAGATTCCAGCCGCCAACACTCACTGCCAAGCTGCGGGGTGAGATCATTACATTCAGGCAGGCTGAGGATGAGACCTTATATGATCACTATGAAAGATTCAAAGACTTGTTGAGGAGGTGTCCTATGCATGGATTCCCGAATTGGACCCAGATCGAAACCTTTTACAATGGATTAAATGCACAAACGAGGACTATTGTTGATGCTTCAGCAGCCGGTTCATTGCTTGACAAGACATATACTGAGGTCGTTGACATTCTAGAGAGGATTTCAATCAATGATTTTGAATATCCTGTTGCAAGACTTGGGACCGGAACTAAAACCAATGGGAAATTTCAAATTGATGAGTTAACATTCATTCATGCCGAGATTTCCAATCTTACTAACATGGTAAGAACGTTGCAAAAGAACAATAAGTCCCAAGAAGTCAAAGCATTAGACCCATTCTGTACAATATGTGGAGAGAATAATCATGTGGATGAATGCCCTGCCAACCCTGAATCGGTAAATTTTGTTGGCAATGTTAATCGTTGCTATAATTCTAACTCCAAAACTTATAATGCAGGTTGGAGACAACACCCTAATTTAGCTTGGGGAAATCAAGGAGGTAACCAGTACAATGCTCAGCGCCAGAATACTCAGAGGCAGAATAACAATGCCATGCCACAGAAAGCCCAAAACAAATTTCAGCATGGGCAGAGACTCAACCAAGGAGGCACTCTCACAGAGTACATGGAGAGGAATGATGCCACAGTCCGGAGTTTGGCAGCATCAATGAGAAACTTGGAAGTCCAGCTTGGGCAGATTGTCAGTGCACTCAGCAATCGACCCCAGGGATCATTGTCAAGTGACACAGAAGATGTTCGGCACAAAGATAATGAGCAGTGCAAAGCTATAACTCTTCGGAGTGGTAAGTAGTGTGAGATGGAGAAGGTTGCTAAGAAGCTAATTAATTGCCAAGATGAGAAGCCTATGCCAACAGATAATCCCAAGGAAGCAGAGAAAGAGGAAATAAAAGCAGATGATGCCAGAACTGATGCCAGACAGCACATTGATGCCAGCACCGATGCCAAACAGACTGATGCCAGCACTGCCCTGGCAAAGCCAGCAATGTCGGCATATCTTTATCCGCCGCCACCATTTCCAGCAAGACTTCAAAAGCACAAGCAAGATCAGCAGTTCAAGCGCTTCTTGGAGGTTCTTAAGCAATTAAAAACCAACATTCCATTGGTAGAAGCCCTTGAACAAATGCCCAACTATGTCAAATTTATGAAGGACATTTTGTCCAAAATGAGAAAGTTGGGAGACTTTGAAACTGTTGCTCTGACCGAAGGATACAGTGCCATGATCCTAAACCGTTTGCCACCAAAGTTGAAAGATCTGGGAAGTTTCACTATTCCCTGCACCATTGGCAACAAATTCATGGGAAAGGCACTGTGTGTCCTAGGAGCCAACATCAACTTGATGCCAATGTCAGTTTTTTCGGAAGCTTGGCATAGAAGCAAGACCTACCATAGTGACACTTCAGCTGGCATACCGATCCTATGCACATCCCAAGGGTAAGATTGAGGATGTGTTGGTAAAGGTAGATAAATTTATTTTTCCAGCTGATTTTATCATTTTGGATTATGAGGCTGATATTAATGTCCCAATTATTTTGGGGAGACCTTTTCTTGACACAGGTAGGACTTTGATTAATATTCATAAAGGGGAACTAACAATGCCCATGAATGACCGGTAGGTTACATTTAATGAGTTTCAAGCTTTGAAATGTGCAGATGAACCTGATGAGTGCCAAGTAGAGGAGATGATGGAGTCTATTTACACTTTGGACACGACACATTTATGCCAGGATACATAATTTGATGCCAACAATTTAGATGGCATAGCTGATCTGTTTGAGGAACCAGAAGAACCAGTCTTGGAGGCTGAAGAGGCGAGTTTTTTGAGCCATTACAGTTGGCCTACAGAGAAATCAAGGCACCTAAACCATCAATTGAGGAGACACCAGCGTTGGAACTGAAACTACTGCTAGATAACTTGAAGTATTCTTATTTATGCAAACACTCAACTCTGTCAGTGATCATTACCACTGGTCTCACTAATGATCAGGAGGAAAGATTGTTGGCAATGTTACGTGACTATAGGCAGGCATTAGGGTGGACTTTGGCAGACATCAGAGGTATTAGCCCAACCATCTGCATGCATAAGATTATCTTGGAGGAGTATCATGGCAAGACCATTGAAGGCCAAAGAAGGCTAAACCCAAGCATGAAAGAGGTAGTGAAAAAAGAGATCATAAAATGGCTTGACACCGAGATTATATATCCTATTTCTGATAGCTCTAGGGTTAGCCCGGTGCAATGTGTGCCAAAGAAGGGTGGCATGACCGTGGTACAAAATAGTGAAGTTGAGTTGATCCCCTCCAAAACTATCACAGGGTGGAGAGTGTGCATGGACTATAGGAGGCTAAATAATGCCACAAGGAAGGACCACTTCCCATTGCCATTCATTGATCAAATGCTAGACAGATTGGCAAGTAAAGCTTTCTATTGTTTTTTGGATGGTTATTCAGGTTATAATTAGATTGCCATTGCCTTGATGATCAAGAGAAGACTACGTTCATGTGCGCATATGGGACTTTTGCATTTAGGAGGATGCCATTCGGCCTATGTAATGCACCGACAACGTTTCAACACTACACGATGTCTATTTTTTCTGATATGATCGAGCACAACATGGAAGTATTCATGGATGATTTCTTAGTGTTTGGCAAAACATTTGAGGAATGTCTTTAGAGTTTGGAGCAAGTCTTGAAGAGATGCATAGAGACAAACCTAGTGTTGAACTGGGAAAAATGCCACTTCATGGTGAAGGAGGGCATTGTTCTCGGGCACAAGGTAACTGAGAGAGGGTTAGAAGTAGATCAAGCAAAAGTTGAGGTAATTAAGCAGCTACTGCCTCCAACAAGTGTCAAAGGTATAAGGAGCTTTTTAGGACATATCGATTTTTATCGGCGTTTTATTAAAGACTTTTCAAAAATTGCTAAACCTTTATGCTTGTTATTAGAACATAATGCTACTTTTGCGTTTAACGATTCTTGTTTGAGGGTATTTCAGGAGCTTAAAGAAAAGTTGGTCAATGCCCCTATAGTTGTGGCACCAGATTGGAATGAGCCCTTCGAGCTCATGTGTGATGCTAGCGACTATGCCGTTGAAGCAGTCTTAGGACAAAGACATGGCAAGGTTTTCCATGCCATCTACTATGCCAGGCGAACATTGAACAAAGCACAACCGAATTACTCTACGACCGAGAAAGAATTTCTTGCGGTTGTATTTACTTTTGACAAATTTAGATCTTATTTAATTGGTAACAAAGTTGTGGTTTTTATAGATCATTCGGCATTGAAGTTTCTATTGGCAAAGAAGTATGTCAAGCCCAGACTAATCTGATGGACGCTCCTACTTCAAGAATTCGACCTTGAGATCCGAGACAAAAAGGGAAGTGAAAACCTAGTAGCTGACCATCTCTCATATTTGGAGCATCATCTTGAAGATGGTAAGACCAATTTTATAAGAGATGAATTTCCTGATGAGTATTTGCTTGCAGTTAATGCCATGCCATGGTATGCCGATATCGTCAACTACTTGGTAAGTAACATCCTACCACCAGACTTGGCATACAATGCTAAGAAAAGGTTCTTGCGGGAAGTCGGGCAATACTATTGGGACGAGCCAATATTGTTCAAATAGTGTACCGACCAAGTGATCCGCCGATGTGTGCCTGAGGATGAGAAGCATAACATATTGCATCTATGTCATGCCGCACCATATGGAGGTCACTTTGCTGGGGTAAAGACTGCTGCCAAGGCACTGCAGTCAGGATTCTTTTGGCCCACACTATATAAGGATACCCACGAGTATGCCAAGGCATGTGATCGATGCCAACGAATAGGAAACATCTCTGGCAGACACTAACTACCGCTTCAAAACATTATGCTTGTGAATTTATTTGATGTATGGGGGATAGACTTTATGGGTCATTTTCCACCCCCATTCAGTAACGTATACATTCTTGTGGTTGTTGACTACGTATCTAAGTGGGTAGAAGCTTTTGCTCTGCCAACGAACGATGCCAAGGCTGTTGCCAAGTTCTTATATAAGCATATCTTCACTAGATTCGAGTGATTATTCATGATGAGGGCACTCATTTTAAATGTAATCTAATTTCTAAGGCCTTGTACAAGTATGGTATACAACAGAGAATTGCCACATCATATCATTCACAAACAAAGGGGCAATCTAAGATTTAAAATAAGAAGATCAAAAACACCTTAAAGAAAACTGTTAATCCATCAAGGAAGGACTGGTCCTTGAGACTAGATGAGTCATTGTGGGCTTATAGGACGGCGTTGAAAACTCCTTTGGGTACTTCACCATTTAGACTTGTTTTCAAAAACCATGCCATCTGCCAATGGAGCTTGAGCATAAAGCCTACTGGGCCATCAGAACACTTGGCATGGCATGGAGAGTTGCTGGAGAAAAAAATGTTACTATACCTAAATGAGTTGGAGGAATTCAGAACACAAGCCTATGAGAACGCCAGGATTTACAAGGAAAAAATAAAATGTTGGCATGACAGTAGGATAATGCCAAGATAGTTTGAGGTAGGACAACGTGTTTTGTTATTCAACTCACGGCTTAAGTTGTTTCCAGGGAAACTTAGATCAAGATGGACGGGCCCTTATGAAGTTGTGAAGCCTTATGTTCATGGAGCTGTGGACATCAAGAATTTGAAGACGGGCGAAACCTTTAAGGTGAATGGCTAACGTTTGAAGCACTGCATGGAAGGTGATCAGAACAATGCCAAAGAGGTGATCATCTTGGCAGAGTTAACATGAAAACGCCATTAGGTTTGAACTTTTGTAAATATTAGGTTAGTGTTTTTCTTTGTTTTTAGGCTTTTAATTGTTTTTCTTTTTTTTAAGTTTCGTGTTTTTATTCCTTTACTATGTTGAAAGGTTTCCTTTGAGTTGTGCAGATTCATTATGCCATGAATTGTGCTAGGAACACTGCTAGGGTTGCTGGCAGGAGCTAATGCTTCAATAGAAAAATCTGCCAGACGCAGTGCCAGAGTAGCTTGGCATACATCGGTACAAAAGATAGAAGAAAAAGAAAAAAACCCTAGTTTTATCGGCCCAGTAAAATGAGATAGTGGTTTTTGTTAACTTTAAACCTTAGCCACCCAAATCTTGGTTGAAATTTCAAATCAATTACCTTATCACTCCAATCCTTACCCTAACTTATCACCTATCACCTTATCACTTCAACCCTATTACTCCATCCGTTTTAAATTAATTCTTTTTATTCCCCATCATTATCCCTAATTACTACTCCCATTAAAACACTCAACCAACCCAAAACCTTTCACTTTCTTACCTAGCCGATTAAAAGAAACCCAAACAACTCTCTCACTTTTATACTTCCTTTTTGATAAATAAGAACAAGCCCAAATGTTCATTGTCTTCATCTTTTAGCATCGTTTCAAGTTCCTTCAACAAATTTCAATGGCTTCATCTTCTACTCCCTTCAAGTGATTCTTCAACGAGGAGATCGAGAAAAAGTTCAAATCCAACTTTGCCTCGATGAGCTTTTGCTATGAGAAGCACTTTGACCTCCAAACAGAGACGAACAATGGTTTCCCTCTAGAAGTTGTGTCTACAATTAACTTGCACAAATGGACTCAGTTCTGCCAGCGAAGGGGGGAGGTCTATGCCACAATCGTCCAAGAATTCTATGCGCACCTTGTGACCAAGGATTCACCATTCTTGATGATTAGAGGTAAATGTGTTCGTTCCGATGAAGGGTATATCAATAATATGTTTGAGTTAGATGGTGCAGAGGATGAGTATTTCGAGTACACAGATTTAATGAACACTACCAAGAGAAAGAGGCTGCTGGCAGATTTGTGTGAACCTGGCATGGCATGGATAGTGTCATCCAAGAGGCACTATATGGTGAAGAGGCTGGCATTAAAACCCCAATGGAGGGGATGGAATCACTTCCTCAAGGCTGATCTGAAGCCCACATCCCATAACGAGACCGTGTCAGAAGAGAGGATGATTTTTTTGCACTCCATTGTTATGGGGCACAAGATCAATGTTGGGAAGCTTATTATTGAGGAAACCTACAAGTGTGCAGTGAAAGGTACTGGCAGCTTGTTTTTCCCTTTGTTGATTTCTAACGTTTGTATGCTCCATGATGTGCCAAGGCTGGATACGGATAAGGGGCAAACGATTAAAGGAACAACGATTATTGCGGCTATATGGAGGAATTTAGTTGTTGCCGAGCCCAAAGACAAGGGCGGGAGAAAGGCAAGGGCACACACGCTAAAGTCCAAGGAGTCAAAGGCCGCGCCAGTAACCATGCCAGAAACTGTGCCAGACAGTTCACTGGCACTACTGTCCCAAATTCACCAACGCCAAGAGATTATTCTCCAAAAGCTGGAGAAGACTGAGGAGCTCAATGTCAAGATGCAACACTACATCCAGGCCAGGGATGTTGTGATCAGAGAAGCTCTTACAAAATTATCAACTAATTTTGTGCCAGAGTTTCCAGACTTCCCTGCCGAGCTTTCTGCCAGTGATAATTCCATGACAGCTAGTGTAGTTCATACCCCGTCTGATGCCATAGTCCCATTGTCCCCAGTTGAAGTCAATTCTACCAACGCCAAGTCACCAGTAGCAACTGCTGTCCATACGCCATCTGATGCCACTGATACACATGTTGTATCAAAGCTTGCTAAGGAAAAAGAGGAAGTTGGAGCCTCCACTGCCGCTTCAAAACCAAGCCTGAAAAGGAAGAAACACATGGCTCCTGATTGTGGGCCTTTTGTGAGAAGAAAAACTTGTGCTGCACGATAAATAGTCTCTAAATGGGAGTCCTCTTCTTCCTAAAATCCTTTACATTTTATTCCATTGCATTTACATGATCATGAATTTTATTTTATTTTATTCTGTTTTTCTTGTATATATGTGTTGTTTCATGTATTGGGGACAATGCACATCTTGGGTTTGGGGGTGTGCATTTCTTCACATTTATGTCATGCATTTCATGTTTAATTTTTGTTGCCATGCCATCTAAGTCATTTAGAGTATATGCATACCGAACCATTAAAAAAAGAAAAAAGAAAATCTTGCCTCGGTTTAATTTTGAAAAATGTTAACAATTGTTAGGCAAGCTTAGTTTGATCTAGGTATCTGTCCAATGAGGAAATTTCAATCTTTAGTTGTCAAGCCATGCCAGCAAAGTAGTATTCCAGGATAGCTAGGCAATTGATCTCTAGTTTAGGGAACTGAAATTTCACTTAACACGTAGTATGTATCTAGTTCCTTAGCAAACTTAGGCTTTTTGAAACTATGCTCAGAGAAAAAAATATGATGCCAGGGTAAAAAGAAGTAAATAAGGCAGCAATGTTATGCCAAGGCAAGAAAAAAATGGAACTCTCCTCTACCTTAGGGATAATAAGCTACTTGGGGCTTCGTGGTTTGCTCCCTCTTAGTTCTCAAGTCCAAAACTTTAGGGTATGAGTTGAAGAGGAAGCTTAGTGATGCCTAGATTAAGGTGGGGATTCGTGGTTTGCTCCCTCTTATCTCTCACGCTAAATATTGTCACGAAGCAAGCTTAAATGAATGACAGCAAGAAACCCTTGGCAAAGAAAGGAAAAAAAATGATGAAAAAAATATACATCAAAGTGTAGATAGTAAAATTTGTCTAAGGGAGTGAAAGGAAACTAGATGCATATTGCCTACACTCATGCACACTTCATGAACTTTGACTAGAGTTATATTGCTGCACTTGAATTACTAACTGCTTGGCATTGTTGCACTAAGATACTGAGGACAGAAATAGAGCCAAATTCTGCTTGCCAACACGTGTTGGCAAGTAGAATTTTGTCGAGGTAACTTTTTCACAGTTTTTGTTTTTATTTTGATTGCATTACTTGAGGACAAGTAATGAGTTAGGTTTGGGGTGTGTTACCTCTCAAAAAGTACTGTTTTAATGCCAATCTTACAATGCTTTTGCTTGTTTTTAGCTACATTTAGTTGCATTAGGATGTTAAAATCATGCATTTGCATAAGGAGTTTAGAGATTTGTCTATGCTAGTGTGAAGGATTGTTTTGTTGGAAATTTTGTAGGTTTGTCATAGGATTTAGCCCAAAAAAGCAACACAGGAAGGAGCGCCAGAGAGAATGCTGAGTGTTGTTGGCACATATGGACCAGACAATGCCAAGCACCAGTTGGTAGAGAAGTTAACTTGATGCCACGCCAAGAAGCTGTTGGAACCCAAAAAAATAGGAAATAATCAAGCTCCAAAAAGATAGCAATCAGATCAATCTCTGAAAAAATAGCGGATAAGATGATGTCAAGACTTGTTGGCAAATTCATGCCAAGCTTGGATGCCAGGGCAGCGTCGGCAGGATGACGTCAGCCTTAGCCTGATCAGCTTTCATTCAAATTTGGATAAGAAGATAATCTCTTATCCCTTGGGAAATTGAAATTCAAAATTTCAAGAGCTAGTCCTATCCCTTCCTCGCACGCCTATTTAAACACCAACCAAGCTAGCATTTAGGGGGGAGAAGATTGGATCGTGAGGAGTTGGTGTGTGATGATTGACAACCGGCTGCACCGTGGAAGGGTGGTCTGACCAACTTGGCCGAGAAGCCTGGATCTTGAAGGGCTGCATTGAGAGACCCTTTCTAGCCCATTTTTCTCTCTCAAGTTATTTCATTTTGTTTTTAAGGATGATGTATCTCGAAAACGTTTATGGATTGTTGGTTAAATCCCCCACCATGAACTAATTTAATAGTTGGTGGGGGTGTTTTGGTTTTATGTTATTTTCATGCTTTAGTTTTTAATAATAAATCTACCTTAGCACGGTTTTATCTATTCGGCATACTTTAATGTTTCCTAAATACTCTGCTAAGCAAGAGCTGACACTATTGGCCTATTGTGCCTTAATATCTTAACATACTTGGGGTGGCAATGAATAAGTTGTTGAATACTGAGGAGAGAAGCTTCGAGAGAAGTCGTTCAAGCAGATAAACTTACTTCGAGAGTGAAATCTATCCCTTAGGAGTATAGATTGGAGCTTAATCAAATTGGTTTATTTAAAAACAAACACTATAGAGATATAGGGGTTTTTACATGATCAATTTAGGGCAATGACCATCGAGAGAGGCTTTGCCAATTGTGAATCTGCTCGGCAAGCAATGCTAAGACAGGTTGTTGTTAAAGGCTGGCATGGCATGAACAACGTGACAACCAGGCATTCCCTACCAACGCTCATCATTCATTAAAACACCTTCCTTGCCAACGTCTTTACTTTACTTTCATTTCTTTACTTTTTAATTATTTTCCAAAACCAATTTCAAATCAAATCAACTTTTTCTTAAGGAAAGTAACAATCAAGGCAATTGAATTCCAAGTCAATCTCTGTGGGATCGATACTCAGCTTACCGGTTGTATTACTTGCAAACCGTGTATACTTGCACGCAAAAGACTCCTTTTGGCATATTCTTATATTTTCCAAGACATATTCTCTGCCACTTTTGCCAGCATTCACTCAGAGAGTCTACATATCTCTTTTAGGAACTCCTAGTTGGTGGCACATAGTAAAAATGTATGCATAGTGCATGTAGATCCTTTATTTTGTTTTTACATGTATATAAGTTTGTTAAGTATTCAAAGTTTTGTAGTGGGCCTTTAATTAATCTTTTTGTTTGTTGCTTGCCTTATTTAGTTTAATAGTTAGTAAGTTGTATGGCTGTTTAAATATTTGTAAGAGTCTTAAGTTGATAGATCACCTTGATGGCATGTGTGTTGCAATCTGAAATACATATATATTATCATGTGTTAAACCCCAACTATAAATGGTGTAGTTTGAATGGCTAGTTTAATGGTTAAAATAAGTAAATGGCTAGATGTTAATGAATTTTTTTTAGTCTTGCTAGGCAAAGGTTATATGTGTCTGGTTAGAATTGGTTTAAGCTTGAATGCTTGTTGCTAAGGATATATGTTTGGTAATGATATGAGTTGATTAATTGGTAATCTTGTTATGTAAAAACTTTGTGAATTGAAGAACATGGAAAACAGAGGCATATAAAGATATAGTGATTGTTGTGTAGTCCATGGTATGTGAATACATGTTTGTATATGATTGGAAGTTTAAGTTAGATCTTCGAAACTCTTAAAAACTTTTAAATTACCCTGTCTTTTGGGAGCATGACTATTTGTTTGCATTAAGTGTGTGAAGAAACTTTGTGTGTTTGTTTAGTAGCACGTCCTAAGTCGGTTTATTTCTTATACCGGGTAGGGGGTGTTACAATTTGGTATTAGAGCCTAGGTTTAGCCGATTCTCAGACTAAACCGAAAACTCGTTACATCATCATTTGTTACATGTGCCACCTAGGAGTTAAATTTGATAAGCGCTTATGATCTATGTTGGATAAAAGCTCTCTTATGTGCTAATATCTAGTAGAATTATCTAAAGCACTTTTGGGACCGGGATAATGAGATTCCGGTTGACTCCTCCATTGGAGGAGGTAGTGTAAGGATGAACCGGGAATGATAAAATCTTCTGAATGCTATTGATTAAGTAAACACCATATTTGGGTAAATAAGAAACCCTCTAAATCAAGTTCTGTGGAAATTCGAGGACAACTTTCTTTTAAGGGGAGGAGAATTGTAGTACCCCAAAGTATAGCCTATTAGTATGTTACTAAATTAATGGAAACTCAACTTGATTTTAAGATGCCCTTAAAATTGATTATTAAGTAAGATAAGGACCTATTAAAAAGTTTGTAAAATATGTTAGCTAAAGTGGAAAGTACTAAAACGAATTCTATAAAAAAAAATAAAGGATTGCATGATAAAGGAAACATGCATGAGGGATTTGTACATATGTCCATGCTAGACCAAGGCATGCGTGGAAGGGTCTTGGCTTTGGGATGATAATCGGACATGGTCATCCTTCTCCTTAGAGTGAGCTGAACCATTGTTGAGAGAAATTAGAGAGGGAGGGAGAGCTTGTAAAGAATTATTGAGACATAAGCTTCTCTTTGGTCCATATCTTTAAGCCATTAATCGAATAGATTAAGGAAGAGGGTAAGAAATTCTCTTCCTTTCTTTTGATCTAAGATTCAATTGGTGTTTTCAATTGCAAGCTCCTTGTATGCTATGTTGTTACCAAATTTGTTGGAAAAGAAACAAACTGATACTATGAATATTCTTAGATCATTCGAATGATATACTTGATGAGACGTCATGTTCCTTGTGAAATTGTAACCTAGATTGAGATGCTAAGATTGCTTGATTTTGAGTCATAAAGTTATTAAAATAGATTGAATGTTCTAATGGATTATTGTTTGATTGGATTGTTGTGCTTATAACTTGAATCTAGTCACTTTGAATGTTAACAACGAACGGTGGATTGTAATGATCTAAAATAAATTGATTAAGGACTGTTTAGAGTATATATTAAGATATGAGGATTGTTTTGAGTATTTTAAAAACCAGGGGATTGATATATAAAGCATATAGGGAATGTTTTGCTATAGAGTTATATGTTAATGGATTGTTTGAACTCGTATAAACAAGAATATATGTGCATTGGGACTGTTTGGACTTATGGAAAATTTTATGGACTTTTTGGAATGATAGAAAAATAGGTGAGGGGCTGTTAATGCTCTATAGGGACTGTTTTGAATGTATACAAATGTGTTAGAAATTGTTTAAAAATATTTAAACATGAATACCAATGTATGGACTGTTTTGTCTTGATTTGAAAGTTGGTAAATCATTTTGTGAGTATATATATGTGTGTGATATATATATATATATATATATATGTGGGACTGTTCTACATTGGTAAACATGTTAGTGGATTGTTTTGTGTAGAATGCTCTGTACTCATGATCATTTATAATGATTTAAAAGAGAATGGATGTTAGGATTTATTCTAATGCACCATTGCATCCTTTTTTACATTTAGACCAAGAAGAATTTAGAAGATTAAAGGCTAACGAGGGACAAACGGTGGAGAAACAAAAAGGGCTCGTGATTCGTGAACATAAGTAGCTCGAAATTCATCGTAAGTGTAGTTTAAAATTTTGGGATAGGCTCAAAACTTTCCCGAGCATTCTTTATTGTTAATTTCATCGCTTATTACAAATATGCGCATGTTGCTTGCAAACAATAAATTGAAAAATGATGTAAGTACTTGTTTATAAGTATAAGATGAAACGAGATAATTGGATATATATCATTTATGTATAAGTCCTATATGTGATGTATGATGATGTGCATCTCTTGTTTATGATAAGCTTTTGTGAACTGATTAATATGCTTATAATGGAAACTACATATGGTACATGTTAATGGTAATTTTGCTATAATACTCTTCGAATAAGAGAAATGAATTATGAGAAATTCACATGAGGTGAATATATACTTCATATAAAAAGGGCAGCAAGCTTGATGATATGCTATCTTGATAAGGAGCTATGCTCATGCTATTACTAAGTAAGATATGATAAATTGAAAGTCTTGGTTTCGAGCCAGTCTTAGGTATATTTGGCATGCCATAGAGCTCGTGTTTGGGGTGGACTACGGTCCTTATGAGGTGACAGTAGGAGGGATGTGTTTTGGTCACTTGGTGACAGTAGGAGGAATTGACTGGTACTATGAGTACCTTTCTGTTGGTTACAGTTGGTTGGGGATTTGAGTACCTAGGCTGTTACTTGATTCTCAAGGCTATGAAAATGACATAATAACAAAATTTGCAATGTTAAACAAATGAAATATGTTTGCTAAATCATGTGTAAAGTATTTATGTTATATGATACTATGTTTAATAATTATTTGACAAGTAACTATGTTACGAGGTATTATGCTTGATAATTTGGGTGATAAGTATACATGCTCTGGAGACACTATGTTTGATATTTTATGTAGCATATAAACATAAGTCGATGACATGCTAAGTTTGAGAGCTTCTACAATAAGCAACTTAAGTTCATGACTTGCTAATCTAACAATGGACTGTTTTTTAATGTTTAATTGTGTATACATATTTTGTGGACTGTTTTGCTATAAATTATCATGTCTTGGGCTGTTTTGCAATGTATATTTGTATTTACACATTTTTGGACTGTTTTGATATAAATGATCATGCCATGGACTGTTTTGTAATGTATAATTGTGTATGCATATTTTGTGGACTGTTTTGATATAAGTGATCATGTCTTGGGCTGTTTTGCAATGTATATTTGTATTTACACATTTTGTAGACTGTTTTGATATAAATGATCATGCCATGGACTGTTTTGCAATGTATAATTGTATATACATATTTTGTGGACTGTTTTGATATAAATGATCATGCCATGGACTGTTTTGCAATGTATGTTTTGCAATGTATAATTGTGTATACATATTTTGTGGACTGTTTTGATATAAATGATCATGTCTTGGGCTGTTTTGCAATGTATACTTGTATTTACACATTTTGTGGACTATTTTGATATAAATGATCATGCCATGGACTGTTTTGCAATGTATAATTGTATATACATATTTTGTGGACAGTTTTGATATAAATGATCATGCCATGGACTGTTCTGCAATGTATAATTGTGTATACATATTTTGTGGACTGTTTTGATATAAATGATCATGTCTTGGGCTGTTTTGCGATGTATATTTGTATTTACACATTTTTTGGACCGTTTTGATATAAATGATCATGCCATGGACTGTTTTGCAATGTATAATTGTGTATACATGTCTTTTACTATTTTGATTAAGTATAAGCATGTAGTGGATTGTTTAAGCATATGTATGTGTGTATATGAATTTTAGAACTATTTTGAATCTATACAAGTATGTATTGGAGTGCTTTGGATATATACATATATAAGTATTTTCTAAATATGATCTTTGATAAGCTATGCTCAATATCTTACACGATAAGTAATCTATGTTTTCGATATGTTATGTTTGAAATCTTGTAACAAGCAAAACATGATTATAAGTTGCGAAGTTAGAAAATTGGTGAGATTAGAAAAGTAAGTTAATAAAATGTTATATATGATTCTTTTTGTCTACAATGCTTTGTTATTTGATTAAATCGACATTTACTTGGACTCTTATAAATTTGAATAATTGAGTATACAAGTTCGAATACTTTAAATTAAGACAGCTTGTTTTATGACCAAGTTACAAGTTTGCATAATTAGAATATCTTGGGTGAAAGAATAGGGATGGATTACAAAATGTTTAATACATTTTTTACGTTTATTATTACTACCTCACTAAGAGTTTGCTTACACTATTCTTTCATCACTTTTCAGGGTAACATTGCGTTTGGTTAACCTCGAGTTTGGACAAGATCACAAGTAACAAGAAGTACGTTTTGTATCTCTTTTAAGAACTCCTAGTTGGTGGCACATAGTAGAAATATATGCATAGTGCATATAGATCCTTTATTTTGGTTTTACATGTATACAAGTCTGTTAAGTATTCAAAGTTTTGTAATGGGCCTTTAATTAATCTTTTTATTTGTTGCTTGCCTTGTTTAGTTTAATAGTTAGTAAGTTGTATGGCTGTTTAAATATATGTAAGAGTCTTAAGTTGATAGATCACCTTGATGGCATGTGTGTTACAATCTGAAATACATATATATTATCATGTGTTAAACCCCAACTAAAAATGGTGTAGTTTGAATGGCTAGTTTAATGGTTAGAATAAGTAAATGGCAAGATCTCAATGAATTTTGTTTTTAGTCTTTATAGGCAAAGATTCTATGTGTCTAGTTAGAATTGGTTTAAGCTTGAATGCTTGTTGCTAAGGATATATGTTTGGTAATGATATGAGTTGATTAGTTGGTAATCTTGTTATATAAAAACTTTGTGAATTGAAGAACATGGAAAATAGAGGTGTATCAAGATCTAGTGATTGTTGTGTAGTCCATGGTATGTGAATACATGTTTGTATATGATTGGAAGTTTAAGTTAGATCTTCGAAACTCTTAAAAGGTTTTAAATTACTCTATCTTTTGGGAGCATGATTAGTTGTTTGCATTAAGTTTGTGAAGAAAGTTTGTGTGTTTGTTCAGTAACACATCCTAAGCTGGTTTATTTCCTAGACCGGTAGGGGTGCTACAGCAATCACGATGTGCCGCCGCCGCTCTCCCCTCCAGCCAAAACCTGCAACCATCCAAAGAGAAATGGTTAGGGTTAGGTTTTTCTTGATTCGAATATGGAAAGAAAAAGGGAAGAATCAGCCCCAAATTTGCTCAGATTCGACCCAAAATTAGGACGAAATCGGCCCCAAATCACTTCCAAATCTGCATCAAATGAAAAGGAAATAATCACCCAAAATTGGGGATTTTTATTTCGAATTTCCTTGTAATTTTGGTAGCAAAACCCGTATAAAAACCCACTAATCCTATTGTAATTACACACTGAAAATACATGGGAAAATACTCCAATTTCATAGCATATTGTACTCGACTTTCCATTGGAATAGAAGCAATCAAGCAAGCCTTTTTTCGGTATTGTGTTCTATTATTTTCTACTTTATGTAAATTTTTATTTCGAATCTAACACATAAAAAGTGGGATAATATTTACCTTAATCTTGTTTTGAGATGCCTTCGTTATAGCCCAGATTCGAATTTTTGACTTATTTTGCTAAAAAAGTTTTAGTTGTTTTTTTAAAAAGGAATTATGCCGCCGTCAAATGGCGGTCGGCGTCGGTAGAGGCGGCCGGCACGAAGGTCTGTTCTCGATATTCTTCATCCTTGAAGAACACTAAGAACATTTGGGAGAATTTGAGACATGGGTGTTTAATCTAAAAATTTTGAAAGGGAAAAATAAAGAGGTGTTTGTGAAGTTGGGTTTTATACCCATGTGTTTTTTAAAACAAAATGGGTTAATTACACTCATTAAATCCCTTTTGATCTAATTTTTATGTTTAAAAAATACAAAAAATGTGTGAAAAATACATGCATTCATGTGTTAGGCATCATTAGGAGCATGCTCATCGTAATCATAGCATGTGTTAAATTTCAACAGGTATAGAACCTACCTATCCATTCGGGCATGAGAAGAACAAAACCCTTTTTTGAACTTGCTTATCTATTAGAGCATGAGGAGAATAGAAGTCGCCTATCCATTCGGGCATGAGGAGAATGAAACCTGCTTATCTATTCGAGCATGAGGAGAATAGAACCCGCCTATCTATTCGGGGATGAGGAGAATTGAACCTGCTTATCTATTCGAGCGTGAGGAGAATAGAACTCGCCTATCCATTCGGGCATGAGGAGAATGAAACCTGCTTATCTATTCAAGCATGAGGAGAATAGAACCCGCCTATCCAATCGGGCATGAGGGGAATAGAACCTGCTTATCTCTTCGAACATGAGGAGAATAGAACTCGCCTATCTATTCGGCCATAAGGAGAATGGAACTCCTTATCTATTCAAGCATGAGGAGAATAGAACCTGCCCATCTATTCGGCCATGAGTAGAATAGAACCTGCTTATCTATTTGGGCATGAGGAGAATAGAACCCGCCTATCCATTCGGGCATAAGAAGAATGGAACTTGCTTATATATTCGAGCATGAGCAGAATAGAACTCACCTATCCATTCGGTCACGAGGAGAATGGAACCTGCTTATCTATTCGAGCATGAAAAGAATAGAACTCGTCTATCCGTTCATGCATAAGGAGAATGGAACCTTCTTATCTATTCAAACATAAAGAGAATGGAATCCGCTTATCCGTTCAAGCGTAAGGAGAATGGAACCCACTTATTCGTTCAAGCGTAAGGCAATAGAAACCGCTTATCTGTTCAAGCATAAAGAGAATGGAACTCACCTATCCGTTTAGGCATAAGGAGAATGGAACCTGCCTATCCATTCAGGAATAAGGAGAATGGAACTCGCCTATTCGTTCGGGCATAAGGAGGATGGAACCATCAAGAGAATTGGCGATCGGCGAAAATTAGTGCCTTTCATTCTTTGCTCTATCTCTATTTCACATGAATAAGCAAACAGGGGCAGCTGTTGTCAATAAATTTTCACCGTATTTATTTATTTACTTATTTATATATATATATATATATATATAATATGGCCTTATTTAATATAAAACCAAAAAAGAAATAAAAGAGTCCAAATAATAAATAAGGTCCATTTTTATAAAAACCCATATACATTGATTGTCCCAATTTGACCCAAGAATAAAACCTAATTAACCCAATTTTTTATCCTATGTGCAGGCTTTAGTCTCAGCCGTTAGATCTAAGGTTAAGATCTAACGGTCCAAATTGATCTAGGAAAAGATGGGCAACCCCTCCCACTCACGCCAACAAGCGCCTGGATAGTCCAAGTGCGTGATTCCCTCCTCCTTCGTTGAACCCGACCAGCCTGCTTCCAACTCGCGCTCGCACTGGCAGCCGTGGCGCTCAACAGTTCCAGGGCCGTAGAGGAGCACCGGGGACCACCTATCCCTTGTCGTACTGTGCTGTCATTGCTTTCGCACCCCTGAGCTCTAAGAGACACTACACCACGGCCTTTTTCGCTACCCCTGACGCCAACATCCATGGCACTGCACCACCGCTCCAACACTGGCCACTGCCGGACCGCCGCATCGCTGCCGCTCTCCCCTCCAGCCGAAACCTGCAGCCATCCAAAGAGAAATGGTTATGGTTAGATTTTTTTTTATTTGAATATGGAAAGAAAAAAAGGAAGAATCAGCCCCAAATTTGCTTAGATTCGAACAAAAATTAGGACGAAATTAGCCCCAGATCACTTCCAAATCTGCGTCAAATGAAAAGGAAAGAATCACCCAAAAATTTGGGATTTTTATTCCGAATTTCCTTGTAATTTTGGTAGCAAAACCCCTATAAAAACCCACTCATCCTATTTTAATTACACACTAAAAATACACAAGAAAATACTCTGATTTCACAGCATATTGTACTTGATTTTCCATTGGAATATAAGCAATCAAGCAAACCTTTTTTCAGTATTGTGTTCTCTCATTTTCTAGTTTATTTAAATTTTTATTTCGAATATAACACATAAAAAGTGGGATAATGTTTACCTTAATCTTGTTTTGAGATGCCTTCGTTATAGCCCAGATTCAAATCTTTGGCTTATTTTGCTAAAAGAAGTTTTAGTTTTTTAAAAAAAAAAAAATTTAGCTACCGTCAAACGGTGGCCGAAGCCGCCGGAGGGCGGCCAGCACGGCGGTTCGTTCTCGATGTTCTTCAATCCTTGAAGAACACCAAGAACATTTGGGAGAATTTGAGACATGAGTGTTTGATCTAAAAATTTTGAAAGGGAAAAATAAAGAGGTGTTTGTGAAGTTGGGTTTTATACCCATGTGTTTTTTAAAACAAAATGGGTTAATTACACTCATTAAATCCCTCCGCCCTACTTATTTTTGCTCCACGAGTCACCATATTTTCAGTTACTTCAAAATGGTCACTATGTTCGAAAATTCCCTTTTGATCTGATTTTTATGTTTTACAATTTGGTCATTTTTAGTCTTTTTTTCTTTACCTTTTAATTTTTTTTAAACCCTTTTTGGAAAAGTCTTTTTTAAATAATAATAACAAATTTTAATTTACATTTTCTTGTAAAAATTGGTTCGAATACTAAGTGTTGATTCAATTCGGGAAGGGTACACTTTCTTTTAAGTAATTGTGTCTTACCTTTTTTATTTAATTTATTTTATTTCCTATATTTATTTTGTTTATAATATTTTTATGTTGTATTTTAATTATTTTTTTAGATAAAGCCTCGAGGATTAAGTTATTAAAAATTTTAGTTAGAGGCTTAAAGTAAAAAAAATAAAAAGGACTTTCTTCACATCAAAAATTCATAAGGCACACTTAATCATATTTTAACCCTGATAGGTAAAATTTACGTAGACAATTCTTTAGGTTGACAATCACTAACATAGAATAAATAAAAGCTTCAACACACTAACTATTTCCGTGACTGCTTGTTTAAAAAAGGTAAACCCTAATCAATGCGGTGTCCTATCAAAAAGAGGTAACGGGTTAGCGTCAGAAATGTTGGTGGTGATTAGATTTCACTCTCTAGATGGTGGGGCCGTTAAAATAAAATTATATTCATAAATGGACAGTAAATTAAATTTTATAAGAACTTGTAAATTCTGACATTAAAATATTTTGTAATCAGCTATGTACCAATTTTTGGGCGCTGTGGGGGGTGTTAATCCTTCCCCACGCGTAACCGACTCCCGAACCCTTTTTTTGTGTTTTTCACAGACCAAAACCATTGTTTTAATAAAATAAAATGATTTTATTAAAATGACCCATTTTAGGTGATCCAATCACACCTCTTTTAAAAAGATTGGTGGTGACTCCGTTGTTTTTTGCTTTATTTAAAAAATACGTCGAGACACCCTTAAAAAGGGTTGCGACAGCTTGGCGACTTCTCTAGAGAAAATTTTGTTTTTCTAAACAAAAAGAGAGTCAAGCCACAAGCCGATTCCAAAATGTTGTAATGTCGGAATTTGCTAAGTTCATGTAAAATTTAATTTAATTGTCAATTTATGAATATGATCTCATTTTACGCATTTAAAGCTTGATTATAAGCTCTATACCCGAGCTTCGTCCCGATCGCTTAAGTGAGGGGAAAACGCTTTGCTTATGTAAGAATATTGATTCTCCGTATAAGCCTAGCAAGTACCTTCGGGACTAATATGCCCTTTTCTTCGTAAGGATACTAATCCTTCGTGAAGACATGGGAAATGGGTCATCCTGAGTTGAACTTGGTTCGTTTGAAGCCTATAATGGGTGAGAATCAAGGGCGTATGGGACAACAAGGAAAACTAGGGGACCTTTCTAGAAGCAAACCGTGCTTGAATCTGAAAGCCCGCCCCAACAGAGCCATGCGATGAACCATATAAGTAGAATTTGGTCAAAATTATTTCATAAGAATAGTCCGTGGAGTTGTGTCTATAAATGTTGGAATGTGCTTCCCAGTTACTATTCCTATAATGAAATTATTTTGGACCTTTTTAGGTGTTTTTTTTTATTTTATCTTGTTTTGCATGCATTTCATATCTAGAAGGGGTCGAGTCTGGAGAACATTGCTCAGAGTAGAATACGGTTTTTCGCAATGGATGGAAGACTCCTTAAAAAGAAAAAGATAATACGAGTATACATCTCTGGACCGAGGTCAACCAACAAGCACTTGTGAATGAGGAAAAGAAGGAAAAACAAGCGAGAAGAACAAACATGTTGTCGAAAAAGGGAAAGAAAAGTCTATGTCAACAAGGCCCGTTTGTGCAAATTGTGGTGTATATGTGACTCAACCAATAAGAATCTGAGACAGAGCCAAGCCTTCCTTGCTGAGTTGTAGGTAACAAGTGAGAATGAAACGCTGAAGGACCAAGTGAAGGCCATGGAGAATATCGTCTTGGTACTCGAGGATATCAACAAAAGGTGCAATAACTACTGGTTCACTCATCTTAGAAATAACGCCTTGAGATTCCAAGAGTATCATGGCCCAAGTTCGGGATGTAGCCGGGCATAGGATGATAACCAAGGAAGCCGTAGCTTTGCGCCAGTATAGAAAGCAGGATCGAGACTCTTATGGATGATCGAGGAGATAAAAAACATGGTACTTGGGCTTAGATGCACTCGTAGTATAAATTAGAATCTTTTATAATAAGGAACTTCGACATCAAATGAAGAACTACTTCTAGAGCTATATCTTAATGGAATCGATGGTCCTTCGCCTACATTCATGCATTTGCATTTTGTTTGTTTGCATTGGTTTATGTTTTTTACACCATTGCATAAATTCACATATTTCAAGAGATTAATTAAAGTAAATCACGTGGCAGAACTTTCAAAATAGCCAAAGTTTCACACAATACGGTACCCGTTCCCAAACCAAAGCAATGGCCATGGAAGATAGATTAACAACTTTAGAAATCAACCATAAAAGCACCCAGGATAGGTTGGACAAGATAGAAAAAGATCTGAAGGAAGAGACTGCACAGGCTCAGAAAAATATGGTCAACCAGATTGTAGCCATGCTAGGGTTTAAGGATCCTGATAGGGGGAAGACCTTTGAAACTATTGATGTTTTGCCATAATTTCTGGGGATCACCTATGCCATTCAGGGATACAAGGGGGAGCTGCCCCACCTAAAGCCAGATTCCAGCTCTCTTTGAGAGGCTCTTCTGCTAATGCCCTAAATGAGTTGGGGTTCAATAACGAGGAAACCCAAGATTATGAGGTGCCTGGCCTCGACGAAGCCACAGATAGAGCCAGAGCAGGCAAGAAATGGGAGGATCGATGTGATAAGTTAGAGGAAATCATCAAATCCTTCCGAGAAGGGAACACTCATAGCGGCCTAGATGCTAAGTCTAGTGACTGATCTAGTAATGCCTCCGAAGTTTAAAACCCCTGACTTTGAGAAGTTTAATGGAACCACTTGTCCTTCGGCACATCTGACCATGTATTGCCGAAAGATGTCAATGTATTTGGATAATGAGAAGCTATTCATTCACTGCTTCCAAGACGGCTTGACTAGATCTGTGTCTCGTTGGTATACACGGTTGATCAAGGCTAATGTACGATACTCGAGAGATGTATCAACGGTGTTTAACGAGCAGTATAAGCATGTGACCGACATGGCCCCAAACCGGCTAGTCTTGCAAGGAATGGAGCAAAAACATCATGAGAGCTTCCGCCAATATGTACAAAGATGGGGGACGTGGCCGCTCAAGTTCAGCCACCATTACTAGAAAATAAGATCACCCCAATGTTCGTAGAAACCTTGAAATGTGCTTTCTATGATCGAATGATACATAATAGACTAAGAGCTTTGTACACATGATGATGAATGGGGAATTGATCTTTGCGGCTGTCAAAAATGAGAAACTCGATGGAGGTGAAATAAAAAGGCATTATAAAAAGAAGAACAATGAGGTTAGTATGACTAGCGCTTATAACCCTAATAACTCGAAATGGGTGGTCCTTGCAAGTCTGGTACTCCTGCCGTAACTTCAGCAGCACCGAATCCACCAAAAGAAGAACGAAAGTACCAGGGGAACCCAAAGACTCATTTTACCCCATTCATATGACCTACGCAGAATTATTCTTAGAACTGCTCAAATCACAAATGGTGTTACCAAGACACGTTCCACCTTTCTCACCCCCGTACCTGTAATGGTACGACGAAAAGGCACAATGTGAATATCACGTTGGGGTTAGAGGGCATACAATCGAAAATTGTACTACTTTTAAGAGGGTGGTAGATGATTTATGAAAATCAGGCATGCTATCATTCGACACATCTGAGGCCAGTGGGAATCTCATACCAAATCACCAAAAAGTAAGGGTATATGCAATAATTGAAGAAGATGAAAGAATGACTAAAGAATGTGTGTTAGAAGTCAAAGCACCTTTGAAGTGGGTGTGGATCGAAATGATAAAGGCCATATTATTAAAGGAAGGAATAAAAAATGTGTAATGCAAGGATGAGCCTTACTGTGAGTATCATGAAGAGGAAGGACATGAGATCCAGCTTTGTCCAGAGTTTAGACAACTGGTCCAAACTAAGATGGATAGCAAAGAACTGAAGTTCTTCGAGATGACAAACACGCACAATGTGATGGAAGTCTATGCTTCAGATGAGTCTCTGGTCATAAGAGACTTTTCAAGAATTAAGCCCTTGGTGATCAAGGCCAATGCAAGAAATGGTGAACTGTCAAAATGTTCAGTCCCACGAATAATAATAAGTGCACCAACCCCCTTTCCATATAAGGATAGCAAACAAGTACCTTGGAACTATGCTTGCGTAGTGACATCTCTAGGAGATATTTCATCATCTAAGGCTGAGTTAGTGGAAAAAACAGTCAATGAGGTGGGCAACTTTACAAGGAGTGGAAGATGTTATTCAGCAAAAGTTGTCGCAGACAGGGACGCAGCCTAGAGGAAGGCTGAAGCTAATGAGTCAGGAAAAGAAATTCAAAGGGACTTTTTCTCAGAACAGTCCCCGGTGTATCACGAGCCCGTAAAGGAGTCTGAGGCTCGAGAATTCCTAAAGATACTTAAGCACAGTGAGTATAGCATCGTAGAACAGCTTCATAAACTCCCAACGAGAATCCCTATATTGTCACTTCTCTTAGTTCTAAGGGTCACCGCGAAGCTTTGTTGAAGGTTATGAACCAAACCTTTGTGCCTAAGGAGATAACTGTTAACAAGATTGACAGGTTGGTCAATAACATCGATGTGGATAACTTTACCTCATTCAGTGATGAGGAAATTCTAGAAGGTGGGAGAGGATCATACAAAGCTCTCCATATTTCTACAAGATGTAAGGGGCACATGCTGCCAGGAGTCCTCATTGATAATAGGTCGACCCTGAATGTTCGCTCTCTGGAAACTTTGAAGAAACTACCAATAGATAGCTCACACATGGAGGCTTATCAAAAAACTGTGAGAGCATTTGACGGGACTGAACGAGAGGTACTAGGGAAGATTGAAGTGCCCCTACAAATCAGGCTGTCCACTTTCGACATTGACTTTGTAGTGGTGGACATTAAACCCACATGCGGTTGTTTGCTATGGCGCCCTTAGATCCATGCGGCAGGTGCAGTCTCCTCTTCCCTATATCAAAACCTAAAATTTATGGTCGATGGATAGCTGGTGACCGTCGGGGCTGAAGAGGATATCATTACATCGGTGTCTACTAATGCACCCTATATTAAAATTGATGAGGGCGCACTCGAATATCATTTTAGAACACTTGAGCTTGTTAATGCAACCTTTGTCACTGAAGGGAGGAAGATTCCTAGGCTGGGATTATCTAACAATGCCAAGATGCAAGTCAAGAAGACCCTTGGAAAAGGGGCCGAGATAGAAAAAAGCTTTGGGAAACAACATCAGGGGAGGTTGTACCCTATAGCTATCCTGAAAAAGAGAGATCAGTTTGGGTTGGGATTTAAGCCCAATAATCTGCAAAGGAATACTGCTATAAAGATAAAACAAGAAAGAATAAAGGCTAGACCGAAAGGGGAAGAAATTGAATGGGAACCAATGACGTTTTCACCCTTGAGTCACGTTTTTAGATCTAGAGGCTTTTTGAATCCAGACGCTTTAGTTGTTGCGGAGGAGAAAGGAAAAAATGACCTGAATGAGACCTTTGGGGAGCTGAGCATCAACGCTGTGATGGATGGGAAGGAAGAAAACAAGTACTTGTCCATGATTCGCCCCTACTCTGATCTTAATAACTGGACTGCTGAAGAAATTCTTGTAGTCTTTAAATCCTTTACAGAGTAATTCTCAAAACCAACCCTTTTGCCTTAGGCCCAATGGCAACAAGGGATCTTTTGTAAAGGGCCTATGTCAAACCATTATGGTTTTAATTTCAATAAAGACGCATTTCCCAATAAACCTTTTGTGGTAAATAAATAAAAACTATAGATAAACCCTAAAAAACCTAAAATTAAAAAATAAAACTAAAAAATAATAAAAACACAAAATCGTTCATTTATTTGTTTTTCTATCGCCTTTGTATATATTCTCCGACCGTTTCCTTTCAAGTCTCTAGATATCAACGGTATAAATGACTCTGAGTTAGACCTGAAAATTGACTTTGAACTGCCCATGTGCTTAGAAGAGGTTCAAGAGTACGACAATGAGGAGGAATATAATTTGCCCAATGATTTGATCAGGTTAGTGGAGGAAAAAAAACAGATTTTACCTCACAAGGAAGAATTAGAAATTTTGAATCTCGGCACCGAGGAAGAGAAACGTGAAGTGAAAATTGGTACCACCATCACTGCCAAGACTCAACAAAGTTTGATTGAGCTTTTAAAAGTTTGATTGAGCTTCAAAATTAAGGGACCAGGTCTGATTTTTATGAATTTGATGTGTATTTATATTATTAATGATGTTAGAGACGTGAAAATGAAGTTAGAATGCTAAACCGATGATTAATCACATTAGTGACCATTTTGACAAATTGTCAAACTTGAATGGTCTATTCAGAAAAAATGATATGTAGAAGTAAATATGATTTTTAGTTAAAATGATGGAATTAAGGTAGTAATGTTGATTGGAGGACTAATTTGCAAAGTTAAGAAGCTTGAATCCTTATATTTGAAATTTTGGTGACCATCTCGACAAATCAAGAGAAATTAGAGAAGTAAAGGTTTAAGCCTATTTTGATGATGTAAAGAGAACATGTGAATACAAGCTTTATTCTAGTCATTTGAAGTAAAGTGATGGGACTAAATTGACAAGTAAATAAATAAGGAGCAGCGATTGGTGTAAATTAGAAGTTATTTATGGAAAGTTATGCTAGAATTTAAATTACTAAGAGAAGTTTAAAAAATCCACCATAAATTCTAAAAAATAGTTAATTGATGAATTTTATACTATTGTAAAAATTTGTTAGTCTAGTTTCGTTTCCAACAAACGGAAACCGATTTTGAGTTCGGTGTTAAAAGATATGGATTTTTATTCAAGGAATGTCGGAAAAAATTACACAAAGAATTTCTTCCCGATAGCTATGTGACGTGAATGTAAAGAATTTTTATAATTTTGGTAGATTTTCCTAATTTATGTGGCTTATACCGTTAGAACCGTTATTGAATCTAGTTTCTACAATATAAATGAAATTAAGATCCAGTATGTATTATGCCCTGTATAAGTAAATCTTTGAAGGTAGCGCAATTTGTCAGAAAATGGAAATTGAAACATTTTGTATTTAAATGTTAGTTAGCAAGCTCGGAAGAATTATTGGAAGTTCAAATTGGTCACTAAGGACGATAATGAGTTTTTGAACAATACAAGGAAGAAAGGAAAAATATTTGGAAATTTTATATTCGAATGATTATATTAGACAGCGTGTTTAAGGTGATGCCCGGAAGATATGGAAAATACCACTTTTGTAACGCTGTGGGGAACATTCTGCTATAAGGTGATGCCCTTTGGTTTGAAGAACGTAGGGGCGACTTACAAAAGAACCATGAGACCCTGTTCCATGACATGATGCACAGGGAAATAGAGGTGTATGTAGACGATATGATTGCTAAATCACGATCAGAAGAAGAGCATATTGTGAACCTAGAGAAGCTCTTCCAAAGGTTGAGAAAGTTTCAATTAAAACTCAACCCTACCAAGTGCACCTTTGGGGTTACATCGGGAAAATTGCTAGGCTTCATTGTGAGCAAAAAAAAAAGAATTGAGATCGACCCAAATAAAGTCAAAGCCATATAAGAACTCCCACCCTCTCGTATGAAAAGGAGGTCAGGGGCTTTTGGGGGAGGTTAACTTATATTGCTCGTTTTATCTCTCAGCTGATAGATAAATGTGATCCAGTATTCTGGCTCCTTCTAAAGAATAACCCAGAAACATGGAATAAAGAGTGTCAAGTAACCTTGGAAAATATTAAGGAACAATTGACCAACCCTCTTGTATTGGTACCGCATGTTCTAGGAAAACCACTTATCCTCTACTTGACGGTTTATGAAAACTCCATGGGTTGTATATTAGGGCAACATGACGAAACTGGAAAGAAAGAAAAGGCAATACATTACTTAAGCAAGAAGTTCAACGACTGAGAAACAAGATATTCCTCAATTGAAAAGTTGTGTTGCACTTTGTTGTGAATAGCTAAAAGGCTTAGGCAATATATGTTATACCACACTACGTGGCTGATTTCAAAGCTAGATCCTTTGAAATTTATGATGGAAGCATGGACCTATCTAGAAGATTGGCCCGCTGGCAAATGGTACTCTCAGAATTTGACATCAAGTACGCAAGCTTAAAAAGTAGTAAAGGGAGTGTCATAGCTCGTTTTTTGGCAAGTCGAGCCTGTGATGACTATGAGGCATTGAGCTTTAATTTTTTTGACAAAGATTTGATGTGTATTACGATTGAGGAAGGTGATGTCCCAATAGAATCATGGGACGAGGCATCGGGGCAGTCTTGGTCTCTCCTGAAAGAAATCACTATCCTTTCACCAGTCGATTGAAATTCTTTTGCACTAACAACATGGCAGAATACGAGGCTTGGATCCTAGGTCTACAAGTAGCTATTAAGAGAAAAATCAAAACCCTGAGAGTTTATGGGGATTATGCATTGGTTGTCTACCAAATTCGAGGGGAATGTGAGTTGAAAGATGCGAAACTGATAGGATATCATAAGTTGGTCCTTCAACTAATTAAAAAATTTGATGAAATCACATTTAGGTATCTCCCTAGAGAAGATAACAAAATGGTTGATGCCTTAGCCACTCTAGCTGCCACGTTTAAGGCAAGTGAAGGCTCTGAGATGATGCCAATCAAATTGCAAATGTTGGATTCCCCAGCCCACTATTATGACATAGAAGAAGAAGCAAATAGTCTTCCATAGTATTATGACATCGTACAATATATAAAGTCTCGGCAATATCCGCCTCAGGTGATTGAGAATGAAAAGAAAATGATCAAAAAAATGACATTGGGATATGTTCTTGATGGAGAAATCTTATACAAGAAAAGTCGAGACCAAGTATTGTTGAGATGCATAGGTGCTAAAGAAGCTCAAATGATCTTAGAAGAGGTTCATGAAGGGGTTTGTAGGACTCACCCTAGTGGTTTCACCATGGCCAGAGGGATCATGCTCTTTGGGTATTATTGGTCAACTTTGAAGGTAGATTGCATTAACTACTCCCAAAAATGCCACAAGTGTCAGATCTATGCCGACAAGATCCATACACCTTCGCAGCCTCTCCATGCAATGTCAACCCCTTGGCCATTTTTTATATGGGGCATGGATGTCATCGGCCAGATTCACCCTAAAGCATCAAATAGGCATCAATTTATTCTAGTAGCCATCGACTACTTTACTAAGTGAGTGGAAACAGCCTCATATACGAATGTCACTAGATCTACAGTTTACAAATTCTTGGAAAAAAAGAGATCATTTGCCGATATGGTCTACCTGAGAGAATTATCACTAACAATGCCTCCAACTTGAATAACAAGATGATAAACAGAGTTTGTGAATAGTTTAACATCAAGTATCATAACTCAGTGACTTATCGGCTGAAGATGAATGAGGCTATAGAGGCTGCTAATAAGAACATCAAGAAGATAGTCGCAAAGATGGCCGACACTTACAAAGACTAGCATGAAAAGTTACCATTCACCCTTTATGTTTATAGGACCGCTATACAAACATCCACCGAGGCAACACCGTTTTCATTAGTATATGGAATGGAGGCTATGTTTCCAATTGAGGTCAAAATTTCGTCTCTACGTGTCATATAGAAGTAGAACTAGAAGAAGCAGAATGGGTTCAAGCGAGATATAACCAGTTGAACCTAATCGATGAAAAAGGTTGAAGGCCATTTGTCATGGACAAATGTATCAAAGAAGGATGATGCGAGCTCATGAAAATAAAGTTCACCCAAGAGAAATTCGAGAAGGAGATTTAGTATCAAAGAAAATGCTGCCAATCCATAGAGATTCCGGGGAAAATGGGCACCTAACTAGGAGGGGCCTTACGTTGCAACAAAGGTTTTCTTAGGAGGAGCATTAACCTTGGCTGAGATGGATGGAGATGAGCTTAAGAATTTGGTAAACTCAGATTCGGTCAAAAAATATCATGCCTAAAGAAAGAGTGTGGAAAATAGAAGAGGAATCAAAAGGTGAAAACCCCTAAAAGGCGCCTTAGATACCTAAAAAAGGAAAAAAGAAAAATAGGGGTTCAAGATGAAAACCCGCAAAGGGCGTCTTGAAACCAAATATGGATTCAGGTCGAAAACTCACAAAGGGCAACTCGGATTGTTCACGGGTTAGGCATGCATCAAATGACTCTCTCAAAGACTCGACATCTCAAAACGAATTTCGTATCTTCATACATTGTTGTCATTTTCAAAATCTACTCGATAAAGGCAACATTCAAGGCATCTCGCGGCATTTTGACTTGAGAAGTTTTAACCATTGATATCTGGATACTTGTATTTCCTTATTATAACCTTTCTTTTGTTTGCCACAATAAAATATTTCAAAGACCTTTTTTTCTTCCTTGTTTGTGCCTTTTTCTTCACTTATATGAGTATCTTATATTAAAAATAAGAACCAATAAGATTAGCATCATTAAAGCATGCAAAAGATTTTTGTGCATTACTTTGAAAATGGTTTAAAAAGTATAGGGACTATAACGCATTCCATGGTTAAGTTCCGAACTAGGGGCATGAGATGTTGGGTATAAGGAGAGATTAAGACCCCAATATCGTTCAAAGACATTCAGGGTGGAAATAAGCTTTGCTACGAAGATTCTCATGCAAGCAATTCAAATGCTCTACGCAGGCAAGAAGCTGAGAACTCTCAAGAAACTCTGAGGGTTCTTGATATTATTTTAAAGCAGCATGCTGCAAAACAGGGATGCCTACTTGTTCACTAGTTTTACTTCCACGACAACACGAATAATTTTATAGACATAGGAGGAGGGATCTATGATTGAAGGGATTTTTATTCGAGTTTTCGAGCCACTCAAGGAAGCCTGGCACTAAACATTGATGTATCTACTACATTGATAGTTCAACTTGGTCTGATGGGTTTTTTTTATCAAAATGCTAGGGATCCCTACTCCCTAGATTTAGCAAGAGCTAAAAGAGTGTTAAGAGTTTATAAGGACAACTAGATTTTGAAAAGTGCAAAACTCAGATATTTTCTCTAAAGCAAAGAGATAAAAAGAATAAATAGCTAGCATGGTTGCCTATCTGGGCTGAGCAAGTGAATGCGCAAAGGTAAAACCCAAAATAAGGGAGGAAAAATAAAAGAGAAGTTTAAAAATGAAAAAATGTGAGAAAAAGACATGCATTCATGTGTTAGGCGCCATTAGGAGCATGTTCATCATAATCATAGTATGTGTTAAATTTCAACAGGTATAGAACCCACCTATCCATTTGGGAATGAGGAGAATGAAAACATTTTTTGAACCTGTTTATCTATTCGAGCATGAGGAGAATAGAACTCGCCTATCCATTCGGGCATGAGGAGAATGGAACCTGCTTATCTATTCGAGCATGAGGACAATAAAACCCGCCTATCCATTCGGGCATGGGGAGAATTGAACTTGTTAATCTATTTGAGCATGAGGAGAATAGAACCTGCCTATCCATTCGGGCATGAGGGGAATGAAACATGTTTATCTATTCGAGCATGAGGAGAATAGAAACGCGCCTACCCATTCAGGCATAAAAAGAATAAAACCTGTTTATCTATTTGAGCATGAGGATAATAGAACCCGCCTATCCATTTGGGCATAAAGAGAATGGAACCTGCTTATTTATTCGAGAATAAGGAGAATAGAACATGCCCATCTATTCGGGCATGAGGAGAATGGAACTTGTTTATCTATTCGAGCATGAGGAGAATAGAACCCGCCTATCTATTTGGGCATGAGGAGAATAGAATCTGGTTATCTATTCGAGCATGAAGAGAATAGAACTCATCTATCCATTCGGGCATGAGGAGAATGGAACTTGCTTATCTATTCGAGCATGAAAATAATAGAACCCATCTATCCGTTCAGGCATAAGGAGAATAGAACCTGTTTATCTATTCAAACATAAAGAGAATGGAACTCGCTTATCCGTTCAAGCGTAAGGAGAATGGAACCATGTATTCGTTCAAGCGTAAGGGAACAGAATTTGCTTATCTGTTCAAGCATAAGGAGAATAGAACTCACCTATACATTCAGGCATAAGGAGAATGGAACATGCCTATCCGTTCATGCATAAGGATAATTGAACTCGCCTATCCGTTCGGGCATAAGGAGGATGGAACCATCAAGCGAATTAGCGATCAGCGAAAATTAGTGCCTTTCATTCTTGGCTTTATCCCTGTTTCACAGCAATAAGCAAAGAAGGGCAGCTGTTGTCACTAAATTTTCACCATATTTATTTATTTACTTATTTTTGTATATATATATAATATGGCCTTATTTAATATAAAACCAAAAAAAGAAATAAAAGAGTCCAAATGATAAATAGGGTTCATTTTTACAAAAACCCATATACATTGATTGGCCCAATTTGACCCAAGAATAAACCCTAATTAACCCAATTTTTTATCCTATGTGCAGGCTTTAATCTCAGTCGTTAGATCTAGGGTTAAGATCTAACGGTCCAAATTGATCCAGGAAAAGAGGGGCAACCACTCCCACTCGCGTCTAGCGCGTGTAGTCCACACGCGCAATGTCCTTCTCCTCCATCGAAGCCCGACCAGCCTGCCTCCAGGCTGCGCTTGCACTGGCAGTCGTGGCGCTCGATAGTTCCAGGGCTGTAGAGGAGCGTCAATGACCACCCAGCCCTTATCCCACCATGTTGTCGTCGCTTTCGCACCCTCGAGCTCCAAGAGACGCTGCAGCACATCCTTCTCGTTTGCCCCCGACGCCAATAGCCATGGCACCGGACCAAAATTTGCTCAGATTCGAACCAAAATTAGGACAAAATCGGCCCCAAATCACTTCCAAATCTACGTCAAATGAAAAGAAAAGAATCACCCAAAAATTAGGGATTTTTATTCTGAATTTCCTTGTAACTTTGGTAGCAAAACCCCTATAAAAACCCACTCATCCTATTGTAATTACACACTGAAAATACACGGGAAAATACTCAAATTTCGCATCATATTGTACTCGATTTTCCATTGGAATAGAAGCAAGCAAGCCTTTTTTCGGTATTGTGTTCTCTCATTTTCTACTTTATTTAAATTTTTATTCGACTCTAACACATAAAAAGTGGAATAATGTTTACCTTAATCTTGTTTTGAGATGCCTTCGTAATAGCCCGGATTCGAATCTTCGACTTATTTTGCTAAAAGAAGTTTTAGTTTTTTAAAAAGAAAAATTATCCGCCAGAGACGGGCGGCGCCGGTGGCAAGCAGAGTCAACGGCTCTGCATGGCAGTTCATTCCCGATATCCGTCATCCTTGAAGAACACCATGAACATTTGGGAGAATTTGAGGCATGAGTGTTTGATCTAAAAATTTTGAAAGGGGAAAATAAAGAGGTGTTTGTGAAGTTGAGTTTTATTCCCATGTGTTTTTTAAAACAAAATGGGTTAAGTACACTCATTAAATCCCTCCGCCCTACTTATTTTTGCTCCGCGAGTCACAATATTTTCAGTTACTTCAAAATGGTCACTATGTTCGAAAATTCCCTTTTGATATGGTTTTATGTTTTACAATTTGGTCATTTTTGGTCCATTTTCTTTACCTTTTAATTTTTTTAAAATCCTTTTGGAAGTCTTTTTTAAATAATAATAATAAATTTTAATTTACATTTTCTTGTGAAAAATGGTTCGAATACTAAGTGTTGATTCGATTCGGGAAGGGTATGATTTACATAAAAATTGTGTCTTACCTTTTTATTTTATTTATTTCCTATATTTATTTCGTTTATAATATTTTTATGTTGTATTTAAGTTCTTAAAAACTTTAGTTAGAGGCTTAAAGTAAAAAAAATAAAAAGGACTTTCTTCACATCAAAAATTCATAAAGCTCACTTAATCATATCTTAACCTTGATAGGTAAAATTTATGTAGACAATTCTT
This sequence comes from Hibiscus mutabilis, assembly GCA_019671005.1. Taxonomy (NCBI): domain Eukaryota; kingdom Viridiplantae; phylum Streptophyta; class Magnoliopsida; order Malvales; family Malvaceae; genus Hibiscus; species Hibiscus mutabilis. Next base: position 43,005,405 of record CM033726.1, on the reverse strand, counting down.
TAGGTTGACAATCACTAACATAGAATAAATAAAAGCTTCAACACACTAATTATTTGTGTGACTGCTAGTTTAAAAAAGGTGAAACCTAATTAATGCGGTGTCATATCAAAAGGAGGTGACGGGTTAGCACCAAAAATATTGGCAGTGATTAGAGTTCACTCTCCGGATGATGGGGCCGTTAAAATAAAATCGTACTCACAAATGGAAAGTAAATTAAATTTTATATAAACATGTAAATTCCAACATTAAAATATTTTGTAATCGGTTAGGTACCAATTTTTTGGCGATGTGGGGTGCCAATTGGCTAGGTACCTCTTTTAAAAAGATTGGTGACGACTCTATTGTTTTTGGCTTTATTTAAAAAATACGCCGAGACCTCTTAAAAAGGGGTTGCGACAAGTTGAAAGATGAAAAATGTTGTCAAGATTTGTAACCCCCCAAAACTCAGCCAAGAAGAAAATGTCGAATTTAAAAAGTCAGAATTTAATACTTTACCCTCAAGAAATCAATTTCATTTGTAAAACTGTAAAATAATTGCAAAATAATTAAATACTTAGTAATTTATAAAACTAAAGCATTGAAATAATAACAGAAAATTTTAAAATATAATCTGAATATCAAGTCTGAAAATACATGCTAAAAACAATAAACCCAAAATCTGAAATTACATCAAATCCCAAAATAGTAATTAAATTAAATAAATAAATAAACTCAAGTCCATACAGAAATATAGTAAAGCTGAAAAACATGAGATCCTCTAAGTACCAAGTCGCCTAAAGACTGAGTTATCTATAAAAGAAACTATGGGGGAGTGAGCTATTGAGACTAGTGTGTCTCTAAAGTGCAAGCAATCACAAACTCAGTTCCAAAATAATTTTCTCAAGATATTTAATAAATGCATGGTAAAACACAATGCATGTAATGATGACACAGACAAAACACATTTCTCAGCTACATACTCCAATCACAGTGGTGGCAAAGCCAATCGGTCACAGTGGAGGTAGTTCCCTATAACTCCTCACCCTTATTTCTCCAATCACAGTGTGGCCAAACCACTTCTCCCTTCGTACAAACCCATCCTATGCATATAAAATATGATAATGATGATTAACACAAAATCACATCATAGTTTATCGTACTAAATACGAGGATCACAGTTCGGAAATTCTAATAAACTCATTAAAACACTGTCTAAAACAGTACGCATGATATCTCAAAACACATTGTAATCACAACATAGAAAAAAATAGTCATGCAAGTTGTAAAACAATTCACAGAATGTATAGCACAGAAAGAGAACACACAAATAAAATCATTTATTTATAGCACCGGAAGAAACACACCTCTAGCAGCCAAAGCTCTAACGTCGGGAAGAGCGACTCTCACGTTCGGGTCTAACCGAGTCAGAACCTACGAGATGAAGTTCTATATTATTTCACTTTATAACATAAAAACTATACCACCAAACTTAATTCTAAATGGACCAACCACTCACGAGGTCTCAATGCACATCCTCGATCAGAACGAACAGGTGAAGGTGGTGGCGATTCGTCTTCCTCATAAATAATATCGTCTGAAACACAATAATAACTACATCAAATCTCATATTTAAATTTCTAAAAAAAAAACTAAGAACAACACATATTGCAATTAGGAAGGCAAGAATTTTAGATTCGAATTAGGGTCTAATTTGTCAGTTAGATGCATATTCGGTGTATTGCAAATCAACACACATGGCCTTGATTTGGTTTAATTGATAACGGGTCCCACTTTGACTCCTAAGGCCACATGGTTTTGCCATGCAAATCTAGCCCCACGTATGGCTCATGGTTTGAGCACAAAAAGAATTCAAATCATCACGTGCTCTTCCATGCTAAACACTAGCACACACTAATCTGCAGGTAAACCAAAGACGACGCAAGGGTTTACAGAACCTAAAGGGCGGCGGACAACAACGCAGAAACAGGGCCAGCGGCGCAAAGACGATGACAGATCGCTAGAAGTATATTTCGATGACCAAAAACGGTCATTTTCGACCAAAATTAAACGGAAAAAAAAAGATTATCAACCACTCAACGCATGGCAGAAAAAAAAACTCGCGACGCTTATCCAACCACGATCGGAGCAAGGAACGAACGGTGGCAAAAATAAAACAGAAAAAAGTTCAATAGTTTTTTTGTTTGTTTCGTTTCTAAGCAAAAGACTGCCGATGATTGGTGATGGTTGAGTGGGTTTTAGTCGGACGTCGATGGAAAATCCACTGACGGCTTAACCATGTAGATTATAGCAAGATTTATGCCCTTGATCGGAACCAAGGAAGATGGGTGTGGTTTGCTTCGTGAAAAAGGGGTGACAGAGATGAAATGCTTACTTTCCAAAGAGACGATATGGTTATCGAGAGTTATGAGGGAGTGCGGCTGTAGATTGGGATATCAAGGCTAAAGGAAATTAAAATAACCTAAAATAATGGCTAAATTGCTCAAGGGGTCACTGAAAAACTAAGGGTTTTCACAAAGAGATTAAAGCTTTACCCGAATTACAAAGAAGTCACTGACGTTCCCCTTTTAATCATTTTGATCACTCAAATCTAATTTATTATAGAATTAGACCTAAATTGAAATTAGGGTTAGGGTATTTAATTTAATTTTGAGGGTGTTACAACTCTCCCACTGTTAAAAGAAATTTCGTCCTCGAAATTTCACACTTAGCAATAAATTCCTAAAATTAACAGGTGCGCACACATACTTCTTCATTTTAAATTCTACATCTATTAAGATCAAAATAAGAACTGAAAATTATCATAACGGTACCTGCTATGTCCTCAAGCTCATCATCATAATTACCACGAGCTATGGTTGCATAAACCAAACCTAGTCGTCTAACCTCGGATTTAGCCGATCTATCACCCTGGGAAGGTATACCTCTACTAGCAGTACCAGAAGCAACTGACCTACTCTGCTCTCTATCTCTAGGAGGTGCCCGAACAAACGCATGTGTCTAACTCTGTATGACTGAACCAGTACGTGATCTTAGAAAATTATTAAGGAAATGATCAAGAGAACCACATCTGAAACAAGCTTCATTCTTCTTCCTACACTCCCCACCATGCCATTTCTTATAATAAGTACACTGAGACACATTATAAGGACCTGTCGATCCACCGATACTACCTATCGAAACTGTCAAAATGACTGATCTCGTTCTCTGACTACCCAAATAATCAGATTCCTCCCTAGCTCTCTTACTGGAATAGCTATCTAAACCATGTTGAACATTTGAACCTTATTGCTTCTTGCCTCGATCTCTTTCTTGAACTGTCTGACTCTTCGAGAGGGATTCCATTCTCTCTACCGTCTTGGCTCGATCAACCAACTCGCTAAATGTCTTATCTTTGAACGGAGCCACTTTCTCTCGAATCGAAAAACGAAAGCCTTTGAGAAACTCTCGACATCTATTCTTTTCTGTGTCCACCAACTCAGGTGCATACCGAGACCACTCCACGAATCGAATCTCATAAGAAGATATTGCCATACCCTTTTGCTTAAGGTCTATAAATGCTTGACGACGATCAGCCAAGTACTGTTCACCCACATAACTATTTTGAAATGCCTGTCGGAAGGTCTTCCATGACATCTGATCAGCTGGCATTAATCTATGTTCAGCCTTCCACCAGTGTTGTGCTTCACCATGCAGCAGTGAAATAGCAACTCTCAACTTCTTGCTAGTAGGATATTCCATCTCCTCAAAAAGTCTTTCAAGATCCTCCATCCATAACTCAGCATCAGATGGGTGTTCATCAGACACCCCCAAAAATACCCTCATCATGGCACTAAAAATACTGTAGAGATAGGCCTTCTCGTATTCTCTGACTGATCACGAAAATACCGCAACAGCTTCCGATTAACAATAGTACTATCCAACTTTACAGTCTCACTATCATCTGAATCCAGCAAGTCATCACCATGTGGCTGCTGATCATGTGTTTCACCATCACCAAACTGCTGACTCACAGTTTGTTACCCCTCAGGTGGCAGGATTCCTCATGGATTTTGTATCTCCTCCTGATCATTCGTATAATCAACAACAGGAGGAGGTTCACTAGTGGCAGCAGCTGCACGGCCTCGGCCTTGTCCTCGGCCTCGACCTCTACCCGAAACAAGTCTAACACTCCTACGAGGTGGCATACTCAACTATCTACAAAAAAGTAATTGCCTAAGATCAAATTGGTACTCGAAGTTTCTATTCAAAATATATCTTTAATTCTTTAAAATAACAATTTATCAAAAAATCCCATTTTGCCCGAAAATATTTATTATGCATGCAAAAATCATTTTCGGTTTAAAATTTTATGTGAGCCTCACAGTCTGAGGGTTGAACTCGGCTTTGATACCACTAAATATAACCCCCAAAATCCGGCCAAGAAGAAAAGGCTGAATTTAGGAAGTCAGAATTTAAAATTTTACCCTCAAGAAATCAATTTCATTTGTAAAACTTTAAAATAATTACAAAATAATTAAATACTTAGTAATTTATCAAAACTAAAGCATTGAAATAATAACAAAAAAATTATAATATAATCCGAATATCGAGTCTAAAAATGCATGCTAAAAATAATAAACCCCAAATCTAAAATTACATCAAATCCCAAAATAGTAATTAAATTAAATAAATAAACTCAAGTCCATACTGAAATATAGTAAAGCTGAAAAACACGAGATCGTCCGAGTATCAAATCGCCTAAAGACTGAGTTATCTATAAAAGAAACTATGGGGGAGTGAGCTATTGAGCCCAGTGTGTCTCTAAAGTGCGAGCAATCACAAACTCAGTTCCAAAATAATTTTCTTAAGACATTTAATAAAAGCACGGTAAAACACAATGCATGTAATGATGACACAGACAAAACACATTTCCCAGCTACATACTCCAATCACAGTGGTGGCAAAGCCAACCGGTCACAGTGGAGGTAGTTCCCCAGAACTCCTCACCCTTATTTATCCAATCACAGTGTGGTCAAACCACTTCTTCCTCCGTACAAACCCATCACATGCATATAAAATATGATAATGATGATAAACACAAAATCACATTACAGTTTATCGTACTAAATACGAGGATCACAGTTCTGAAATTCTGATAAACTTATTAAAACACAGTCTGACACAGTATGCATGATATCTCAAAACACATTGTAATCAAAACACAAAAAAAATAGTCATGCAAGTTGTAAAATAATTCACAGAATGTATAGCACAGAAAGAGAACACACAAATAAAATCATTTATTTATAGCACCGAAAGAAACACACCTCTAGCGGCCAAAGCTCTAACGTCGGGAAGAGCGACTCTCACGTTCAGGTCTAACCGAGTCAGAACCTACGAGATGAAGTTCTATATTATTTCACTTTCTAACATAAAAACTATACCACCAAACTTAATTCTAAAAGGACCAACCACTCACGAGGTCTCAATGCACGTGCTTGATCAGAACGAACAGGTGAAGGTGGAGGCGATTCGTCTTCCTCAGAAACAATATTGCCTGAAACACAATAATAACTACATCAAATCTCATATTTAAATTTCTAACAAAAAAACTAAGAACAACACATATTGCAATTAGGAAGGCAAAAATTTTAATTTGTCAGTTTGATGCATATTCGGTATATTGCAAATCAAAACACATGGCCTTGATTTGGTTTAATTGATAACGGGTCCCACTTTGACTCCTAAGGCCACATGCTTTTGTCATGCAAATCTAGCCACCCAATGCCCCACGTATGGCTCATGATGTGAGCACAAAAAGAATTCAAATCATCGCGTGCTCTTCTATGCTAAACACTAGC